>JAAXCT010000145.1:600000-1121443 GCA_012490785.1 Eragrostis nindensis
CAGGTCACCGTTTGCCGTCGTTTCGGCGAACCTCTCACTAAGCTGGCCTGCTTACTAGACGCAACCCACTCGATGCAGCTTCGGACCGTGGCCCATTTCATTGGCACCGTCGAAATCTGGACTCGACCAAAGGATTCATGTCCGGCAAGGCCGGGCCCCAACAACTACTATGCGTCGTAGCCTATTAGTTAAAACGCTCTGACTAAGCTTAAAGAAGACTCGCGTTTGATCCGCATCGTTGCAATTCTTTGTGTTTTCAATCACCGTCTCAACAGCGTCGCCCCCTCGTGTACTAGTACAGCGACTGCAAACCGGGCCGGCCACTTCACGCTCGTCTTCATCACCCACCTACACATGCTACTCACGCAGCCCATCCCTGGTAACCACGACCTCTGCTCTGCTGCCCCTCTCGCCGCTGGCCGGCCGGCTGCTCTCCTCTAACCAGATGGCTGCCGCCACCGCCGCCCGCTGCCGCTGGGCCGCTGACGATGGAGATCCCCGCGAAGCTGCGGACCGTGCAGTACGACGCCTACGGCGGAGGCGCCGCGGGCCTCATGGTAACGGCTAACGGCCAATTCTCCTTCTTTTTTTTTTTAAATTTCACTTGTACCATCTATTATCTTAGTATTTGAAGAGAAAAAGAAGCCACCACGTTCGCTCTCAAGGCCACGAAATTACCACGTTAATCGGAAAAAAGAAAAGCTACAAGCCGTTGGATTTTATGAACATCTAACGGTCTAGATCGATTAAACAACATACTTATGTCATAATAATACATAAATAGAAAAAGATCTAACCATTAATTGTAATGATGATCCAATGGTCACGGTTAAAGCAAGAGTTCAAACAAAATATGACAGACGTTGTATACATGGAATTGGAATCCGTATGAAATATAAAATATACAACCCAACATGGCAACATCTGCACGCATAGGGCGGCTGTAGGAGTCTTGCTCAGTAGAAAAGGAAAAACATCTAACCACTAATTTTAATGATAATCTAATGGTCAGGATTAAAGAAAGAGTCCATGTCATAATCATAGAAAGAAGATACTTGCTAAGGAAAGTAAATTGACGTTTTGTTTCTCCAGCACGCACAGCTGTATACCCCTCACGTACATTGACATGCCAGGCGTTGCTCAAGAACCCTAGGTTGTTCTACGTTGCCGTAGAGTGTGGAGCATGATCGTACTGCCGTCCGTCGACACCCCGTCGTGTTGCCGCAAACAAGCCTAGAGCTAGATCGCTGTTCGTCTCCATGACAGGCAATGATCTAGGTGAGAACGGGTCAGGAGGAGTTTCGCCAACTCGCCGTCGTCGTGATCATGTGGAGCCCTGCTATCGTAATTCATCTCCAAGGAGAACGACACCGTTGTGGCCTACCACAACCGTCTTCTTGCTTTCTTGGTCTAAGGTATGCACTATGTGGTGTTTCAAGCTGATCATGTGCATCATTATTCAGTATACTTTTCACGAATAGCATGAGTGAAATCGCATCTCGCATTGGATGCGCAACAGAGCACCGCATCCTATGTTTTGCTTTGGCCGCTGCTGCTGGTCAATGGTCGATGCACCCCCATTTGCTTCCTTGGTATCTACCGGTTCCTATAGCTAGATTGATGAATGATGGTTCAGCAGTTAGCTGGCTACCATGCATGCTGCTGGAGGAAGCCTGCAAAGCTTTAGAGTGGAGCGTCGTGGAAGGAATAGTGAAACAAAGGTGGCACAAACACAGCATGATTATGCCACGATTAGCTTCCGTGCTGATTCACATTGATCCAGCCCGGCATGCATTGAACTATGGAAGTGAACTAGACCTTGGAGCCACGATCGTGTGACATTGTAATTGATGGGAGGCAGCTCGCAGAAGCGCGGTCTTCATTTGTTTCTCTCGACATGAGAAGTCAATTACTTTTAATTTACCACCAGTCCTAAACTTCAGACAAGCTACATGGACACTGCACCAATATGCATTATTAATTGAGTCAAATATTGAGCTCTTGATTTGTTTCGGTTGATGTGGGCTAATGTTCCTTTATTCACTGAAAACAAATTATTTCACGGTTAACAAGTGACATTGTGAAGTGGTCTAACACAATGAAGGCAAGCTTGGTTCAGGTATTTTTTTCTAAATGATTATACTTTCTTTGTCTCAAAATAATTGACGCTTTTAACTTTTAGACATCATGTTTGACCATTCATCTTATTCAAAAATTTTATACAAATATTATTTATTTATTTATTTATAACTTGGTTTATCATTAATGATACTTTCATCATGACGGATGGTCAAACGTGATGTCTAAAGTCAAAAGCGTCAATTATTTGAGATAAAAAGAGTATTGTATTATATTAATCATATATATACAAAGTGGTGTAGTGTAGCACACACACCGGGAGCCTATGTAAAGCATTGATACACATGCACACATGAAAGGCATGCGCCCTTGGAGGTCTACAGCTCCAACACGACGTCGACGGATACATCACCGTTGGCAAGGGTAATGGATGCTGGTATCGGCTGTGCTGGAGTGCAAGGCCACCACGCAAAAGGCCTTGGCTTTGGATGTTGAAGGCAGATGATAGCTAGGTGGCATGAGGTGAACAGGATGGAGACAATGTCGTGACAAGGCAGGTCTCCTTCTGTGGCATGTCTAGGACATCCAGATCAGGCAAGGTGACGTGCGATTCATGGGATGAAGGTTATGGTGGAAAACCAAAAAAGTCAATTTTTTTAAAAATTCTATGGCGGATCCTTATAGGCGACCACAATAACAATCTCGAGGAAGGCCAGGAGCTCGACACAGACGAACATGAAGAACCACAGTCGGGGAGGATTGCTCATCGGACTACAACTGAACTCAACCAAACTAAATACTAGCCTAAACTACGACTGGGATGGATCCACTCTGGTCGGCGGCCTCTAGCGAGGGTACCGGAGGCAAAGTGGGAAGGGTCCAGGCATTGTAGGTTCAATTCGAGACCGATAGGGAAGAAAGGGAAAAGATGAAGGTACATGAGATGTTTGATTTTTTTTACAAAGATGTAAATCTGGATGATGAGGGTAGCTAGGCGGACATGGATGGCGGTCACAATCAAAGATGCAAAAACATGTTATGAATCTCTATACAATCAATTGAACATACCCATACCATATGACCAACTGATTAAATATTTATCAAGAAAACAATATGTATATAAATTACAGAAATTAATATATAAAAAATATGTAACGTGTCTAGCCGCGCTATGAGCGCGGGCCACCTGCTAGTTTTGGTGAATCGAGAGGAATCTTTGTTCGCGGATGATCTGATTTGTCGGTTAGCGAATTTTGTAGTTCATGTCATGATTGTTGATCACTACAACCATTAGTAGCGATTAGATTGTGCAAATCCGTTGGTGAGTAGTGAAGGCGCCTCCTGCCCCTGGTTGCAAATTTCAGCCAGGCAATCTGATTCTGCAAACAGAGACTATTTCTTTCTTGGGACCATAATGGTCTAACAATTAGTGAATTCGTTTCTCAATACGGAAGGTATTTGGAGTCGTAGCTTGTTGAACCATGCCACAGTTAATTAGTCATAAAGCACAGTCTTTTTTCAGCGAACACTCAAAGCTTAGGCAATACTCTTAAAGATTAGTTAGAACCGCATACTATGTCCCAATTAAGCTTAATTTATTTGTAAAAGAATAGTCAGAATCAACCCAAATTTAGACTAGCGAAGTTAATTTGTAGGAGTGCCCCAGATTTAGAGAGTCAACTGGGCTTTGTTGCCTAGATAGTTCACATTATTTCCTGACCTTTGAGGCATGGTTGCTACAGAGACAACAGAAATCGATTTGCTGCTTGACAACAAATTAGCCAAACAAGATTTTCTTCTTTCCTAGCGAATAATTTGCTAAGTAGTAAATAACATTCTTTTCTTGAGAAGACACTAGTCAACCAATTCTGCAATACCTCTACCGCAGCATGTGGAAGTTCCTGTCCCCCCGACGAAGAAGAATCAGCTTCTGTTGAAGCTGGAGGCTGTAAGCATCAATCCAGTTGACTGGAAGATGCAGAAAGGGATGTTATGCCTCTTAGATTACCATACATTCCAGGTAGTAATATTTATTTCATTGTTCCCCATTGCAGCCCATGGACCTTTTTTGATATAAATCAATACTTTGAGTCAAAGTCATCATTTTGATCTGCCGATTAAATTTGCCAATACTGATTAGATTACGCTACGTTTTATTTTTTGATTAAGCTGTCGTGGCACTCTTCTTTATTTCGTTTGATGTCTTTGCTGAGTGTAAACTTGCCTTTTTGCTGATATGATATTGCTATCCTTAATCCTTTTTTTGCTGCATAGACATATGTAAACTGTACAGATCCGATAACTGGCAGCAGCGCATCTCTTTTCCCCTGTACTATAGGATCCTTAGTGCATTCTAACATTTCAAGCATTGTACAATGTGACCAGGAGATTTTACTCTTTTTCTTCATGAAAATCTCTGTGCTCCTGCTTTACTGCATAGTGGGCAACTCTCATGCTTATTTGAATTCTTTAGCTCATATCTAAACCAGATAATGTGATATAAAGCATTTACTTTCTCGACTTCTCCTTTAAAACTATAATAGATAGTGTTATTCATCATTGAGACGAAATGTACTCGTAACAATTGGGAGATGACCAGGTTCCATCTGAAGTATTTTGAGGTCCCTGACAATAATTGTCTTTACTGTTGTCCAAGGCAATTTGAATAATGCCAAAAGGAAATCCAATTGGTTTGTGAGTGAGCCGAGTTTACTCTTTCCCTAGTAAACCCTTTTTTTTTTTCCACCAAGGGAATTGCCCCCTGTGGATTTCTTCATTAAAGAAACCCACAAAAACATTGTATCTGTTACAAGATTCAAGCATCCTGGTGATTCAAGCATCTCCCAGGTTTACTTGTTTTGTCTTGAACTCATCCAGATCAATCACACAAGACTAGAAACTTTAAACTACAACCAACAAAGATACCCAGGACTCGATCCGAAAGATATATTGTACAATATATATTGTACAATAGCACCAAAACTACCCTAGTAAAGCATATATTGTACAATAGCAAATATAGTTAGGGTCAGCAGGAGCAAACATGCTTTCCGCTTCAGATTCTACTGCTGGGAGAATGATCGAGTTTTATTGGCTGTTTTCCCCGTTCTCTGATTTTGCTTCCTGCGGGACTCATTCTTGCATTATATAATCACGTAAATTTTACTCAGATCTGTCTATGCAGATATTAAGAACTGTTATCAATTTCTTGTGCTAATTCCTTCATCTTCTGCAGCGACTGACGTGGCAGGAGTAGTGGTTGCTGTTGGTCCTGGAGTCAACGGATTCGAACCTAGAGATAAAGTCGTGGCCATGCTGAACACATTCGTAAGCACACTTCCCTCCTTTTACAATACGATTCTGGTTTCATTCCAAGACAACAACTTCAATAAAAGATCTTTTTTATAGCGACAGAACATAGTGTTAGGACGATTCTGAAATGATCTTTAGCAGTTGATGATAGATGTCTTTTCAGGATTGTCAGAACTGAATCTTCCATTCCAGAACAAAGCTATTATTGCCTCTGCTCTGACCAATAACATACGGTTTCTCGTTTCCTAAACAAAACCACTCTGTTTCTCTGTGACATAGCACGGTGGTGGATTAGCAGAGTACGCCGTGGCATCTGCAAAACTGACAGTCGAGAGGCCTCCCGGTGTGTCCGCCGCCGACGGCGCCGGGCTACCCGTCGCGGCCCGCAGCGCGCTCAAGTCGCTGAGGTCCATCGGCGCCAAGTTCGACGGTACCACCACCACCACGCCCCAGAAGAACGTGCTGATCACGGCCGCGTCCGGCGGCGTGGGGCCACTACACCGTGCAGCTAGCAAAACTGGCAGGCTTCCACGTCACCGCCACCTGCGGCACGCGCAACGCGGAGCTGGTTCGCAGCCTGGGCGCCGACGAGGTGCTCGACTACAAGACGCCGGAGGGGGCCAGCCTGAAGAGCCCGTCAGGGAAGAAGTACGACGGCGTCGTGCACTGCACGGGGGTGGGGATCGGCTGGTCGGCGTTCAAGCCGGTGCTTCGGCGAGGCCGGGAAGGTGGTGGACGTCACCGCCAACGCCTCGGCCGTGCTCACGAGCGTCGTGCACAGGGTGACCTTCGCCAGGAAGCGGCTGGTGCCGCTGCTCCTGTGGCCCAACAAGGCGGACCTCGAGCTCTTGGTCGGGATGGTGGAGGAGGGGAAGCTCAGGACGGTGGTGGACTCGAGGTTCCCGTTGAGCGAGGCGTGGGAGAAGAGCGCCGGTGGACATGCCACCGGCAAGGTCATCGTCGAGATGGAAGGCTAGCTGATCGGTCGTCGCGGCACTATTTAGCAGCAGATATTTGCATAGAGAAATTTACCGTTACAATTGGACAGCCAGTGCATAGAGACAGCCGTGTTGCAGCACAGTACAGGTGTGAGTGTGTGATTTAATCATATACAGGGTGATCATGCGTCAATTTATTGGGAATGATTTGCACGACATGTATGAAACCCGTCCCCTTTTTTCAATTACGGAACTCGCATGAAGGGTCGACCTGAGTGATCAACGCTTCCAGAGGCTAAAGTGGCAAATGCGTGCCAATTACAATTTTGTACGTGTTGGGCTCGATATCAACAATTTTATGCGCCTGACAACTCGGTAGAAGTAGAAACGTTCAGCCAAAGCTTGATGATGGCCGATGTCGACGCTTCAATAGGCGTGCGACGGGACGCGAATCTAGAAGGATGGAAACCATGGCTTAGCCGCCGTCGTTAACAGGGCCACGATGAAATGGTTGCGCCAAAATAATTAAACAACGTCATGGGGTTGCTGGAGTCTAGTGGTGCCAAGGAAGACACGCGTTGTTACCGTCGACAATTATCGTCAGTAAGAAAAATACAAGTGCGCTTGTCTTTAACCGACCAGTGTATACGCAAATTAGTAAATTACATAATCTTCCTCGCCTACGTGCTGTGTGCTGCCCACAGATGGCTCGTGACACGTGACCCACTCCGCTGCTTCGCGTCACCTTTCTGTTTTTTTCTTCTCTCATCTTTCTTCCAGCTCGCCCGGCATGCTGGAGCAAACAGCAATAAGGAGAGCGCGCGCCTGTTCATGTGTGTACCAACCAGCCAAGGTAACTTAGCGCCCGATGGCCACCGCCGCTAGGACAACGCCGGTGAAGATGCAGGCCGTGCAGTATGACGCATACAGCGAAGGCGCCGCGGGGCTTAAGGTAACTGAGCCGCGATTTTCATCATTATCGTTTCTTTTTCTTTAGACCTTCTATGGAACACAAGAATTTTATAGGAACCGTACAATAAATTTCACAGAAAGAAACATATATGATTAAGAAAAAGTTTCCGCAGTTCAAAGAAGGCCTTACTTCTCTTGCGGATGGCTGGTGATGCTAATAAAGATGGTGGGGTTAGATGATTCTTGTTCTGATTAGTTACCTGACTAACAGTCCATCCCACCTCCTCTACCTCCTGATACCGCTGGATTATTTGGTGGGGACTAGAAAGGGCTAGCTTCATGAGCCGGTTGGTTATTTTTTTTTTAGCGCTACACATCTAGTTGTCTGAAACAGGCTTCAGATTAACACACACACGCGTTAGTCTACCAGTGTGTTTCTTGTGTATGTCGCCAAACAGTCAATCGGTGGCGGACTAGCGCCTCACTTTTGCTTGGTTTACGTTTTTGGCTGGAAGTTAATTAGGTAGTCAATAGGATTTCTTTCTTTAGTTGTTTCTTAATTTCAGAAGAAGAAATCGGTCGACCAATTTTTTTTTTTTTTTTGCGATTACACAGTATAACTCAGACACTCACAACGCACGCACACTCACCCCTATGAACGCACATACGCAAACCCTACCCCTATGAGCATCTTCGAAGACTGAGTCGGCAAATCTTCGAGATTGACGAAGTCACCACTGGCGCCTCGCTGTCGACGGCCACGTCGCCTCCCGCTGAACGCACAAAGCCGTTAAATCCTATAAAATTCGCTCCCACAGGGAGTCGAACCCAAGACCTCAGGTGCTACTGAGGCTCTTGTAACCATTAGGCTACAGGCCCTTTCGCGACCAATTTTTTACTACTGCCTCTATATCTAATGCAGCATGTGGAGGTCCTGGTCCCATCAGCAAAGAAAAACGAGCTTCTGTTAAAGCTGGAAGCAGCATCAATCAATCCGGCTGACTGGAAGATACAGCAAGGAGAGCTGCGGCCTTTGTTGCCTCTTAAATTCCCGTTTGTCCCAGGTAATCCTCCCCATTCCTGTGAATCCTAATTTGACGTCGACCAAGAAATCGGTCCTTTCTTGTTTCTTCGTTTTATCCATTAGTCCACTTTCCTTAAGATAGCATATTGAGCTTGTTTTCATCTGGGGTTTGGGTTGACAAGATATTATTTATCTTCGTTACTAGTAACGCTAATGCCATCCTTTTCGCACACGATTATTGGGGTCCATTGTATCGAAGCGTTGCTGGCCAACATATTCTATAATTCTTAACCAAAACTACGTTGTTGTGGTTGCGGATCAACTCTGAGGAGACGGCGGCGGAAGCCGTGGGACAGCAGCGCGGCGTCATGCTAGGGTGGGGTGCGGCATGGCTACGGCGGAGGGGGAGGTCCTGCGGCCAGAGTGAGAGAAGAGAGCCGAAGGACGCCTTTTTTTTACTTGATTAAATCCGATTACATACTCTTTTATTAATAAAAGACTTGACTTTTTTTTAAAGAAAACTCTAAGTAAATGTAAACTCTGATTCTATCTCTCTTTTTCCTATTACACCCCCCCCCCCCCCCCCCCTTTTTTTTTCCCTCCCAGGCCTTGGCGCGGTGGCGACCTAGGCCGGCAGCCCATCGTCGCTTTCTAGTCGTCCATCGCATCCCGACCCATAACATACCTCGAGAACACAGAGGAGTGAGATCAACAACACTCTGGACACGGCAGTCCTTGACGACCATGCACAGCCAATCAAAATATAAAGAAATGGCATTTGCTGGGGAGCCTATATTTTCCAAATGCGCTCAGCCGAACAGAACAAGGTAGCACCTTAGAACAAGCATCATAAGCTAAACTAGTCGCAGTGGCGAGTCTAAGGGGTGGGCCGGGTGGGCCTCGGCCCACCCCCAGATTCAGCCCGACATCTATTTTTAGCACTGTAGCATATATGAACAGTAGAATTTTTCTTTTTTTTTTACCTTTCCGGCCCACCCCCATCAGCCCAACATGCTTCCGGCCCACCCCCAAGGCCCAGCCTGGACTCGCCACTGACTAGTCGAGTACTAGGGCGGGAGAGAACTTCATGTCTGGCTGAAGCACAATTCCAGAAAGCAAGTCCCACTGTAGCACCAATCGAGAGCTGACCCAGTGAGGTAGTGACCCATGTATCTGTAAAACCCATTGAGTGGAGTACGCGTGTTGCTTCTTCTAGTGGAGTAAAGTATGTTGGCAGCATTGCCTCTTCATTGCTCATATGACTCGTAACTTTTTTGTGTCCATGTCAATTTTTGTTTACGGTCGCATAAATATATGACTTGTATCCTCTTGTATTTGATGCTAAGGATTTCCGGCAATCAGTTTTGACGATGCCACAATAATAAGGTAGTACATCTGCATGACTCCCACAAATAAAAAAGGCGTAGCAAATTAGAAAAATAGATTCCTAATCTTGTATTGTTTCTATCATGGGAACAACTCCGGATGTATTATGACTAGGGCTCTAGAAGTCGCTAACTCTGACCACTAGCTTTTTACGAAGGCCTGAACCAGTATAAGCTTGCCAAGTCACCTTGATGGCTTTTTCTTCAAACCTAAATATCTGCCGATATTCGAAGCATCGACAAGTTTTGCTAATTCTCCTCCATGGTTTGCAGTGATGGATGTAGCAGGAGTTGTAGTTGATGTTGGTCCAGGAGTGAATGGGTTCCAGTCTGGAGATCAAGTTGTTGCGATGTTGAAGTTACATGTAAGCACGACTCTGGACAATACCATTCTGTCATTCAAATTTTAGTGAATTCCAAAAACATACGGTTATTTTGACACAATGCAAAAAACCGTACAAATTCTCGTGTCAGTTGCAAAAACCCTCACCTATTTTACACCCAATTGCCAAAAAAAAAAAGGTTGTAAATTTGAAGGTTTCCCAACGTGTCAATGCAGTTGTTTGTTTCTTTTAATAGATACATGTGTCCAAAAATATTTGCATATTGGATTGCTAGAATTATCCCATGTACGTGGAATTAACAATAATTTTTCGAAACCAGTCTGGAGGTGGACTTGCCGAGTACGCCGTGGCATCTGAAAGCCTGACTGTCAAGAGACCACCCGAGGTCTCTGCTGTAGAAGGTGCTGCGCTGCCCGTAGCGGCCGGCACTGCGCTGCAGGCCCTGAAGGCCATCGGCGCCAAGTTTGACGGCACCGGCGACCCCATCAACGTGCTCATCACCGCCGCGTCCGGCGGCGTCGGCCTCTATGCCGTGCAGCTCTCGAAGCTGGCGGGGCTCCACATCACCGCCACCTGCGGTGTGCGCAACATGGAGCTGGTGAGGAGCTTAGGCGCCGATGAGGTGCTCGACTACAAGACCCCTGACGGAGCCAACCTGAAGAGCCCCTCAGGGAAGAAGTACGATGGTGTCGTCAACTGCACAGGGGGGATCAGCTGGTCTACGTTCGAGCCGGTGATGAGCAGCTCCGGGAAGGTGATCGATGTAACCCAAAATTACATCTCCGGTATCCTCAGGACGGCGCTGCACATGGTGACCTTCGCCAGGCAGCGGCTGGTGCCGCTGCGCTTGTCGCTTAACAAGGCAGACCTCGAGTTCCTGGTCGCAATGCTCAAGGACGGCAAGGTGAAAACTTTGATTGATTCAAGGTTCCCGTTGAGCTGTGTGACCGAGGCGTGGGAGAAGAGCATGGAGGGACATGCCACCGGAAAGATCATCGTCGAGATGGAAGGCTGATCCACTACGACTAGCTTGCAGCGTGAAGTTATGTAGTATGAGCAGTTTGTTATATAGGATTTACATATAGGAAGTAGTAGGGTTTCATTTCATCGTACTAAATAATTAAGTGTCTTTCTGTTGGAGTTCCACTTCTACATTTTCCACGGCGATTATGTTCTTGTTCTTGGACAGTTAAATGTTCGTGGATATAAAAAGTCAGTTATCAAACAATATTACTTTGTAGAATTTGTGCGGTCTACCTTGTACTTTTTTATACAGAGAGTTACAATTGTTTTATCACTTCAGCTTTACTACTCTTCGCACTTCTATAAGCGGGATTGTGATCATGTAAGTAATTTTTTTTTCTTCAGTTTTGTGACACAATCCATTCATCAGTCATTTCGGAATTCAGATAGCCTTCTCTACTTCAGAAGTTTCCACAGAATCTCGAGCGGAATGCATAGCCATTTTAGCAGTTCAACTTGACTATTCCCAAAAGGCCAAACCCATTAGTACATCTGCTTATTTGTGCACATCTTTCCCTGGACGGGGCTAACAAACCTGCACTTTACGGACCTCATCCCGATTGCTGCTGTTGTTTGGAAGAAATATCTGGAAACTCTCTCTTCTCTTACCAGGTTACATACATATACATATTGGATATGGGCTCATGGGCCCTAGAACACACACAGCCCAACACTCCCCCTCAAGATGGGCAATAGATATCTATCATTCCCATCTTGTTACAAGCCATATTACACTCTTTTATTCTTAATCCCTTAGTTAAACAGTCAGCTATTTGATCACTCGAGTTTACATGATTTAACTCTAATACACCATCATCTAACTTCTCTTTGATGAAGAACCGATCAATCTCCACATGTTTTGTTCTATCATGCTGAACAGGATTGTTAGCAATGTTAATTGCTGACTTGTTATCGCACCAAATCTTCAAAGCACCTTTCCTGAGAACATTCAGCTCCGATAGAAGATTCTTTATCCATAACATCTCACATAACACAAGTGACATAGCTCTATAGTCTGCTTCAGCAGTTGAACGAGACACAACTGTTTGTGTTTTGCTTCTCCAAGACACCAAATTTCCTCCGACAAAAACACAATAGCCTGAAGTCGATCTCCTGTCATCAAGGCAATTAGCCCAATCAGCATCACAGTAACCATCCACCTTTAGATGACCATGACTCTTAAACATAATTCCCTTTCCAGGACAGCTCTTCAAATACCGTAGTATGCGATAAACAGCATCAAGATGTCCAGTTCTAGGATCATGCATGTATCTGCTTACAACACTAACAGCGTATGAGATATCAGGCTTTGTATGACACAAATAGATAAGCCTCCCAACCAATCTCTGATATCTCTCCTTGTTCACTGGATCACCAGATTCAGCACAAAGCTTGTGATTTGGATCAATAGGTGTCGACGCAGGTCGGCAACCAAGCATACCCGTCTCAAAGAGTAAATCCAGGACATACTTTCTTTGCGAGAGTACTATGCCTTTTGGAGATCGAGCAATCTCAATACCGATAAAGTACCTGAGTGCACCAAGGTCTTTCACCTCAAACTCTTTACTCAGATTTTCTTTTAAACGTTTGATCTCCATTTCATCGTCACCAGTAAGGATGATATCATCCACGTATACAGCTAGTACTGTGATTTTACGCCCCGAATGTCTATAGAATACAGTATGGTCGCCATTGCATTGCTTGTATTCCATAGCGCATAGTGCACGTTTAAACCTATCAAACTATGCACGTGGAGATTGCTTGAGACCATATAAAGACTTCCGCAGTCTGCACACCTTACCAACTGCATCAGGCTTAGTAAAACCAGGTGGAATTTCCATGTACACCTCTTCTTGAAGGTCACCATGTAAGAAAGCATTTTTCACATCCAGCTGATACAAGGGCCATCCAAAATTCGCAGCACAAGATATGAGAATTCTCACCGTGCTCATCTTTGCTACTGGTGCAAATGTCTCATCATAGTCAATGCCATATGTCTGTCTATATCCCCTTGCAAGCAGTCGAGCTTTGTATCTTTCCACCATACCTTCAGGAGTTTGCTTCACAGTGAAGACCCACTTGCAACTAACAGCTTTCTTGCCTGCAGGTAATTGTACAAGATCCCATGTTTTATTTTTTTCAAGTGCCCTCAATTCTTCCAACATGGCTTCACGCCATTTAGGATCTTGTTTTGCTTCTTTCCAGTCTTTAGGAATAGCCACAGACTGTAGTGATGCAATAAAAGCTCTATACGAAGGAGACAGGGATGTATAAGAGACATAATTACTTATGTTGTCCTCAAATCCATACCTTGATGGAGGGACTCCAGCCTTAACTTGTGTATCTCTTCGTAATGCAATAGGCAGATCAGCTGAAGAGGAGCCTTCAATCTCAGTCTCTGAAGTTGATGATACATCAACAACATCTGAACCATCGTTAGGCATTAAAGGTGAGGGGCATTGTTCAGTGGTCGATGCTGGAACCCCCTCTGTAGCTTGTGTTTGAGATCTGAACTTTTTTCTAGTATACACTATATTTTTCCACCTTTCAGATCTCGAGTTATCTATCTGAGAAGATGCTGGACTTGTCACTACCTCCACACTCTTTGGTTGGGGAACAGAACCACTAATCACGGCGCCCATCTTCCTAGGCTGTTGTTCACTTGAACTACCATGCACATCATTATTCTCCTCCTCTTGCTCATCCTCATCCATGCTAGAAGCATCAAGATCAGGGAACAAAGAACTTAATTCTGTCTTTTCTCCATAAAAAGGATCGGACTCTCTTAATGTAACATCCATGCTAACAAATAGACGTCTTTCGGTAGGGCACCAACATTTGTAACCTTTTTGACTTGACGAGTAACCGACAAATATGCACTTGACGGCACGAGGATCTAACTTATCCATCGAAGGCCGATACTCCCGAACAAAGCAAGTACACCCAAATACCTTAGGTGGAACAACAAACTCATTGACTCCTTTTAACATCTCATAAGGAGTTTTCCACCCGAGCAATCTTGAAGGTGTGCGATTGATTAAATAAATAGCGGTTAGCACTGCTTCACTCCATAGAAACTTTGGCACATTCATAGTATACATAAGTGAGCGTGCAATCTCCAAGATATGACGATTTTCCTTTCAGCTACTCCATTTTGTGGAGGAGTATCAGGGTATGTGGTTTGATGCAATATTCCTTCCACTGATAAATAACTTCCAAACTCATTATTCACATACTCCGTTCCATTATCTGTCCTTAACACCTTAATTCGAGCATTGTACTGATTCCCAATAAGTGAGCAAAAGTCACGAAAACATTTAAGGACCTCATTCTTATGCTTCATAAGATATACCCAAGTCATACGAGAATAGCAATCAATAAATGTTACAAAATACTTCATTCCACTGATTGAGATGACTGGGCATGTCCAAACATCAGAGTGAATAAGCATAAAAGGAGATATGCTTCGAAGCCCCTTGCTTACATATACTGACTTTGTATGCTTGCCATATTCACATGCATCACAAACAAGTTTTCTTTTATCCACCTTACTCATGATCTCTGGAAATACTTTGGCCATAGTATCAAATGACAAATGTCCCAGTCGACAATGTTCAAGTATTACCTTAGCCTCCTCTTCACCCGTAGCAGCTGTCAAAGCAGTGCATGAGGTGTCTTCTTTTCTATCTAAGAACCATAAGCCATTACGTCTTATGCCACTACCGAGCATTCTTCCAGTTCTTCGATCCTCAATTAAACAATTCTCTCGATCAAGAGTTACACGGCAATCCATATGATCCACCAAAGCACTTAAGGATACTAGATTAACAGGAAAGGAGGGAACATATAAAACTGAGGACAATGTAATTGATGGGGTGCATTGAACTGTTCCCACACCTTTAATAGGTTGTGCAGTTCCATCCGCAGTTTGAATAGTTTCCTTTTTCGTAGGAGCAAATGAACTATACGATGAGAATTCACTTAATGCACCTGAGACATGTCTAGATGCACCTGAATCTAGTATCCAATTTGCAAGAGATGTACCTTTACGAGGATCGTCTTGGTCTCCGTTGATTCCCTTTTAGACATTAGTTCTGAACTCTTTGTCAAAAATAATTGAGCTATCTTCTCGAGTTCTTTCGGTGTGAGGATTTCAGCCACCGTCTCAAGCACATACTCAATTCTGTTACTCTCAGCCATTTCAAATCCCCAATCCCAAACTTGGTTAGTTTTAAATCCCTCACCAGAACCTTACTGGCACCTCCTCTGTTCTTGCAGCTGTGCTCAGTTCCAACAAAAAACCAAGCTAGCTAGCTGCTCTTCTACTTCTCTCTCCTCCCAAACCAAGAACCTTCACAGAGAAAATGCCAGACTAGGCCACCACGAATTTACTTTCAGAAGTGTCCGCAGCTCAATTGCAGCACCACCACACACAGACCTCACGAGCTCCACTCCAAAATCAGTCGTATGCTCCTGAAGCTTCTTCTCCTTCCCCCAATCAGCACACCTTCAATCTGCGTGAGCAGCAGCCAAATCGCCACGCGCAGCTCCGCAGCTCCACCAGCACACGATCCTGCAGCTCCTCTTCTCTCGCTTTATCTTCTTAGCACCTCCGGCCGGCTTCTATGCCTGCAGCTCCTCTCTCAATCTGTACTGTGGCAGACTAGAGCAGAGCAGCCACCACGAGCACACCCCCTTCGATTCCTTCACGGACTACCAAATAGCAGCAAGCTACAGACTCACCGGCATCACCTCGTCACGATTTGAGCGGCCAACACCTTGAGCCGTCACCGTGGCGCAGTCCAGAACGTCCCAAGCTGCTGCTCCCCCTCAAACCGAATCACCTCCGCCTGAATGGAGGTGCGATCCACTTCAACAATCCGACACTAACTCTCCTCCGTGCTCAGCCCTCCAGCGTGGTCGCCACCAGAATCGCCATCGCCTCCCTACCGTGGCTCTGACACCATGTTGTTTGGAAGAAATATCTGGAAACTCTCTCTTCTCTTACCAGGTTACATACATATACATATTGGATATGGGCTCATGGGCCCTAGAACACACACAGCCCAACAGCTGCCACGTGAAAATCGAACGGAAGCAGCAGGGGGCTCCGATGGCATAGCTCTAGTCACGCCATCAGCTCGGCTCGAAGCCTGACAAGCTGCCGAGCGGGGAAAATAAAGCCTTAGACCGAACAAATCGATTCAAGTCTGGGCAGCAGCGGCACTCCTCCCTACGGCGGCGGCGACATCCTAAACGCAGGCACCCTCCTCCCATGACCGCGCTGCGCAGGCACTACGCTCGGATTTGCCGAACGTGTTGCGGAAGCGCACCACGGGCGCCATCATCAGGCCGCTCGCGTCGGAGCAGGCCGGCGTGTTCATCGTGGCCATGCGGGCGCCAGCGTCAGAGTCGTCGACCAGTTGCTTGCGCCGGAGTCGAGCCAAAGCTACATCTGTCATTCTACTAGAAGCCGAGCCGACGTCGTATCTGGGAGAGAAACCCATCCGAGCGCACCCGCCTTCTCCCGTCCGATCTCCACGCGGAAGCAATCAGAATGGGGTCCGCAAATTGCAGGTTTCCGGACCGTCCGCACATAATTTGTTTCTAACAAACGATGGTTGCCAAAGGTGCCCCGCAATGGGGCGGTTCGCTCCAGGGTCGTGATCAAGTCTCAACTGAAGTAGGAGAGACGCCGCCTGGCGTCCTACCTAGTACAGCGACCACCAACCGGGTCGGCTGACGACGGAGATCCCGGCGAAGATGCAGGCCGTGCAGTACGACACCTACGGCGGAGGCGCCGCGGGCCTCAAGGTAACCACCGATTCTCCTTTCTATTTCATTTGTAGTACCATTTTGGTTGAACCGAGGGGAATCTTTGCTCGTGGATGATCTGACTAGTTGATTAGTGAATTCGGTGGTTCATGCATAATGCCATGATTGTTGATTACTACGACCATTAATAGCGATTAGATTGTGCGAATGCGTCGGTTAGTACTTGAAGAGAAGGCAATTTCTGCCCCAGTTGCATATTGCATCCAGGGGATCTTGCCAACAAGTAGTGTATTCGTTTCTCCTCAAAACGGACACGTAAAGCTTAGGCCATAAATAAAGATTAGTTAGAACCGAAGAGGTTCCAATAAGCTTCATTTCATTGAAAAGTGAATAGTCAGAATCAACCAAAATTTAGACTAGCGAAGTTAAAAGTACAGGATTTTTTTCGCCTAGATAGTTCACATATTCATTTCCTCAACAGAAATCGATCGTGCTATACTTTGGGAAAAGGGTAGCACCTCAAGTTCTGAGTTTGACTCCCTGTGGAAGTGCATTTTGAAATTTAACGGCGCTATGCTTTTAGTGGTAGGCGGCATTTCCGCCGACAGCGAGACGCTAGTGATGACTTTGTAAATTTCGATGAGTTGTTAGCTCAGTCTCCAAAGATGCACATGGAAATAAGGTTTGTGTACGTGCGTTCATAAGGATGGGTGTATGAGTGTTATAAATGTCTGAGTTGTACTGTTTAATCGCAAAAAAAATACAAGATTCTTTTTTCTTTCTTAGTGGCCAATTTTCTAGGTAGTAACATTCTTTTATTGAGAACACACACTAGTCAACTAATGCTCTTCTGCAATACCTCTACTGCAGCATGTGGAAGTTCCTGTACTCTCTCCAAAGAAGAATGAGCTTCTGTTGAAGCTGGAGGCTGCAAGCATTAATCCAGTTGACTGGAAGACGCAGAAAGGGATGTTACGGCCTCTCCTGCTCTTAGATTACCATACATTCCAGGTAGTCATGTCCATTTGACTGTCCCTCACTGCAGCTCATGGAGAATTTTGTACAAATGGATATTTTACCTCAATGTTATGATTTCACACTGCAGATTAAATTTGCCAATACTGATTAAATGATGTGTTATTTTTTTATTCAGCTGTGATTTGTTATCTTCTTTATTTCGTTTGATGCCTATGTTGATTGTAACCTAGCATTTGTGCTGCTATGATACTGCTATCCTTAATATTTGAGCTGCTATGATACTGCTATCCTTAATATTTGAGCTGCTATGATACTTCTATCATTAATCTTTTGCTACATAGACCTATATGTAGAACTGTACAAACCTGATAACTAGCAGCAGGAACTGATCAACCTGCTGACAGCAGGAGATTATACCCTTTGTTTTCATGCCCTTATACTGTAGGATACTAAGAGCATTATAACATTTCAAGCATTATACTTGTGACCAGGATATTATATACCCTTTGTCTTCAAGCAAATCTTTGTGCTCCTATATTAAACATTTTTGAGCTAACTCTCATTGCCTCTCTCGACTTCTCCTTTAAGGCTAACAGATATCGTTATTTGTTATTCAAACAAAATGCACTTGTAACAAATGGGTGACGACAGTTTCCATCTAAAGTATGCTTTCCCTGTTCCCTGCTCTTGCTGCCTGTAGGACTCATTCTTACATTATACGATCACATAAATGTTACTCAGATCCGTTTATGCAGATGTTAAGAAGTGTTATCAATTACATTTACTAATTCCTTGGTCTTGTGCAGCGACCGACGTGGCAGGAGTAGTGGCTGCTGTTGGTCCGGGAGTCAATGGATTCAAACCTGGAGATAAAGTCGTTGCCATGCTGGACATATTGGTAAGCACCCTTCACTCGTTTACAATACAGTTCTGGTTTCACTTAATTTCCAGGACGATTTTCTGCGATGATCTTTTAACAGCTGAGATGTCTCATTAGGATTGACAGAACAGAATCTTAATGAGACAAAGTTATGCGTCTGCTCCTGATCAAGATGATTCATGAACACTCTGTTTCTCTGTGACATAGCACGGTGGTGGATTAGCAGAGTACGCCGTGGCATCTGCAAAACTGACAGTCAAGAGGCCTCCCGGTGTGTCCGCCGCCGACGGAGCCGGGCTACCCGTCGCGGCCCGCAGCGCGCTCAAGTCGCTGAGGTCCATCGGCGCCAAGTTCGACGGTACCACCACCACCACGCCCCAGAAGAACGTGCTGATCACGGCCGCGTCCGGCGGCGTGGGCCACTACGCCGTGCAGCTAGCAAAACTGGCAGGCTTCCACGTCACCGCCACCTGCGGTGCGCAAAACATGGAGCTGGTGAGGAGCCTGGGCGCCGACGAGGTGCTCGACTACAAGACGCCCGAGGGCGCCAGCCTGAAGAGCCCGTCGGGGAAGAAGTACGACGGCGTCGTCCACTGCACGGGGGCCGGGATTGGGTGGCCTGTGTTCAAGCCAGGTGCTGGCGCCGAAGGCCGGGAAGGTGGTGGACATCACCGCGAACACTCCGGCCATGCTCAGGAGCGTCGTGCAACGGGTGACGTTCGCCAGGAAGCGGCTGGTGCCGCTGTTCCTGTGGCCCAACAAGGCGGACCTCGACCTCGAGTTCTTGGTCGGGCTGCTGGAGGAGGGGAAGCTCAGGACGGTGGTCGACTCGAGGTTCCCGTTGAGCTACGCGTCCAAGGCGTGGGAGAAGAGCATTGAGGGACATCCCACCGGCAAGATCATCGTCGAGATGGAAGGCTGATCGGACGTTGTGGCAGTAGTGTGCTGGCTTTCATCATATACAGAGTGATCGTGCTGAGTTTACTCAGAGTTTATTATTTGTTTGTTTGCCGTTTTCTATTAAATTTTCATTTTAAAAATGTTGTTGGTGCCAAGAAAATGTTGGATTGTGAATGATTTGCCGGAGCACGACAAGAAAATGATTCTTTACCAACAGTTCTCCTTCAGTTTGCCAACACTTTTCAATATCGTTGACATGCCATTTTCTAATAATACAAACTAGTATGCCTGTCCGCGTATTTGCGCGGCTAGACTTGTTAACTATATGAATTATTTTTATATTATTTTAAGAGTTAAATATAATTTATTATTTATTTTTTATAGTATTTGTAACATAGCTTCAATTGATTTAAGAAAGTTCTCACCGAGTCTGTCAATTTAAGTGTGTGATGATATTTTCTTGTCATTCTACTGAATACATACAGATTATGTTAATCATAACATATCTGCATCCGTTATTAAACCAAACAAACTGAATAGCATTGATGCTTTTCCATGCAATTTTAATAATACAAAACTCTCATCTTTTTTTTGTAAATTGTTCCCTCACATCCTCTCTGCTTATTACGATCTATTGTTCTTCTATCAGCATTCTTTATTATGATTCACTGCAACTTATGTTTCAACTAAATTATCTCTGGGCCAAGCAAGGCTTTGAACATATTAAGCTGTATTTACACAATAATTTAAAGAGAAAATTATATTTTACATTCATGTGATTTTTATTTTTAATTTGGCATATGTTCAATTGTGTTTGACATGTTAAAATAGACATCTATTTACTATTTTTTTATTATTTCAAATTTAGCTATTTTTAGGCTCATAATGGCATGGTGGGTAATTTAGAAATAGCTGTGAAGGGTATTTTGCCTTTTTTATTATTCTGAATTTAGCTATTTTTTAGGCTCATAATGACATGGTGGGTAATTTAGAAATAAGTGTGAAGAGTATTTTTGTCTGTTTTTTATTATTCCAAATTTAGCTATTTTTGGGGTTCATAATGGCATGGTGGGTAATTTAGAAATAGTTGTGAAGAGTTTTTTTGCCTTTTTTTATTATTTCGAATTTAGCTATTTCATAAATATTTATAGAGGGTTTTGTGATTAATTTTTCATAATGGCAGTGGTGGGTAATTTTCTCTTCTTATTTTCTCGGATTAACGTGGTAATTTCTAAACCTTGAGAGCGAACGTGGTGGCTTCTTTTCTTGTTTAATTATATATATAATAGATTCACTTCTTTTCCGGAAGTTTTGCCACAATATCACTTCCAATAAAGTCATTGCCTACGGATCTTAAAATACCTAACCAAATGTAATAAAAACTATTATCCACTTCAAAACGAACTGTCTTGAATGAGGTACCACATAAGCAAAACCGATGACATGTACTCAAAATAACAAATGAAGTATACCATTTGGGCCAGCCTTATAGAACTCTCAGCTTGAAGGGTCAACCTGAGTGATCGACGTCGCGAGAGGTTAAGCTTGGAGAAGAGAGGAGAATCAGGGGTGGATCGAATCGAGTTGAGGAAAATGTGTATCCTTAGCATATGTGTGCCACTTACAGTATTGTTCTTGTTCGGCCCTACATGAAATTGTCATTGTCATGCACCTGACAACTTGGTGCTGACATCGACCCTTCAGTGTTATAATTTTTCGACGTGCTACAAATCTAGAAGCTTCAGTTTGTGTTGTCGTGCACCCGCCGGCGTTATATGAAATGGTTGCGTAAGAATAAACAACGTCCTCATGTGTGCCTGGAGTGGTAGAAAGCAAGACACTTGTTGTTACAGGGCGGCAGTAAAAATTACATATATAACTCGTAGATAAGATATGGTGCTTAGAATAATCTTCCCTGCGTACGTGCTATGTTGGCCAGATGGCTCGTGGCACGTGACGCACTCCTCCGCGTCACCTTTCTGTTTTCTTCTTCCCTTTCTTCCTACTGGCCTGGCATTCTGTAACGCACCCACGTGGCGAGAAGCAAACAGCAATAAGAAGGAGAACGCGCGCCTGTTCATGTGGGTCAAGAAGCAAAGTAATTATAACACTTGCAGCTGTAACAAAACCAACCAGGCAAGGTAACTGAGCGCCCGATGGCCACCGCCACCACGACAACGCCGGCTAAGATGCAGGCCGTGCAGTACGATGCCTATGGCAGAGGCGCCGCGGGGCTCAAGGTAATTGAGCCGCAGTTTTCATCATCCTTGCTTCTTCTTCTTTAGACCTTCTTTGGAACGCATGAAACTATACAGAAACGAACGGTGAATTTTATGGTTAATTTCACATGGAAAACGTAGGATTCAGAAAAAAGTCCACAATCCAAAGAACGCCTTACTTCTGTTGCGAATTGCTCGGTGATGCTAATAAGGAAAGGTGGGATAAGACAATTGGTGTCAGTATACAGATACCACTAGATTATTTTGGTTACTTTTTAGTGCACACAAAACCAGATTATAGCATACAGATACCACATAGTTGGCAAGTTATCTGAATTCTGAAATAGGCTTCAGGTTCAGAAGAACACGATTAGTCTACTAGAGGTGTGTTTCTTGTGTGTGGCGGACTAGTGCCTCATTTAGTAGGTGGTCAGTATGATTTTCTTTTCTTTAGTCTTTTTTCCTTCGAGTTTTTTACGACTGCCATCTGATGCAGCATGTGGAGGTCCCGGTCCCGTCAGCGAAGAAGAATGAGCTTTTGTTGAAGCTTGAAGCAGCAGCTATCAATCCGGCTGACTGGAAGATACAGCAAGGAGAGCTCCGCCCTTTGTTGCCTCGTAAATTCCCTTTTATCCCAGGTAATCATCCTCAGTCCTGTGAATCCTCTTGACGATTCCTTTCAATGGGTTTTATAATGTAAATTTGACGACGACCAAAGAACCGGTAATTTCTTTCGTTATGTAGTAACAGCCCTTGGCATTTGTTAGAGAGAAGTGTGCTCTAAATTAATGGGTGTAAATAGAATTAGAAAGCATTGAACCACTTGTGGGGGCCTCGTCATGTATTTATGCGGGCAAGGAAAGCTTTTGCCGTAGTTTACAAGGAAGATCAACAACGTTGATCGTGTACAACAGAATTACATGTTTATCTCTAGGCTAACTACTTGCTATACAAGTCTACTTGCCAAACACGAATACATGCGAGAACATATATGTTATTTCAACACCTTCCCTCAATCTAAAACTAGTATAGATTTGGACTGCGTTTGAAACCGTGAAACAATTTAACTGGGAGAGGTTTAATAAACCCATCAGCTACTTAGTCCTTCGAAGTATGTGGCTCCTATATTTGCTGACAATTTAATTTGGAGAGGGTTAGTAAACCCATCAGCTACTTGGTCCTTCGAAGTATGTGGCTCCTATATTTGCTGACAAATATGGGAGAGGTTTAGTAATCAAACATCCAATAGCTTTTGTGCAACAAGTTCATGAACAAAATGAAAATCCACTTCAACGTGTTTCATGCGACCATGAAAAACCGGATTTGCTAACAAATATGTGGCTCCTATATTGTCACACAAAATCTGCACAGCCTTAGGAGAAGAAATACCAAGCTCATGTGGAAGTGTTTGCACCCACATGATCTCGGCAGTGGCATTTGCCAAAGCTTTACATCCTGCTTTGGTACTCGACCTTGAAGTTGTTGCTTGCTTTCTATCACTCCAAGATACAAGATTTGAGCCCAAACATACTGAAAAACCTCCTGTTGATCGGTGATCATCAACACATCCAGCCCAATCAGCATCAGCAAAAGCACTAACAATCATAGAGCTTGATTTTCCAATTTGAATCCCAAGACTCAAAATGCCTTGAATATATATTTTTCAATTTAAAGCAGATCTATTTTGATAATCTATATTTTTACATATTGTATATTATAGTAATAAACTTGAAACAAAATAGGAATACGCAAAATGGAGAAAATTATTGCAATCATTTTATGAAAGTCTACACATTAGGGCATATCCTATTTGAAGGAGGATGGAATTCAAATCATAACAGGATCTTTCCTTCTATTGATTTGATCAATTTTTTTTCCTTTTCCTGTCTCTACGATTTTCAATAAATAAGCCATGCTAATGTTTTTATCTCTATTTTATGGCGCAAGTGAAAGGTCTATAAACAAGTACTAATAAGGAAAAGAAAACTATACTAAAGGAAACATAGGATCCATCCTAAAATCTTAAAAAAAAAAGACATATATCTCAAAATTCTCTTTGTAGCTGTCCAATGCAATGAGATTGGAGAATGCAAAAATTGACAAATATTGTTTATAGAATAAGAAATATCAGGTTGAGTTAAAGTAAAATATTACAAAGCCCCAACAAGACTTGTATAACGAGTGGCATCTTCTTGTTCCAAAGGAACTTCCTCTACTGCAGAAAGCTTTTCAGTAGTAGACAAAAGTGTATCAGCAAATTCGCAGGGTCACGACTATAAAGCGGTGCTTGAGCTTTGTATCATAAGTTCATGCCCGATTTCTGAACAGTTCTAGCTATTTCTTGTTGAAGAGAACTGTGGTTATAAGTTATAACACACGTTCAACAACCAGTTTTGTCTTATTATCCAACTCTTTTTTTTTTCTCAAGCGGTCAAAAAGGCAATTACCTTGGCCCCTGCCAAACTCCATAATACGGTATCCTCCTTTGCAAGTTGCAAAAAAAAAAATGCTGTTGCTTGGCAAGGAGGCACACCATCGAAAGCACATTGATTCCGATGCTTCCATAGCATCCATGCTCGGAGGGAAGAGAACTTCGACAGATAAGTGTGGTCCATAATGATGGCATGATGTCTGGCTGAAGCATAATGTCGGACCAATCTAGAGCCAATGAATATATATCTGAAGCCCATCAACTATTCATCAAGGTCTCTACGTATTGTGGTAACGGACTAAGTTGGTTAGGTGGCTCTAATATCATTCATCAGGTTATTGGTTGACTCCTTAGAGACGGGAATATATTGATATTCTAGGCTCTGCATCAAAAAGATGCATACAGCTATAATTATTACAAGAAAAACAATGCTCCATTCCTATTGCACGTGAAAAAAAGTGCAAACAAAAAAGAGAAGAAAACCACTAAAGTGCAGCTGGGCGACCAACAAATGAAAAAATTACTTATGGCCTCAAATGCAACAAAATGAGGGCACCGGGAATTGATGTTGAAGCTCTGAACAATGCCTTCAAGAAGGAAAATGACGACATTGGATGCCATTGTTATTCACTTCAGAGCTTGGGATTTCTCTTATCAACAGCACAACTCCCCACCTCAATTTTCATCAAGTGGACACCACGAATTGCAACCATCTTTCCAGAGACAAAAACTCCACCATCTTCGTCTTCCTCCCGGTGTTAGTTACAATGGGATTTTAAACGGTCTTGTCGTATTCCCAATACTGTCTTACCAAAGGTGTCAACATCGCTGCACCACATATCACATGAACTTATCTCCTCATCCAACTCAAGCTGCAACGGCTGCACAATCCTCTGCATCAATTTCAGGTCATGTCCAAGCGGCTCGTGTTGCTGCTGCCATCTGCATTGGAGAGCTCAAACATCAGCGCTTCCTGTTTCATAGCCCTAGAGATCTGCATGCAAATCAGGACGGTATACAGCACTGCATCGATGTAGCCACCGGTAATTGCATAGGTCATCACAGCTCAACTGATCATGCCGCCATTGGCTTGATCTAGAACAACCACCACTAAGTTGACAAATCAAGTAATCAAAAGAACTGGTCTTGATGTTGCTGAAGGTGCTCTCCAGGCACTAGTGGCGAGGAGGTAGATGGCCTTGTTTACCTTCTCAAGGGCGAGATATCGACAGACTGCCTCCTCACAACACCAGCTAAACCAATACGGGTGTCACCCTCAAACGGACCACTAATGATGATGAGCTGGATGCAGCTGGCGTCGGAAACAAAACCGCAACGGCGTCGCCCATCTCCAAGGCCCCCATCGAGGCTACAGGATCCTCTCCCCCCACCCCAGCCAGGATAATGCGGCATCAACGCACCCGCTATCGCAATGTAAGGGGAAGGCTCAAGGGTGGTTTGGTGATCCTGGCGGCGGCAGCGATGGATAAATCAGTGCCAAGATCGGCTTCGCCGGATAGGCACCAAGATTAGGCCTCGGGATTGGCACCGGGCCACCGCCACAAGGCGCCCAGATCGGGCCTCGCTCGATTGGCACCACGGCTGTAAGGATCGTGTGACCGAGAGGGGGGGGGTGAATCGGTGCACTCTAGAATCTATTTCCAAACACTTACACCCAAGCAACTCCTAGCGAGTAGTTCTAGTAGCAAGGTAAAGCACACTAAGGAGTATCCTTAACCTATATAGCTAGTGGATATAGATAACACAAGCACACCACACTAGCAACCTAGCACAAGATATATATAGCGGAAGACTTAAGCTAGGCAAGGCAAGGTAACTAGATAAACTAGAGACAAGGCAACCAAGGATACTAGGCACACTAAATAGAGTCCTTAGAGCTACTAGATAGGCTAGAACAAGTAGGCACATGGACAAGGCAAACAAGCAAACCTAGTGAAGCTAGTAGGTACCAAGGTAAACACACAAGCAAGATAAGAGCACAACTCGAGTACTACAAGCAATCATATATAGTGCGATAAGTAAATGCGAGTAGTAAAGGAGAAGAGATAGAGAATGCTCATGATGTTTTCCCGTGGTCTCGGAAGGATGGCGCCTTCCCCTACTCCACGTTGGGTCACTCCCGTCGGAGTCTCGACCCCATCCCTCCGCTCGATGGCGATCCCTCCTAGAGCACACTTCACCATCCGAGTGAAGTCACGGGCACGTCCCGCCGGGCTCGATCCCGGGTACTCTTCCGGAGGTAAGGCTCCGCACTTGATGCGTGCCAAAGGGCGCTCCACTAGTGATGCTTCTTTCGCACGGGAAGCTCCAAGACCGTGAACAAACTTGTGTCGCTTGCACAAACTCCTTGGACAGCTCAACACCGACGCCTAACCGGTCTAGGCCTTGCCATAGACCAAGAGTAACAGCCCTAAATGACTCTCTCAAGCACACACTAGCCTAGAGATCAAAGGATGCAACTTGTTACTCTCTCAAGCACTAGGATCACTCCAAATCCTTCTCAAGTGCTTCACACTTCTTCCCCTTGGCTTCTTGGCAGCACCTCCCCTCTTTCCTGGGTCCAAGAGCACCTCAAAGAGGTAAATAACCTACTATATATAGGCCACCAACCTCAAACTAGCCGTTGTCCAAAAGTGCCCAGTCTGCGTGTTGACCGTACAATAGACCGTATTGTCCGGTCTCCATTAGAATGTATTGTCTGGTCTTCACCAGACCGGCGTCCAGGGAGTGCTGCTCCTCATCTCAAAGTAGACCGTACTGTACGGTCTCTAGGACCGTACTGTCCGTTCTCCACATCTTCTTCAGCCAACAGAAACTTCTCCTTCTCTGTTGCTCTTCGCCTGTAAGACCGTACCGTCCGGTCCCTGACCGTACCGTCCGGTCAACTGTCCGGTCTTCATTCTTCAACTTCCAGAAACTTCAGCTTCTCTGTCTGGAAAACTCAATAGAGACCGTACCGTCCGGTCCCTAGGACCGTACTGTCCGGTCAACTGTCCGGTCTCTATTTCTCCACTTCCAGAAACTTCAGCCTTTCTGTCTGGTTTTCCTCTGTAGACCGTATTGTACGGTCTCCATGACCGTACTGTTCGGTCTCTTCTGACTCCGCAGCTTCGAACTTCTTCTTTATCCTTTCTTCAAAACTTGATCTTCTTGGTTCCTTCAACCCTCTTCTGCCACCCTAGCCCCTGAGGGAGTCACCATGCATCCAATGATCTCTATAACTAGTGTGCACTAAGAGAACCACCTCGAACCCTCTTGATAGTCTGGTTTTTCCTATGGACTCAAGCTAACATCTAACCAAGCAACACTCGCTTGGATCTAGCATGTCCTTAGCCTTGATCCATATCTTCTCCGCAACTCCATCAAGTCCGTTCTTGTGTCGATGAAGGCAACCAATCATCCTTGTCATTAAGTTCATGGTGTGTTGGCGTACACCACCAACGGACGGAGCTTTCTTTACATGTGACCTATAAGATCTCACAAAGAGTGTTAGTCACATTCATGGTTCTCATCCAATCACCAAAACATTCACACCTTGGGGTTTCCTTAGCTCCAATGGTCATGAAGCTTACAATCTCCCCCTTCTTGGTGATGGATGACAACCATGATAAAAATGATCGAGAAGATAAAAGATGTAATGACAAAAACCAAGATAAAAGCGCAACTCGATCAAGACACTAAACAACAAGTATATGATAGAGAGATAGTTACCTTGTTGATTAGGTCGAGGCAAGTCATAGCTCAACAGAGGTCACAAGTTAGAGCAAAAACTCATATCACAAGTGAAAGAAGGTACAAGGAGCTATGGCAATCAATGGTTTCAAGGGGTTTACATTCATACTTACTTTGTGAAATTTCGCTCCCCCTTGATGGAATGCACCAATCTCAAGATTGTGTGAAGATCGATCGTCTTGATCACTTGATCTTCATTCACGCAAACTCCCCCTTGAGATGGCATTGCTTCTTCTTCTTCATCACCTCAAGATTGTGTGAAGATCGATCATCTTGATCACTTGATCTTCATTCGTACAAACTCCCCCTTGAGGTGACATCTCTTCCACTTCTCATACTCGATCATTAAGCCCGAAACATTCTCCCCCTTTGGCATCTATCACTCAAAAAGAGTCTACCAAGGAAGAAAAGGTTAGTGTAAATGTATGAGACGAGTGGGAAAATGAGTTACTTGATTTGGCGTGAAGCTCCCCCTTGATTCATGATTCTCCATCTCCCCAATAAATATCCCTACACACATTCTCAAAAGAATATTGTCTTGAAGTACATAGGGGTTAGTTGATGATGATGGAAATGTATGAACCCTTATACTTTGAGCCGCGCAAGTGGATTTAACTTTGGAGCTCAAAAATCATGGTTCAATGGGCATGAAGCTCATATAGCATTGCTATGTATTCATCATAGGAGGTCATATACTCATATTATGAATAAGCAACTCCCCCTAGATGGGTGGTCGGCGCCGAGACACTTATGCAAGAATGCATGATGCTAATGCAAATGAAATGATAAGTGTACAATGCATGATGCTATAAGGGTAAAACAAGAGAAAGCTAAGAGCCAAGTTACCAACAACAAGTTTGAACCCTCCATGAGCTTGATCACAACGAGCCATTCTTCAAAGCCTCGGGAGTCAAGTGCCACCAATCCCAAGCTTAACCCATGCTCATTGCTATCTCGTGAAGGTTTGTCGTCGGCCTACAAAACAAGAAGAACATACAAAACAACAACACAAACAAGAAAACAAGACAAGCAAGGTATATACATATATACAAAAAGTAAGCTCAAGGATACTCAAGTGAAGTCGGAGAGGTCGAGAACATTAAGTTCTCCCCAAAGCTTACAAAAGGTCTTCTTGTCAAGTGGCTTGGTTGTCACACCCGGTTTCAAAGACCAAAACCGAATGCATCTGTATGCGTGCCCAGGATCAAGTTTTTACGCACACAGGACAATATATGTGATAAATGAACAATATCTTTATTAATCGATAAGTATATTACATAAATGACCAGTAGGTCTAAAATGGAAATTACATTGCAGCGGAATAATCTAAGCGTCGATGCCCTTCCACTCCACAGGAAGTCGACCGGAAGACTCGCAGGCCTAGAACTCCACTCCTTCACCTTGAGGGTTCTCCAATGCTTCTCCTGTAGCTGAACAATGTAGGGGAGAGTATCGCTGTGGGTACATAGAGTACTCAGCAAGTGGGGGAAAAGATGACATGCAGGCTGAGACAATGAAGGCTAAAAGGGTTTGTTGCAGAAAGCAAGTTTTAGTTCACACGATTAAAAATGCAACCTATTTATTTACTAAGTGTGAGGCCAACCAACCAAACCCATAGGTTCTAAGACTAACCACCCAAACCAAACCAACCAACGATAGCCATCTTCCAACCATCTCCATTCCATCCTTCTCAACCATCCATCTAATCATGCGAGGGTTCCAGGCTGCTCTTGACCGTGAGCACGGCTGTCATGACAGTTTTACTTCTCTGCAGAGGTCGCGTCACTTTACCCACAAGTCGTGATTTCGTCCCCTGTTGCCAGGTGGACTAGAAACCTCCCTGATGCCCGTGGTTGCAAGCCACTTACACACTACCGAGGTGTGCGGCCAGGAGATCACTACGAGGCCTTTCCAAAGGGTCTTCCAGTGTGCACTCGCCCTCTAAGGTTCCACTCCCGTCCATAAGTGATAGCCCTTAACTAGCAGCTCATCACCCCGGTAGCCCCCTCTTGAGCCGTTCAGATCCCAGGGCAGTCCTCTCTGACTCCCATTCCCCGCTCCACCACTGGCTCGCACAGCACTGGAAGAACACCTAATTACTTAGCCAAGCTGCTCCCATAACAGTATTGTGATGGCACTGTAGTCCTGGGTTGCCGCTCCACGAACCGGTCCTTAGGGTCTAGACAAGCATACCACCATCCAAACATGTGCCAACTGCACAACCAAACACATCCCGCTTGTCTAGAGCCTACCTCATACTACAACATCATCATAACCAAGCATTCCCGCATGTGCAATAAGTAGAGATTAACAAGTTATTAAGCAACCCAACCCGGACACAAGCATGCTAAGCAACATCTACCCATAACGAAACCATAAATCTAGGCTATGGTGACAAGGAGTGATCATACAAAATACTAGTAAACCTTAACAATTGGTATCCCATCATGTTGACACAAGCATGCATGTTTATAAATAAAATATTTGTAAAAGTAGGAGCAAGATGCATCAAGGACACTTGCCTTAATAAAAGCTTCTTGTGCGAGTACTAGTGTTGTGTCTCACTGATTTCAATCCTTGGTCTTCAATATGCTGAGATCCTCTTGATTGATCTTGATATGTGCGCTCTCTATTAAACCGTACACCGGAAGGACAAGCATGCACAAGCAAAGCAAGCAAACAATCAATATACAATGCATGGTTCTGAAAGGAAGAGAGCTATGGTTGGATAGGGCAGGTTATTATGAAAATTTAGGCGCAAGAATCACCTAAATCGGAGTTATGGGTGAAAAGATATGCAAGTTCAAAGTTACATGGACTAAAACAGGAATTACAGAAACGTTCGGGTAAAAACATGTGCGCGTTCCCGTTGATTGGATGCATGTTTGGGGATAAGGTTTGACAGTACTATTGGCAATGTTGTGGAACATAACAAACACAGGATGATTGAGGCACGGGATCACCTGAAAATGAGATCGAACGATTGGATCTCGATGAGGTAGTTCTGCGACAGTTGATGGTGGCGTAGCGTTCCTGGTCGTTCCCCTCAAGATCTAGAGGAATCCTTCTGGGAAAGTGTAGTAGACTTGCTGGAACACAATTTGGTACGTCAAGGATTTGGATGGAACAAGGATAGAATTACCGTGAGGCGCGCTGGATAGATCCAGGACAGGTAGCAGTGCTCATTGCGAACCAGATCCCCGTCGATTCAGATCAGGTCTTGGCTTGATCTTTGGATATGTTGGAGAGGACTTCATGGCGCACCTCCTAGTGAAATTTGGTGGTATTTTGTTGGGTGGATCGCCGGGAACGCGAATGCCAACGGGTGGCAAACTGGCTGGGCGCGAGGGCAGGGAGCAGCTGCGGCAGCCTGGCGGCGTGGGAGGGGTTTGGAGGGGAGGGAGGACGTGGGGAAGGGGCTGGTTTTATAGGAGAGGAGTGCTTGCTGATTAGGAAAGAGGGAGAGAAAGAAAGGAAGGCAATAAACGCATTAATTGGCTTTTAATGCTCGTGTTCTTTCCATTTGAGCGCAAGTGGTAGGTGGGACGAACATAGATGGCATCGCAGCTAGGTACGTGCATGTGGTTGGTGTAACGAATGTGGACGACATCATATCTTTGGTTCAGCTCGAACGGATGGAGACGACATCATGTCCAAATACATGCATGTCCAGATGACGAAAGTGGACATTAAGAAACAAAGTAGCACGACTTCTGGGATCAGAACGAACATCGACAGAGGTGAGGCGGCGATTAAGTTGGCGATTGGAACCATAACGGTAGTTCAAAGATGTTGACAAAATGGAGAGAAAAACAGAAGACGGCTCGACTATAAGTTTAGGATTTTCCCCATTTTATTGACTATATTTTTTAAAAAAAACATTAAATAAATTCATTGATTTCCAAATAAAACATTGGCACATTAAAATCCTAGAAAACATTTAGAGTTTTCTCAAGTTTTAAAATCCAAATCAATTCCTTTTCAAAGAAGAAATTCTCTAGGGGAAAAATGCCTTTCATGATAAAAATAAAATCTTATTTGAAATTCGTTTCAATTTATAATTTATTTTAAAAAATTGATTTTCTTTAAGCAAGTTGAATCCATTTTTAAATAAAACAAAAATAAATCCTTCTCAATTTACCAAACCATATAAATCTTTAAAACAAAATAAATCCATTTCAATATAAAATAATAAAAATGAATAAAACCATTTAAAAATTTAGAAAATTGGGGCTTAAATCTGAAAAAACGGTTCACATCCCAAAATTGAAATTTTGGGGTGTGACAAACTACCCCCCTTAAAAGGAATCTCGCCCCGAGATTCAGAGAAGCTAGGGCTAAGAATTTGGAGATGAGATTGGAATACCCAAAAAGGACGAGGGAAAGATAAACTAGGTTGAAGAGAATTTCAGTGAGATGAATAGGATCACACTGTACGCAAAAAGGTGATAGAAAGGTTTTCGAAGGATGAGGTATGTTCAAGGAAAGAGAATTGGCTCAAAAATAACCTATGACAACACACAAGCAAACACGCAAGAAAACATATGAAACGACAATCCATGACGAGGCTGAGATCTTCATTTTCATCTTGTGTTACTTGTCGATGAAAATGCTTCAAATCTTCGGCTAAGAGATTCTCCCGTGAGTAGTTGTTGTCATCGTTGTCTTCTTGATCTTCACGTCATCTTCATACGGAATAAGGAAAGAAGCATAGAAACAAACAACCAAGATAGGACAGAAGGCTTTTAAAGGATGAGACTAAAGGCAAGAGGTTAAACACAACCTACACACAAGCACACAAAGCAATCATACATGCACATTACAATCGAACAATTCAACGTTACTAAAGCGAAAAGCTAACACTGTTTTGGACAACTTCCTAACATGGGGTTGTTTTGGGAGGCGTAGGATATATACCAATAAATCTACTAAAGGCTAGGCTGAACCGCGAAAAGTTTTTATTTTAAAATAAAATAAGAAAACAACTAATCAATGAAGCAGGTAAAGAAACAAGAAAAACAATTAGCAAGGAGTTTTGTATAACATAGTTTTGGAAGTATCTTTCTAAAAACCGACCATTTCTAACTAGGCTTGCGTCCTGCGGTCAATATTGCTCTGATACCACTTGTCACACCCGGTTTCAAAGACCAAAACCGAATGCATCTGTATGCGTGCCCAGGATCAAGTTTTTATGCACACAGGACAATATATGTGATAAATGAACAATATCTTTATTAATCGATAAGTATATTACATAAATGACCAGTAGGTCTAAAATGGAAATTACATTGCAGCGGAATAATCTAAGCGTCGATGCCCTTCCACTCCACAGGAAGTCGACCGGAAGACTCGCAGGCCTAGAACTCCACTCCTTCACCTTGAGGGTTCTCCAATGCTTCTCCTGTAGCTGAACAATGTAGGGGAGAGTATCGCTGTGAGTACATAGAGTACTCAGCAAGTGGGGGAAAAGATGACATGCAGGCTGAGACAATGAAGGCTAAAAGGGTTTGTTGCAGAAAGCAAGTTTTAGTTCACACGATTAAAAATGCAACCTATTTATTTACTAAGTGTGAGGCCAACCAACCAAACCCATAGGTTCTAAGACTAACCACCCAAACCAAACCAACCAACGATAGCCATCTTCCAACCATCTCCATTCCATCCTTCTCAACCATCCATCTAATCATGCGAGGGTTCCAGGCTGCTCTTGACCGTGAGCACGGCTGTCATGACAGTTTTACTTCTCTGCAGAGGTCGCGTCACTTTACCCACAAGTCGTGATTTCGTCCCCTGTTGCCAGGTGGACTAGAAACCTCCCTGATGCCCGTGGTTGCAAGCCACTTACACACTACCGAGGTGTGCGGCCAGGAGATCACTACGAGGCCTTTCCAAAGGGTCTTCCAGTGTGCACTCGCCCTCTAAGGTTCCACTCCCGTCCATAAGTGATAGCCCTTAACTAGCAGCTCATCACCCCGGTAGCCCCCTCTTGAGCCGTTCAGATCCCAGGGCAGTCCTCTCTGACTCCCATTCCCCGCTCCACCACTGGCTCGCACAGCACTGGAAGAACACCTAATTACTTAGCCAAGCTGCTCCCATAACAGTATTGTGATGGCACTGTAGTCCTGGGTTGCCGCTCCACGAACCGGTCCTTAGGGTCTAGACAAGCATACCACCATCCAAACATGTGCCAACTGCACAACCAAACACATCCCGCTTGTCTAGAGCCTACCTCATACTATAACATCATCATAACCAAGCATTCCCGCATGTGCAATAAGTAGAGATTAACAAGTTATTAAGCAACCCAACCCGGACACAAGCATGCTAAGCAACATCTACCCATAACGAAACCATAAATCTAGGCTATGGTGACAAGGAGTGATCATACAAAATACTAGTAAACCTTAACAATTGGTATCCCATCATGTTGACACAAGCATGCATGTTTATAAATAAAATATTTGTAAAAGTAGGAGCAAGATGCATCAAGGACACTTGCCTTAATAAAAGCTTCTTGTGCGAGTACTAGTGTTGTGTCTCACTGATTTCAATCCTTGGTCTTCAATATGCTGAGATCCTCTTGATTGATCTTGATATGTGCGCTCTCTATTAAACCGTACACCGGAAGGACAAGCATGCACAAGCAAAGCAAGCAAACAATCAATATACAATGCATGGTTCTGAAAGGAAGAGAGCTATGGTTGGATAGGGCAGGTTATTATGAAAATTTAGGCGCAAGAATCACCTAAATCGGAGTTATGGGTGAAAAGATATGCAAGTTCAAAGTTACATGGACTAAAACAGGAATTACAGAAACGTTCGGGTAAAAACATGTGCGCGTTCCCGTTGATTGGATGCATGTTTGGGGATAAGGTTTGACAGTACTATTGGCAATGTTGTGGAACATAACAAACACAGGATGATTGAGGCACGGGATCACCTGAAAATGAGATCGAACGATTGGATCTCGATGAGGTAGTTCTGCGACAGTTGATGGTGGCGTAGCGTTCCTGGTCGTTCCCCTCAAGATCTAGAGGAATCCTTCTGGGAAAGTGTAGTAGACTTGCTGGAACACAATTTGGTACGTCAAGGATTTGGATGGAACAAGGATAGAATTACCGTGAGGCGCGCTGGATAGATCCAGGACAGGTAGCAGTGCTCATTGCGAACCAGATCCCCGTCGATTCAGATCAGGTCTTGGCTTGATCTTTGGATATGTTGGAGAGGACTTCATGGCGCACCTCCTAGTGAAATTTGGTGGTATTTTGTTGGGTGGATCGCCGGGAACGCGAATGCCAACGGGTGGCAAACTGGCTGGGCGCGAGGGCAGGGAGCAGCTGCGGCAGCCTGGCGGCGTGGGAGGGGTTTGGAGGGGAGGGAGGACGTGGGGAAGGGGCTGGTTTTATAGGAGAGGAGTGCTTGCTGATTAGGAAAGAGGGAGAGAAAGAAAGGAAGGCAATAAACGCATTAATTGGCTTTTAATGCTCGTGTTCTTTCCATTTGAGCGCAAGTGGTAGGTGGGACGAACATAGATGGCATCGCAGCTAGGTACGTGCATGTGGTTGGTGTAACGAATGTGGACGACATCATATCTTTGGTTCAGCTCGAACGGATGGAGACGACATCATGTCCAAATACATGCATGTCCAGATGACGAAAGTGGACATTAAGAAACAAAGTAGCACGACTTCTGGGATCAGAACGAACATCGACAGAGGTGAGGCGGCGATTAAGTTGGCGATTGGAACCATAACGGTAGTTCAAAGATGTTGACAAAATGGAGAGAAAAACAGAAGACGGCTCGACTATAAGTTTAGGATTTTCCCCATTTTATTGACTATATTTTTTAAAAAAAACATTAAATAAATTCATTGATTTCCAAATAAAACATTGGCACATTAAAATCCTAGAAAACATTTAGAGTTTTCTCAAGTTTTAAAATCCAAATCAATTCCTTTTCAAAGAAGAAATTCTCTAGGGGAAAAATGCCTTTCATGATAAAAATAAAATCTTATTTGAAATTCGTTTCAATTTATAATTTATTTTAAAAAATTGATTTTCTTTAAGCAAGTTGAATCCATTTTTAAATAAAACAAAAATAAATCCTTCTCAATTTACCAAACCATATAAATCTTTAAAACAAAATAAATCCATTTCAATATAAAATAATAAAAATGAATAAAACCATTTAAAAATTTAGAAAATTGGGGCTTAAATCTGAAAAACGGTTCACATCCCAAAATTGAAATTTTGGGGTGTGACAAACTACCCCCCTTAAAAGGAATCTCGCCCCGAGATTCAGAGAAGCTAGGGCTAAGAATTTGGAGATGAGATTGGAATACCCAAAAAGGACGAGGGAAAGATAAACTAGGTTGAAGAGAATTTCAGTGAGATGAATAGGATCACACTGTACGCAAAAAGGTGATAGAAAGGTTTTCGAAGGATGAGGTATGTTCAAGGAAAGAGAATTGGCTCAAAAATAACCTATGACAACACACAAGCAAACACGCAAGAAAACATATGAAACGACAATCCATGACGAGGCTGAGATCTTCATTTTCATCTTGTGTTACTTGTCGATGAAAATGCTTCAAATCTTCGGCTAAGAGATTCTCCCGTGAGTAGTTGTTGTCATCGTTGTCTTCTTGATCTTCACGTCATCTTCATACGGAATAAGGAAAGAAGCATAGAAACAAACAACCAAGATAGGACAGAAGGCTTTTAAAGGATGAGACTAAAGGCAAGAGGTTAAACACAACCTACACACAAGCACACAAAGCAATCATACATGCACATTACAATCGAACAATTCAACGTTACTAAAGCGAAAAGCTAACACTGTTTTGGACAACTTCCTAACATGGGGTTGTTTTGGGAGGCGTAGGATATATACCAATAAATCTACTAAAGGCTAGGCTGAACCGCGAAAAGTTTTTATTTTAAAATAAAATAAGAAAACAACTAATCAATGAAGCAGGTAAAGAAACAAGAAAAACAATTAGCAAGGAGTTTTGTATAACATAGTTTTGGAAGTATCTTTCTAAAAACCGACCATTTCTAACTAGGCTTGCGTCCTGCGGTCAATATTGCTCTGATACCACTTGTCACACCCGGTTTCAAAGACCAAAACCGAATGCATCTGTATGCGTGCCCAGGATCAAGTTTTTACGCACACAGGACAATATATGTGATAAATGAACAATATCTTTATTAATCGATAAGTATATTACATAAATGACCAGTAGGTCTAAAATGGAAATTACATTGCAGCGGAATAATCTAAGCGTCGATGCCCTTCCACTCCACAGGAAGTCGACCGGAAGACTCGCAGGCCTAGAACTCCACTCCTTCACCTTGAGGGTTCTCCAATGCTTCTCCTGTAGCTGAACAATGTAGGGGAGAGTATCGCTGTGAGTACATAGAGTACTCAGCAAGTGGGGGAAAAGATGACATGCAGGCTGAGACAATGAAGGCTAAAAGGGTTTGTTGCAGAAAGCAAGTTTTAGTTCACACGATTAAAAATGCAACCTATTTATTTACTAAGTGTGAGGCCAACCAACCAAACCCATAGGTTCTAAGACTAACCACCCAAACCAAACCAACCAACGATAGCCATCTTCCAACCATCTCCATTCCATCCTTCTCAACCATCCATCTAATCATGCGAGGGTTCCAGGCTGCTCTTGACCGTGAGCACGGCTGTCATGACAGTTTTACTTCTCTGCAGAGGTCGCGTCACTTTACCCACAAGTCGTGATTTCGTCCCCTGTTGCCAGGTGGACTAGAAACCTCCCTGATGCCCGTGGTTGCAAGCCACTTACACACTACCGAGGTGTGCGGCCAGGAGATCACTACGAGGCCTTTCCAAAGGGTCTTCCAGTGTGCACTCGCCCTCTAAGGTTCCACTCCCGTCCATAAGTGATAGCCCTTAACTAGCAGCTCATCACCCCGGTAGCCCCCTCTTGAGCCGTTCAGATCCCAGGGCAGTCCTCTCTGACTCCCATTCCCCGCTCCACCACTGGCTCGCACAGCACTGGAAGAACACCTAATTACTTAGCCAAGCTGCTCCCATAACAGTATTGTGATGGCACTGTAGTCCTGGGTTGCCGCTCCACGAACCGGTCCTTAGGGTCTAGACAAGCATACCACCATCCAAACATGTGCCAACTGCACAACCAAACACATCCCGCTTGTCTAGAGCCTACCTCATACTATAACATCATCATAACCAAGCATTCCCGCATGTGCAATAAGTAGAGATTAACAAGTTATTAAGCAACCCAACCCGGACACAAGCATGCTAAGCAACATCTACCCATAACGAAACCATAAATCTAGGCTATGGTGACAAGGAGTGATCATACAAAATACTAGTAAACCTTAACAATTGGTATCCCATCATGTTGACACAAGCATGCATGTTTATAAATAAAATATTTGTAAAAGTAGGAGCAAGATGCATCAAGGACACTTGCCTTAATAAAAGCTTCTTGTGCGAGTACTAGTGTTGTGTCTCACTGATTTCAATCCTTGGTCTTCAATATGCTGAGATCCTCTTGATTGATCTTGATATGTGCGCTCTCTATTAAACCGTACACCGGAAGGACAAGCATGCACAAGCAAAGCAAGCAAACAATCAATATACAATGCATGGTTCTGAAAGGAAGAGAGCTATGGTTGGATAGGGCAGGTTATTATGAAAATTTAGGCGCAAGAATCACCTAAATCGGAGTTATGGGTGAAAAGATATGCAAGTTCAAAGTTACATGGACTAAAACAGGAATTACAGAAACGTTCGGGTAAAAACATGTGCGCGTTCCCGTTGATTGGATGCATGTTTGGGGATAAGGTTTGACAGTACTATTGGCAATGTTGTGGAACATAACAAACACAGGATGATTGAGGCACGGGATCACCTGAAAATGAGATCGAACGATTGGATCTCGATGAGGTAGTTCTGCGACAGTTGATGGTGGCGTAGCGTTCCTGGTCGTTCCCCTCAAGATCTAGAGGAATCCTTCTGGGAAAGTGTAGTAGACTTGCTGGAACACAATTTGGTATCGATTATGCATCAAAAACGTCAAGGATTTGGATGGAACAAGGATAGAATTACCGTGAGGCGCGCTGGATAGATCCAGGACAGGTAGCAGTGCTCATTGCGAACCAGATCCCCGTCGATTCAGATCAGATCTTGGCTTGATCTTTGGATATGTTGGAGAGGACTTCATGGCGCACCTCCTAGTGAAATTTGGTGGTATTTTGTTGGGTGGATCGCCGGGAACGCGAATGCCAACGGGTGGCAAACTGGCTGGGCGCGAGGGCAGGGAGCAGCTGCGGCAGCCTGGCGGCGTGGGAGGGGTTTGGAGGGGAGGGAGGACGTGGGGAAGGGGCTGGTTTTATAGGAGAGGAGTGCTTGCTGATTAGGAAAGAGGGAGAGAAAGAAAGGAAGGCAATAAACGCATTAATTGGCTTTTAATGCTCGTGTTCTTTCCATTTGAGCGCAAGTGGTAGGTGGGACGAGCATAGATGGCATCGCAGCTAGGTACGTGCATGTGGTTGGTGTAACGAATGTGGACGACATCATATCTTTGGTTCAGCTCGAACGGATGGAGACGACATCATGTCCAAATACATGCATGTCCAGATGACGAAAGTGGACATTAAGAAACAAAGTAGCACGACTTCTGGGATCAGAACGAACATCGACAGAGGTGAGGCGGCGATTAAGTTGGCGATTGGAACCATAACGGTAGTTCAAAGATGTTGACAAAATGGAGAGAAAAACAGAAGACGGCTCGACTATAAGTTTAGGATTTTCCCCATTTTATTGACTATATTTTTTAAAAAAAAACATTAAATAAATTCATTGATTTCCAAATAAAACATTGGCACATTAAAATCCTAGAAAACATTTAGAGTTTTCTCAAGTTTTAAAATCCAAATCAATTCCTTTTCAAAGAAGAAATTCTCTAGGGGAAAAATGCCTTTCATGATAAAAATAAAATCTTATTTGAAATTCGTTTCAATTTATAATTTATTTTAAAAAATTGATTTTCTTTAAGCAAGTTGAATCCATTTTTAAATAAAACAAAAATAAATCCTTCTCAATTTACCAAACCATATAAATCTTTAAAACAAAATAAATCCATTTCAATATAAAATAATAAAAATGAATAAAACCATTTAAAAATTTAGAAAATTGGGGCTTAAATCTGAAAAACGGTTCACATCCCAAAATTGAAATTTTGGGGTGTGACATTGGTGAAGATGTCCGCCAATTGTTCATGAGTCCGGACACCAAATCAATTCAATATCCTTCTTAGCCACATGATCTCGGATGAAGTGATGCTTGACTTCAATGTGCTTTGCATGGCCGTGATCACCCTTGTTGAGAGCCATATTATAGCACTCTCACTATCACAATAGAGAGGTACTTGTCCATAAGATAGTCCATAGTCCAACAAGGTTTGCTTTATATATAAGAGTTGAGCACAACAAGCACCGGCCGCCAAATATTCCGCCTCCGCCGTAGAGATAGCCACACAATTTTGTTTCTTGGAACTCCATGAGATGAGTGATTGTCCAAGAAATTGGCATCCACCGTGATACGGATTTTGCCCGATCTTCACGTCGTGAGAGCAAACCACCAAGGATAACTAGCTTCAAAGAAGCTCAAATAACTAGCTGCAAGCAGCCGGGATAATAGTGCAACCTGACGAAATCAACCCGAAGCCAACAACCGTCTCAATACGGCCACCTGAATCGAGGATTCGCCCAACCACACTCTAAGCTTACCAACCCACGCAACCTGCACTCGAAGGAGCAGGAGCACAAGATGGGTGACGTCGAACGTCCGCATATACAACCTCACAAGGAAGATGCAACACAAGGGGTGGATAAGGATCCCTCCATAAACTCACACGCTATGGTGGAGAGGAAGCCATACGGCTGTTCCAAAATTTCTCAAATCAATTCTATTTCATATGGAGGAGTACATGGGGTATATATATACTAGGAACATCCCTCCTAGTTGGGTGTGAAAGCATGAAATGTTCAGTAGATAAAAGGTCATCTTTGTGGTGGATTTGAGGAGTCTCTTTTTAATCTCGCGCAGCCACTGAACAGTCTGTGCAGCTTCCACTAATTTGATCATAACTCCTTGCTCAGAAGTCGAACGGAGGTGCCGTTTGTTGGGTGTGAAAGTAGACTTGATTATCTTTCCAACCATATAGGATAGACCCCCTGAAACTGTTATTGTTTATGTCGCACATCTCTTAGAAGTTGGACCAGCTGCGCGCAAATGATCGGTGTTGAACACATCTTCTACGCAGCAAGGTTGACTTCCATGTAAATGATATTCTCTGAGTGTAAACCATAGTTAACCTCCATATATCCTCATCATTCTCCCTTTCTTCGAAATGAGTCGTCCTCGACTCATGCTTGTTGTTGTTGCGGGAGGATATGATAATAAACTCACTCAAAAGAAAAAAAAATTACAAACACCAAACTATGAAATAGGTAGGTACAAACTAGACTCAAGATATGGACACAACTCCAAAGAATGTAAATCCAATGAAACAGCCGATAGCACCTGAAGAGAGGGAACCAAAGTTAAGTACTCTCAACCAATCCTACCCTCTGACTGTTCCAATAAGATCTCCAACAATCTGAACTTGTCTCATCAAGAATCAAGCTTGCAGGGATACAAATTGGCAACAAACTCTCACCGTGCCAACCTGATAACTGATACCATATGATACGGATTTTGCCGGATCTTCACGTCGTGAGAGCAAACCACCAAGGATAACTAGCTTCAAAGAAGCCCAAATAACTAGCTGCAAGCAGCCGGGATAATAGTGCAACCTGACGAAATCAACCCGAAGCCAACAACCGTCTCAATACGGCCACCTGAATCGAGGATTCGCCCAACCACACTCTAAGCTTACCAACCCACGCAACCTGCACTCGAAGGAGCAGGAGCACAAGATGGGTGACGTCGAACGTCCGCGTATACAACCTCACAAGGAAGATGCAACACAAGGGGTGGATAAGGATCCCTCCATAAACTCACACGCTATGGTGGAGAGGAAGCCATACGGCTGTTCCAAAAATTCTCAAATCAATTCTATTTCATATGGAGGAGTACATGGGGTATATATATACTAGGAACATCCCTCCTAGTTGGGTGTGAAAGCATGAAATGTTCAGTAGGTAAAATGTCATCTTTGTGGTGGATTTGAGGAGTCTCTTTTTAATCTCGCGCAGCCACTGAACAGTCTGTGCAGCTTCCACTAATTTGATCATAATTCCTTGCTCAGAAGTCGAACGGAGGTGCCGTTTGTTGGGTGTGAAAGTAGACTTGATTATATTTCCAACCATATAGGATAGACCCCCTGAAACTGTTATTGTTTATGTCGCACATCTTTTAGAAGTTGGACCAGCTGCACGCAAATGATCGGTGTTGAACACATCTTCTACGCAGCAAGGTTGACTTCCATGTAAATGATATTCTCTGAGGTACTTTTTCTACTCACTTTGCAACCGGCGAAGTCCGAGTCCGCATAGCCAACAAGTCCAAAGTCCGAGCCTTTTGGATACCAAAGGCCCATTGTAGGAGTGTTCTTGATGTACCTAAGAATTCTTTTCACGGCACTCATATGGGATTCCTTTGGGTTAGCTTGATATCGTGCACAAAGGCACACACTAAACATGATATCCGGTCTAGATGCGGTAAGGTAAAGAAGTGAACCAATCATAGAACGATAGAGTTTAGGGTCCACCGGTATACCGTTTACATCCACATCAAGAGGGACACTTGTAGCCATAGGTGTGTCGTAAGGCTTGGAGTCTTCCATGCCGAACCTATTAAGAAGATCCCGAGTGTACTTCTCTTGGTAGATGAACGTGCCCTCCTTCATTTGCTTGACTTGAAAACCGAGGAAGACATGAAGTTCACCTATCATGGACATCTCAAATTCTTTCTTCGTAAGAGCACGGAACTCATCATTATAGATTTCGTTAGTGGAGCCATAGATGATATCATCAACATTGATTTGACAAACAAAGAGATCATCACCAATATGCTTAGTAAAGAGAGTGTTGTCGATACTACCGATCTTGTGGCCTTTGGCGATGAGATGATCTCGAAGTCGTTCATACCATGCTCTTGGTGCTTGTTTGAGTCCGTAGAGAGTCTTCTTAAGCTTGTACACAAAGTCCGGATGCTCGGGGGTCCTCGAAGCCGGGAGGTTGCTCTACATAAACTTCTTCATTGATTAGTCCATTGAGAAAAGCACTTTTCACTTCCATTTAGTGAAGCTTAAAATCAAAATGAGAAGCATAAGCAAGAAGGGTTCTTATAGCCTCAAGATGAGCGACGGGGGCAAAGGTCTCGTCAAAATCGACGCCTTCAACTTGAGAGTAGACCTTCGCCACTAGCCTTGCCTTGTTCCTCACTATTGCTCCCTTCTCATCTTGCTTGTTCTTGAAGACTCATTTTGCACCAATGACATTGCTTGGGCCGCTTCACCAACTTCTAAACATCATTTCTCTTGAAGTTGTTGAGTTCCTCTTGCATGGATAGCACCCACTTGTGATCCTTCAAGGCTTCCTCGATCGTCTTCGGCTCTAGGGTAGAGACAAAAGAGAAGTTCTCAACAATGTTAGCTTCATCAACATAATTTGGCTTATATTGTCTTCTCCTAGTCTTTATCCCTTGAGAAGGACTCCCAATGATGAGATCACGTGAATGATCCCTAGCAATGGGTTTGTGCTTCCTTGAAGGTTCTTGTCGAGGAGGAGGTGGCGCCGGCGATGTGTCTTGCGCATCTCTTGCGGCTTGCTCCTTGGAGATGTGAGTGTCTTGTTGTCGAAGAGGTGAACCCAAGCCATCATCTTGAGTTGAAGTAGATTGTGCTTGTTCTTGATTGCTCGGTGAAGCTTGGCTCGAGGATGCATGAGGTTGAACACTTGATGGTACTTGTTGCAGTTCACTTGTAGGAGCTTGACTTGAAGATGCTTGTTGCGGTTCGCTTGAAGGAGCTTGACTCGATGAAGCTTGTCGTGGTTCACTTGAAGGAGCTTGATGTTGTCCACTTGAGGACGAGTTTGGATTCTCTTGAGATGTACTCGTTGAAGGCCCGCTTGATGAAGTTGTTGGAGGAGGTGTCGGAGGTTCATCTTCCCGAGGGATAACTTCACCAATGGGCATGTTCCTCAAGGCTTCATCCACGGGCTCATCACCTACAATATGAGAAGATGGAGGGTCTTCTTGAGACCCGCGAGATTCATCAAATTGTACATCATAGGTTTCTTCAACAAAGCCGGTAGAAGTGTTGTAAACCCGATAAGCCTTGGCCGAGCCCGAGTAGCCGACAAGAAAGCCCACGTCGGTCCTCTTCTCGAACTTGCCAAGCCTTTCCTTCTTCTTATAGATGTAGCACTTGCAACCAAACACTCGAAAGTATGCAACATTCGGTCTTCTCCCAACAAGTACTTCATATGGAGTCTTGTTTAGCAACTTGTGAGGGTAGATCCGGTTGGAGGTGTAACATGCGGTGTTGATGGCCTCCGCCCAAAACTTCTCCGGAGTGTTGTACTCATCAAGCATGGCACGACCGAGAGTGATAAGGGTCTTGTTCTTCCTCTCAACAACACCATTTTATTGAGGAGTGTATGTAGCCGAGAACTCATGCTTGATGCCAATCTCATCACAATAGTCCTCAATGATAGAGTTCTTAAACTCCGTCCCATTGTCACTCCGAATCTTCTTGATGTGATGGCCATACTCAACTTGCACTCTTCTAGCAAACTTCTTGAATATCCCAATTGCTTGTGCCTTGTTCTCAAGAAAGAATACCCAAGTGTATCTTGAGTAATCGTCCACTACCACCAAGCAATAGAATTTCCACCAATGCTCACATAAGTTGTAGACCCGAAGAGATCAATGTGTAAGAGCTCGAGAGGTCTTGAGGTTGACAAGAAATTCTTGGATGGATGAGGTGAAGCCACTTGCTTCCCGGCTTGACATGCACTACACAATTTGTCCTTCTCAAAGGTGAAATCCTTGACTCCTCTCACTAGCTTGTTCTTCATGACATGCTTGAGTTGACCCATACCAATGTGAGCTAGCCTTCGATGCCATAGCCAACCTAGAGATGATTTAGTGAAAAGACATGTGCTAGGGGCAACAATGTTAGTCTCAAAATCAACAACATATAGATTATTATGACGAAAGCCCTTGATAGTGAGACCCATAGCATCATTGCGAAGAACCACCCCATTGGCATCAAAGTTACAAGAAAAGCCAAGATCACATATTTGAGCAACGGATAAAAGATTGAAGTTTAGAGACTCAACAAGAAGCACGTTAGAAATTGAGAGGTCATTTGAGATGGCCACCTTACCAAGGCCTCTTACTCTATGCTTCGACTTGTCTCCGAAGGTAACCTTGTCATGATCTTCATCTTCCTCCAAGGTGGTGAATATGGATGAAGTCCCGGTCATGTGTTGAGTGCATCCACTATCCAACACCCAATGTTTGCCACCAATCTTGTAGTTCACCTTGGAAGTAGCCATCAAGCAAAGAGAGGGATTAGTATCATGAGAATCAATTGACATGTTATTTACCTCTTCCTTGCTCTTGATGTAGGCCATAGGAACTCCATTGAGAAAGTCCAAGTCCAATGCATCCAAGGCGTCAAGCATCGCCTTGGTAACTCCATTGTGTCTCCAAGCCGTCCTATCAACACCCATGTGTATGACATGAGTTTCAAGAGGAAGACCTTGGAATCTCCCCACTTCTTCACTAGCATTGAAGAACTCAAGAATGTTGTAGATTTGATTCTCATAAGATAGTGCCATCAAGATAGCCTCTTTGAGAGTCATCCCACTAATATCATCATCAAGGTCATTTAGAATGTGGACCTTTCTATTGTAAGGTAGAAGAGAAAGCACCGTGTGGATAGCATGCTCATCACTAATCTTGTCTTCTCCTTCAAAAGAGTTCACTCTAGCCACCAACACAAGAAGTCTCTTCCAACAATCAAGCCAAGACTCCCCATCTCTCCTATAGTACTCATCATACATGTCAAAGAGGAGATAGTGAGGACGACCGGCAAGACCCGGTTCATACAAGTTGTAGTAGTCTTCAAAGAGGGATGGCAAGACTTCTCTCTTCATGTGATATTCTTTGATAGGCATTGGGTTGTCTTCACTTCCACTTGAATAAGCATCATCACCATAGAAAGTGGAAATCTTGTTCTTATCATCTTCATCTTCTTTCTCATCATCACTTGGGGTCTTGAATGTGTTAGAGAGCATAGAGCGGGCTCTTCTTCTTGTGACGATCTCAATGACTTCTTCAATTGAATATGACTCTAGCTCAAAGTCCTCAAAATCAACGTGATCACCATATTTGTCCTTTGGGAGAGCATCAAGAAACCTTTTAAGACCTTGCCCCTTGGTGATTATCCAAAGCTTGTTCTCATTTATCTTCTTGATGAGAGAGTCCATCCGAAAAGCAAACTCAATAAGATCTTCATTTGGCTTCATTGAGATATGGTCCAACTCATCACATAACTTGATATATCCATCTTCTTGATCTTGAGTAGAGCACCCTCCACTAATGTGAGAGGATGATGGAGCTTGGGGTAGAGGTTGAGCTTCAATGTGTGCATTGTCACTCGCTTGAGAATTCATCTTGCTCTTCCTGTAATCTTGCTCGAGAGAGGAGATGATAGAGACCACCTCATCAAAAGGCATCTTCTCAAACTCATCCAACCGCACCATCGGAAGAATACCAAACCGTGAGGAAGGTAGGGACCGAATGAGTTTCTTCACCACATGCTTGTGCGTGAAAGAATAATAGCCTCGTGTCATGAGTTTCCTAGCAAGAGAATACAAGTGAGAGGCAAAGTGAGTAACATCTTCATCATCATATAAAACAAGATCCTCGTACTCATCAAGAACACTATAGAAAGAGTTATCACTAAGCACACAATCATCGGGCTCAATCAACGAGGAGGCGATGGAAGTGTTAGAAACGTCATCATGAGTGGACTCCATTTTCCCACACGCAATTCCGGTCACGACTCAAGGCGGTAAAGCCCTAATAATGAGCACTTGGTTCTGATACCACTTGTAAGGATCGTGTGACCGAGAGGGGGGGTGAATCGGTGCACTCTAGAATCTATTTCCAAACACTTACACTCAAGCAACTCCTAGCGAGTAGTTCTAGTAGCAAGGTAAAGCACACTAAGGAGTATCCTTAACCTATATAGCTAGTGGATATAGATAACACAAGCACACCACACTAGCAACCTAGCACAAGATATATATAGCGGAAGACTTAAGCTAGGCAAGGCAAGGTAACTAGATAAACTAGAGACAAGGCAACCAAGGATACTAGGCACACTAAGTAGAGTCCTTAGAGCTACTAGATAGGCTAGAACAAGTAAGCACACGGATAAGGCAAACAAGCAAAAGGTACCAAGGTAAACACACAAGCAAGATAAGAGCACAACTCAAGTACTACAAGCAATCATATATAGTGCGATAAGTAAATGCGAGTAGTAAAGGAGAAGGGATAGAGAATGCTCATGATGTTTTCCCGTGATCTCGAAAGGATGGCGCCTTCCCCTACTCCACGTTGGGTCACTCCCGTCGGAGTCTCGACCCCGTCCCTCCGCTCGATGGCGATCCCTCCTAGAGCACACTTCACTCTCCGAGTGAAGTCGCGGGCACGTCCCGCCGCGCTCGATCCCGGGTACTCTGTCACACCCCAAAATTTCAAATTTTGGAAAGTGACTTAATTTCACTAAATTTTAAAACTTTTTAGAATAGATTAAAATTCTGCTTTATTATTTGAGTGTTCTCACTTTTATTTAGGCAAAGGAATTATTTTCTAAATAATATAAATTAATATAAGTTATACTAAATTTGTTTGTTGCATTCATGCTGGTTAGTTCGCATTAGGTGTTTCTTTGTGTGACTAATGAATTTCAAAATTCGATAGTGACCTTATAGTTCGGCTTAGTAATCGAATATCGATAATAATCCTATTCCTAGCCTAGGCCTAATCTCGGCCAAGGTGTCATTCTATTTGTTTCTCTTCTTCTCTTCTCTCCATCAGCGTGCAAACAACCAAGCTATCTGCGTGCAACAAAACTATGCAATCGAAATATCTATGCATTTTGTTTTACCTTCTATGTTCCCTTTTCTTTTCTCATCTCTACCATTCTTAATTTATTTTCTTTAATCGTGGCATGAAGCTTATGTACAACCAAGCCATACTCTTTGCTGCTTGTTTCTATCAAGCCATTCATGCTACCCTGTCGTTCTGCTTTCTGCTTGTTTCTATCATTTGAGTTGCAAGCAAACGAGCTACCTGCCTGCACTTTCAATCATTTCTAATTTCTTTATGTCTCTCCATCAGCTTGTACCCCACACGTTTCATTCCTTTGTTTATTTTTCTATCCATCGTGACTTACTTGTAATCTTCATACGTAGCTATATGGGAACCAAAGGTTGCAGCTTTCGACAACCTTTTCCCTTCTCTTTTGGCCCTCTCTCTGCCTTCTACATGCACCAATTCCTGCAACTCAGTATCTCGATCGGGCCTTACTTCTTTCTTTCTTACTCTTTATTTGTATCTCATCTTCTAACTAAAACAGATAGCACCAAGAAGACCCCAACATTCTTTGTGTTTCTTTTCTCTCTTTCTATCTTTGCATGCGAACTAGTTACAAATAAGCCACAGCAAACCACTGTTGTTATCTATTCCTTCTCCCCTTTTACCTCACTTTGGTTGAAGTCTAGCTACAGCCGTTGCAATTCAGTCTTAAGCTCCATCTATAGCTCACCTTGAGCCCCGCAAAAATAAACACATTTGCCTCTCTATTGTGTCTTGTTTCATTCAGCCATGACCCATAAAATCCGTGTCTCCTCGTTATAACTTGACTAGTAGCGAGCCCTGCTCTACCTAGTTAAGAACACCACATCGCCCTGCAAATCCTAGCATGCACAATATCTGCTTGCCATCGTATCTTGCAACACCAAGGGTGGCATCGTAGTTGCCGTACACATCCTTATCTACCAAGAAAATCGATAGTCAGATCCCTATCTCGTCTCCCCTATGGAAATCATGTCTCCCTGATCATTTTCCTCTATCCCTCCATGTCCCTTAACACCATCGTTCGACTCCTCACCGGTGTGCACATTTTCCTTTGCATCGTTGCTTTGGACAGCACAGTCTTGGGTAAGAAATCCTACAAATCCTTCATATATCTCCTGTTATCCCTTTGGTTCTTGTAGGGTGTTCTTGTTTACCTAGTTCCTTCCCATTTATCTTACACCTCCAACCAATCTGCTTATCCATTCCACAAACTTTTTACAAGTCATGCTACCTCGTGGCCTCTGTATTGGCATAACCATACAATGGTATTGTATTACTTTAATTACCATATTTATGTCGATGCAATGGCAGGTGCACATGTCATTGATACACAACATAATGTTGGGTGTTAAAATAATGCATATCATTTGTGTGTCATGTCTTATACCTAGTCAATCTTTTATATCTTTAATATAAATCCCTTTGATCCCTTGTCATTTTGATCTTCGTTGAGTCGAATCACTGTTTCTCTCATAATGCATTTATAAATTTGTACCTTGATCTATCCAACCATGATCTTCAGTTCCCTCTACGACTCTGTAGATCGAGTTCAGAGATTTTCTTGTTTTCTTTATCTGCATCATTGTAAATTCAGACTTGTGCATGTTCATTCTGACCCCATGAGTTATGTCATTTCCTTTTATAACATCACCTCTCGCCATCTATACATTCATTCATGTCGACATGATGTCTCCCACATTCTACATCCAAGATATGATTCCATCCACATTCATTCCACTTACCGTTTTCGCACGAAGAGGAAGAAAAAAAAACTGCATTTAACACTCGATTGATACACTTTCCTCCTTATTCTCGCCTTTTCTTCCAATGACACACCATCCCACCTTTTCTATAAACACCTGGGCCTTCCTCACGTCCTCCCCATGGCCCTAAGCCCTATTGGGCCGAACACTATGGCAGCCCACCACCATATATCAACTCCCCCATCGATTTCCTTGTCGTTTGGGCCGAGGCCCACATTTCCTTGCTCCTCTCCCCTATGGGCCAAGCCTAAAACCTTTCCTAAACCCTAAGACACCCCCTCTATAGATATGGAAGCCCCTCCCACGTCCCCCCTGCTGTCCCCCACGCACTCCCCCACCCCTCAAACCCTAACCACGCCGCCAAGCTGCTGCCACGTCTCGCCGCCGTCGCGTCCAGCAGCATAGTCACAGATTGGCATCAACGTTCCCGGAGATCCATCCATCTAAATGATGCCAAATTTCACCAGCTGGTGCGCCATAGAGTCTTCTACAACATATCCAAAATTCAGCCCAAGATCTGACCTGGATCGACGGGGATCTAATTCGCAATGACTACTGCTCCTGTTCTGGATCTGTCCAGCGCGCCTGATGGTAATTGTTTTCCGTGTTCCAACCAATCCCTCTACTTTTCTGACCTAAACTCAATATCATGTTGTGTTCCAGAAAGTATACTACGTGTTCCCCAAAGGATTCGCCAAGATCTTTCATGAAACGACCAGGAACGTAATGCCACCATCAACTGTCGCAGAACAACCTCATCCAGATCCAACTGTTCGATCCCATTTTCAGGTGAATCCGTGCACCAATCACCAATGTCTCCATTATGTTCCACACAATTGCCCATAGTACAGTGAAAACCATGTCGGACAATATGCATCCAATCAACGGGAACGCCCATGTTTCTTTCCCTAAGCATTTCTGCTTTTCCAGATTTAGTCCTTAATCTTTGAAACATCATAACTTTTTACTCCTAACTCTGTTTTCAGCGATTCTTGCGCTCACGCGATCGTAGTGACGAGTACTATTTTATAGTACAGTTTTCATAGTCAATTGCTACAGTTTGGTGTACTGTTTTCTTATTGTTTATGTTATGTGTGCTTTGCATGTTACCGTTAAATAGAGAATGCGCAATTCGAGTACCATCAAGAAGAAGATCAAGACATGAAGACTCTGAGCAGCAGCACTATGAATTGAGGCAAGTGTCCTTGACCATTTTGAACCTATGTCTTTCTCCCTCTAGTTTAATTTGCATGCATAGCGTTTAATATGAATCCTATATGTCATTTATCCTGTTCCATACTATTTCCTTGTCGCCTGGTTGTGGTAGATGATAGTATGAGGATGGGTAGGTCTTGCTTAGCTTGCTGAACTGGGTTGGATGATAATTTGACTAATAATCTTGACTAATGGTTCACTTGAACATAATGATCACGGATCGGTTAATCTTTTTAGCAACCTGGACTTTAGGTGTGCTGTAACTTGAGCAAGTGGTATGTTTGATGATGGTGCGGTTAGCACGAGATCTTGGTTTGTGTTAGTCTTGCTCAAGTTAGCTAAGGACCGGTTCGTGGAGCGGCAACCCAGGACAACAGCGCAAAGCACAGGGTTGATTATGGTAGACTTGGTCAAGTATTATGCTCTCTTCCCAGTTTTGCTGGTGTTCAAGGAAAGAGGGAGGAAGGGTTACTTCTGAACTCAGGTGATGGAGGGGTACTCCTAGCCACGTCGCCAGAGGGAGCTACTGTTGCAGGGGTACTGGCAGTAGTGGAACCTTAGCGAGGATGTTGGCAGGCTGGGAAGCGCTTTGAAAGACCATGTGGTGTTCTCTTGGCCTCACACCTTGGTAGTGTGGTCGTGGCAACATGGAGACTTTAGTCATCGACGGATGACGGAATCACCACCCTGTGGTTAAAGTTGTGCACCTCTGCAGAGAAGTAAAACTGTCATGACAGCCGTGCTCACGGTCAGGAGCGGCCTGGATCCTCACATGATTAGTGGCTTTGGTTGGTTTGGTTTTTGGATGGTCTCCGGGTAGGAGCCATGGATGGTTGGTTCTGGTGGGTAACCAGTTTGATGCTGCAAGAGGGTATCTTGTAGTATGGTTTTGGGGTGGGTAACCCGTTTTGCTACAAGTGGGTAACTTGTAGTGTCCCCTTTGTTAATAACCTTTGGGTGGGTTTACACACCTAGTAAATAGGTGCTTTAATAAATGATTTAATTATAGTTGCTTTCTGCTATGAACCATGTGTTAGCCTTTCTTTCATATAAGCTTGCATGTCATCTTTTTGCGGAGTACGATATGTACTCACACTTGCTATTTCCACTACAATTATCAAATGCTGCTCAGAGATTGAAGATTGCCAACTTTGGAGATGATGGTGAAGACTAAGCTTGTGGAGCCCCCGGTCGATTGCCTGTGGTGTTATGGAGTCTTCCGCTAGCGTTTGTATTCTTATAGTCCTTTGAGACATTTACTATAATGATATTCGATTTAATTATGACATTGGTTACTCTGCTTTACTATACTTTGTCCTATATGTGTGAAACTTGATCCTGGGCACACATATAGATGAGCACTTGGTTTTGTTCTTAAAACCGGGTGTGACATACTCTTCCAGAGGTAAGGCTCCGCACTTGATGCGTGCCAAAGGGCGCTCCACTAGTGATGTTTCTTTCGCACGGGAAGCTCCAAGACCGTGAACAAACTTGTGTCGGCTTCCACAAACTCCTTGGACAGCTCAACACCGAGGCCTAACCGGTCTAGGCCTTGCCATAGACCAAGAGTAACAGCCCTAGATGACTCTCTCAAGCACACACTAGCCTAGAGATCAAAGGATGCAACTTGTTACTCTCTCAAGCACTAGGATCACTCCAAATCCTTCTCAAGTGCTTCACACTTCTTTCCCTTGGCTTCCTGGCAGCACCTCCCCTCTTTCCTGGGTCCAAGAGCACCTCAAAGAGGTAAACAACCGACTATATATAGGCCACCAACCTCAAACTAGCCGTTGTCCAAAAGTGCCCAGTCTGCGTGTTAACCGTACAATAGACCGTACTGTCCAGTCTCCATTAGACCCTATTGTCCGGTCTTCACCAGACCGGCGTCCAGGGAGTGCTGCTCCTCATCTCAAAGTAGACCGTACTGTACGGTCTCTAGGACCGTACTGTCCGGTCTCCCATCTTCTTCAGCCAACAGAAACTTCTCCTTCTCTGTTGCTCTTCGCCTGTAAGACCGTACCGTCCGGTCCCTGACCGTACCGTCCGGTTAACTGTCCGGTCTTCATTCTTCAACTTCCAGAAACGTCAGCTTCTCTGTCTGGAAAACTCAATAGAGACCGTACCGTCCGGTCCCTAGGACCGTACTGTCTGGTCAACTGTCCGGTCTCCATTTCTCCACTTCCAGAAACTTCAGCCTTTCTGTCTGGATTTCCTCTGTAGACCGTATTGTACGGTCTCCATGACCGTACTGTCCGGTCTCTTCTGACTTCGCAGCTTCGAACTTCTTCTTTATCCTTTCTTCAAAACTTGATCTTCTTGGTTCCTTCAACCCTCTTCTGCCACCCTAGCCCCTGAGAGACTCACCATGCATCCAATGATCTCTATAACTAGTGTGCACTAAGAGAACCACCTCGAACCCTCTTGATAGTCCGGTTTTTCCTATGGACTCAAGCTAACATCTAACCAAGCAACACTCGCTTGGATCTAGCATGTCCTTAGCCTTGATCCATATCTTCTCCGCAACTCCATCAAGTCCGTTCTTGTGTCGATGAAGGCAACCAATCATCCTTGTCATTAAGTTCATGGTGTGTTGGCGTACACCACTAACGGACGGAGCTTTCTTTACATGTCACCTATAAGATCTCACAAAGAGTGTTAGTCACATTCACGGTTCTCATCCAATCACCAAAACATTCATACATTGGGGTTTCCTTAGCTCCAATGGTCAAGAAGCTTACAGGTCCTTTGACACAGCCTGGAACTCTAATTTCCAGTGGTCGTTGCATTCAAAAGAAAAGGAGGTGCATGTGGGAAGAACGGAGGGCGCCGCCCCGCCGCCGCCGTCATGGCCGCTGGTCGGGTTGTTCCAACTACAATCGGCTTTGGCGGCGACCGGGTGGGGAACGGAAGGTTGGCGGCCAGGCGGTGGCTGCGTAAGTCGCCACCCGAGTCGTCCTCGAGGGATGACGCGGGGGATCCGCCAAAAAGGAAAAAATCACTTGTCTGTCTCACGTCAAAGCATAGGTGTGTGGTTGGTTGTTCTGACACGAGCCACGGTGCCGCTATGTATGAGTAGAGTAGGAGTTCTGGAGGTTTTCTTGACCTGAATCAGAAGGTCTTCTCTATGCAAAAATGCTTGAAGAAAAAAAGAAATAAAGTTTAGTAGAAGGCCAACAATTAACAACAAGGAAACAAAGAAAAGGAAAATGAAGGCAACCACTTAAGTGCAACAAACCAAACACAACGCGGCACAAGACCTACGACCTAAAACAAGAGAGCTACGGCCTTAGAGTAAAGAAAACCAAAAGAGACCAGCCAAAGGGGCTCCACGAGCAGGCATCAACACTCGAAGTAACTTGTTGAAGAGCCTTCAAGACCAAAGATATGCCTCGTCAGTGACATCTTGCGCCAGCGTGAAAGATTGTTGTTGTGCTCCTTTCATAATCTCCACGAGACAAAGATGACTAGGGAGTCGAAACTTGGACGCCTGTGGCCTTGTCCACTTTCTTACTCGCCTCGAGCCACCAATGCATAAGTAGTACCTCACCATCCTGTGCCAAAGTGCGGGATGTTGGTTCTACTGAGGACGCCAAAAAAAAAATCCCTGCTACAGTGCTATGAACACACAACTAAGTCTCCCTACTTCCTGTTGAGTGAATTATATTAGTCGCTTTGTCCACTCTCTATTCTTGTGACTTGTAAATTTCTTTTGTCCACGTTAATGTTCGTTTATAGTTGCATACTAATACAATTCACATCCTGTTGTACTAGATATTAAGGATTTCTAGAAATCAGTCTTTCTAATTCTACTCATCTTTTGCAGTGATTGACGTAGCAGGAGTTGTAGTTGATGTTGGTCCAGGAGTGAACGGGTTCCATGCTGGAGATCAAGTTGTTGCCATGTTAAATTTAACTGTAACCACGACACTCTGGACAATACTATTTTGTCATTATTTTTATTTGAGTAAATTACAAAAACGTACAACCATTTCTTGTGGAAGTTTACCACCCCCCCCCCCCCCAAAAAAAAACACTATTTTGATACCCTGTTGCAGTAAAATATACAACTCTCTTGTCCTGCCCCTACCCGTTTGTCCGTACATATTGCCCCCCACTGTCAGCAATTATCTTGATACGAAATTCGTATGCAACAAAATATCTAAATAGTTATTAATTTTTGCAATGGAGCTTCTAGTCACCTACAGCATGTGCAAATAGTTTAGCATGTCAATTTATTACTCTTTTAATCAATTCAGGGCGAAATGTTGTTATTAAATATGAAACCCGAAAATATGATGGTCGATCCCCATAGGTTTATGTTCTATGTCGATGAATCCTCTGTTCTTATATCTTTGATTGGCATTGCATTAACCCTCTTTTGCCACAACGTACAGTCCGGAGGTGGACTTGCCGAGTACGCTGTGGCACCTGAAAGCATGACTGTCAAGAGGCCACCCGAGGTCTCTGCTGCAGAAGGTGCTGGGCTTCCCGTAGCGGCCGGCACCGCGCTCGAGGCACTGAAGGTAATCGGCGCCAAATTAGATGGCACCGGCGAGCCCTTGAACGTCCTCGTCACCGCCGCGTCCGGCGGCGTCGGCCTCTACGCCGTGCAGCTCGCGAAGCTGGCTGGCCTCCACATCACCGCCACCTGCGGCGCGCGCAACATGGAGCTGGTGAGGAGCCTGGGCACCGACGAGGTGCTCGACTACAAGACCACCGAGGGGGCCAGCCTGAAGAGCCCGTCGGGGAAGAAGTACGACGGCGTCGTCCACTGCACGAGTGGGATCAGCTGGTCGACCTTCGAGCCGGTGCTGAGCGGCTCCGGCAAGGTGATCGACATAACTCCGAACTTCTCCTCAATCCTCACGACGGCACTGCACATGGTGACCTTCGCCAGGAAGCAGCTGGTGCCGCTGTGCCGTTCGACCAACAAGGCGGAGCTCGAGTTCTTGGTGACGATGCTCAAGGACGGGAAGATGAAGACGTTGATTGACTCGAGGTTCGCGTTGAGCGATGTGACCAAGGCGTGGGAGAAGAGCATTGAGGGGCATGCCACCGGCAAGATCATCGTCGAGATGGAAGGCTGATCCTGTGATCTGTGGTACTGGTGCCTGCATGGCCACTATGACTTGGATGCAGTGTTTTGAGTATGAGAAGTCCGCTATTGGGTTAACAGATAGGAAGTAATGATAGGGTTTGATTTCATCGTACTGAATAAGTAAATGTGTCTTTGTTGGTGTTCCCCTTCTACATTTTCCACGGCCATTATGTTCTCTTCTCGAACAGTTAAATTTTTGTGGACATAAATAGTCAGTTATTAAACAGTATTGCTTTGTAGAATTTATTCTGTCAAACTTCTTTTTGCATTGCATGAGTCACAAATGTCTGTATCTATATACTGCTACTCCCTTCTGTGCACACTGCACGGCAATCAATCAATTACCTTTCTCCTTTTCTGCCCTCCAGCGCCTTGCTCCTCTGCCCATCCTCTTTGCTTCACTGCTCTAAGTAACTGGGCGGCTCCCCTCTTCATTAATTCGATCTAAAACTCCTACTCAATCCACTAGAACGTTTCCACTCCATCGATTCAGTTTCGGTCAACTCGTCATTAAAAAACAAAAGGTTAGATTGTAACACGGACAATCTATCTATTTATTATAAAAAGAGATGAACTTTTCACCATGTTGTCTAGAAAAAAAAAAAAAGAGAGAAATTTAGTCTAGAAATTTAGTCCAAAAAAACATCTGACTGTTAATCTTACATGTATCAAATCTTGAATTAGCATCCAGCCGTTCACATGACCACGGTCCACGGCATCTACCATGCAGCGTGGTATATTGCAAGTCTCTGTATCGTTCCAGGCAGAGATCGAATCTCGGCAGGCACAAAGAATAAAAAAAATCGTCTCTATCTCCCAGCAGCGTTGAAAATGCAAATCCATCTCAGAAATCCCCAGACAATCTGTAACTTCCCAGTTAACTATGAACATTGGAAGCAGCATCTTCACCCTAGAAACGGGGGTGCCTCCAAAACAAGACGACAACTCCCAGTGAGTTATATCATGAACATTGATTAGATGCCGCACAGGATTTTTGGATGACACGGTATGGAATTCAAGAAGAGGGAGAGCAAAGTTTTATCTTGCACAAGACACCACATGGCCACATTTTCTTAGGCTAGAAAAAACATGTTGACTGTTTAATTGCTCACATCTTATGAAAAAAATAAATGCTTGAATATGCATAAGAAACAACACCATGCCAACAAATCATTTAATTGCTCTTTCGTTGATGTGGCACACTAGGATTTCATGCCATTATATAATGGATCAGGAATAGTCTTTAAGTAGAGCATCTAACTATTTATATCCACATCATTAATTAACCAGGGAAGCAATTTTTCTCCCACTACCTCCATCAATTTTCTTCTCCCACTACTAGGAGTTAATATGTACAATATTTTTATTTCTCAAAGCTAGCTCGGATCCCAAGATGATGCGTGCCTCTTCCCAGGTTCTCAGATATCCGGAGAAAGTCGCGCTAAGAGGCGTCTTCATGCTACTTTTAATGAAAGTTTTATTCTCAATAAATAGGGAGCTATATTATTATCTTTGTATGATGTGGCAATAGATTAATTAGGAGATATCTGAAATGAGTTTGATATAGATGAAACCGTTTATACATTATTTTTAAGATAATTTGTGTGTTGCGAGAAATTATGCACCTATTTCAACTATCATATGAATGTCTTCTTACTTATGTGGCATCTTTAAAAAAAATCAAACATGCCACTGGGACTAGCCTCACCTACAATGGCGGAGGATTCGTAATGGCAAGGTAAGGTGCTTGTCATAGCTCGATTTTTTTCACCAGCTTTCCTTACTCTTTAGCCATGCTGTTGTCTAGCCACCGGTCGCTGTGTCTGTTAACTCATGGATGTAAAATAAAAGCTTCGAGCAAATGGCTATCAGTCAACACAGGGAGCAATTTCTTTCACCATCGCAATCGACTCTGCCACACCTTGATTTGTTTCCCTGCTCGCTTACATTTCAATCATGCATGTGGTTAAAAATGTGTTGATAGGGCCTGTGGTGTGGTTAGGTAAGTCTTTTTGAAACTTTTAGGGAAAAAAATCATTGTCATAAGTTTCTAAGAGGAAATAAAACTTTTGAAAAATTTGTTCGAGTTTAAAACAGTATTCAAAAAATTTTCAAAAGTAGAAAGGCAAACCATACAAAAAGTTCCCCAAAACGAAGTGGACTACTAATAACGTATCTAAATTGTGCACAAGTTGGACTACTATCTCACCCGCATAGACTCGATTGACCGCAAAACCGGCTGGTGACTCCGTTCACCTCATTTCTGGCCTTCGGTGGACACGGCCAGAATCCACGCGCGGGAAGCAAACAGAAATAAATAAAACAGACAACGCCTATATATTCCATTGCTGCGGAACGGTCTGTAGTGGTAGTGGTTGCGCCTCCAATCAAGATGTGCGATTATGAGTGTGATTAGCACGTCATTAGGAATAAATATCACACAATGAAGGAATGACATAATCCCCTTCTAAACTGGCTGCCCAACACATTCCAACATCGCAGTCATTCATACCTGATGTTTGGTCTTGGAAGAGCATTGGCTATGACAGCCTTCTGCGTGAATACATACACATATCACAGCCTTTGTCTAAAACAAGCTTCAGAATCAGAAGGCCACGATTCAGGCTTCTTGGAGGTGCGGCGCTCGTGGCGCAGCACGTCCATGAAAAGGTGCAGCAAGGAAGACGTCGTGCCAGACATTGTGAAGGTGCAATGAAGGTCCAGCGAGACCTTCGTGCGAGATATGCATGCGTAAGGTGCATCGAAGGCCACTCGCGTGTTGTTGCTGATCTTGCGTCGCGTGATGTTGCGGGACGAGCTCCGCCGCGTCGTCCAACGCGAAGACGTACGCCCCGCTCAGCCACACGCCCGACGACGCCCGTTGGCTGCTGCCTGCGCAAGGACAACGCGGTGCTGCGGCAGGCACGCGTGGTGTGGCAGAGCTGATTCACGGCGTGGCGTGACGGAGCGGCGGCATCGCGACGAGGTTGGCCGGAGCTGCGGCGACACAGCACAAGGACGGAGCTGCGGCGAGGCAGGGAAGCGTTGCGGCGCTCCACGATTTGCACGGCGCGGCGATCATGGTGTGCTCTGCTGCTCCCGCACTCAAACATGTTCAATGAAATGCCAATACCAGCTGGCGACAAGTTAGAATATGCCGTCTGAGTTTGGAAGATGCCATCCGTGTCCCATCTCTTTCTATCCCACCGATTCTTTAAAAAAGAAAAACTAGGACGGTTCTGTCTCGTCTCTCTTGGTTTTCAATCCAAACACACCTTAAGAAAAGGGAGCGGTTAAAGTGCGTCCGGTCACGCTTTAATAGAACGCGTGTCTTGCTATATCCTTCTGACAGGCTGACTAACATATGCGTGACACGTGTTCTTCAACACTCAACCAGCACACAATTACGAGAACGCAACTGTAAGATGGCCAACAACATTCTGCCACCTGTCCAACCAGACATGGTGGGTGCGGCTTGTATTCCAATCATGTCAACGCATTTATTGCTCAAGTTACAAACTTTAAAATACTATATCTCTCACATAAGGTTCCATTTTTTATTTTGTTTTCACCATTGTGTTCTACGCGATGAGACGAACAAAACTAGACCCCACTTGCATATATTTTGAAGAATTTTTTTAATAACATAAATTGCTACCACACATATAACATAAGTTGTTACACAAAATTTACTGTAAAAGTTAAGATCACTACATGTCTTTTCTCGTAATAGAACATGATGATGAAAACAAAATCGACAACGGATATTGTATTTGAGAGCTATATTTAGATCAGTTGTAACTTTTAGTTTTATGGTTGAGGCAAGTCATATGTAGTGTCAGTTTCTAATTATATTATGATTTAATTTAGTTGCTACTATCATCTCTATGTAAGTTGTTACTACTCACAGGTCATGAGTTGCTACAAGTTTTTTTAGCAACTTTATATCGAGAAGTTACTATGGCACATAAAATACAAGTTACTACTTGATGTTCTTTTTCTCGAACATAACCAAGTGGGGTCTAGTTTTGTTCATCTCATCGCGTAGAACACAACGGTACAATCGGAATAAAAAACGGATACTTCATGCAAAAGATATAGTGATTTAAAGTAAATAAAACCTTATTTATTGCATAATGACATCATCTTTGGTGGACTGAAAGTGACCTCGCTTGCATGCACGCACATCTTAATTTTTTTATTGGGTCAAGTAAACTGTGAGGCTTCTTGATTGGTTGGCCCACGCCAGAGCAGGCCAGTTCGTGCGCGGCGGACACGCGCTAATGCGCGAGCGCGTCTGTATGCGCCATAGACTTATCGTTAAGAAAACGGGTTTTCTAAAGCATTGAGCTTTGTAGCCAGATGTTCTCTTTGATTTTATCAGGAAATAACCTTTGGATTAATTAATAGGAAAAGTGCAAATGCCCACTTACATGTGAGGGGGGTTTTCATTTATCTACTTGCAAATATTTTCTTGTCGGTCTCCCACCTACAATATTTAAGTTTTTTTCATATTCCCACCTGAGCCCTCAAAGCCCATTGACCATCACGTGCGGCAGCCATGTGGCTTTGGCCGGCTTGCCGTGCAGCCTAATCACATCGGCTCTTGCGATCGGCTCGAGTCCCTTTAATTTAGCCATGGACGCTTTCTTTCCGGCTAATCGTGATCGCTTTACTTGCTAAAGCCGACGGCGCCGTTGTGGGAGCAAGAGGAGGAGTTGTCGGGGGCTGTGCGGCGAAGCCGCGGCGTAGGCGGGCTGGACAACGGTGCGCCTCGTCGGTCTCGGGCGCCGGCACGGCCTCGTCGGCGCGCCACGGGGCGAGCGCCGGCGGCGGCGGAGGAGCGCGGGATGGGGAGGCCGTCGGTGGGGAGGATGGGAGCCCTTGATGAGGTCCCGGCGGGAGAGTGGCGGAGGCCTGGTGCTGTTGAGCTGCGCGTCCGCCCGTCGGCCCGCCCGCGACGGGGCTCGTCGCCTTCCACGGGGACTCCGCCTACCCCGCCTCGGCGTGCCGACCAGCCTGCTCCAATCCTCTCCCCTCCTCCAATGGGAATGGCCGCCGCCGCCGCCGTTCCACGTCTCGCCTCCTCATCCACCACCGCACCGTGGCCGGCCGCCACCTTGCGCTTCGCCGCCGCCGCCACGTCAACGTCTCGCCTCCTCATCCTCGCGTGCCTGCACGGCGCTGCGGCTCTCGCCTCGAGGATCATCGGCCGCGTGACGACGAGAAGGCGGAGAAGAAGGGGAGAGAGCTCCACGTGGGCGGGTCACATCACGAGCAGCACATCGGTGTCGGCATCCCCTGCCTCGTCCGTCAAACCGAGCACCGGAGCTTCAATGCACGATTTAGTTGTACCCGCCATCCCCTGCGCTTCTTGCACCATGGATCTCAAACTAATGGCCATTAGTTTGATCCAACGGTCCAGATTTAATATCAGAAATCCACTACTAATTGCCATTAGTTTGATCCAACGGTCCAGATTTAATATCAGAAATCCACTACTAATGGCCATTAGTAAGGGTAATACGGGAAAATAATAAACTTACAAAAAGTAATTCTATTTTGATAAATAAAATCAAATTAGTAATTCAAAAGAATTCTGTGTTCATTAATCCAATACTAATTTGTTCATTATTAAAGTTATCCAGTTAGGGTTCGTCATGTATTTCCTTTCGCCGCCGCCGCCTTCAATGTGCAATTACAAATCTATCCTTAAACTAATAGCCATTAGTTTGGAGAAACTAATGGCCATTATTTTGGACGTTAAAACTCCTCTCGATTTTCAGTTCCTTATACTGCAGAACATAAGTTCGTTTGGTAATATATATTTTGGAAAACCTGACGATGATGTCGAACGTTCTTTGCAATGCCACCATGCTGATGGAGACATGTGGAGTAACCAGGCTCTGCAACTTGCCGGGGCAGAGAACAGTGATTGTCGGCAGCAGGCAATCATCGGAATGAGCTGCCTAAAACCAGCCGCAGCTGAAAGTGGTGGGGGTCGATGGCAACCAGCCATTCATGCCTACTCAGGAGGGAGCAGAAAGTTAAAACTAGGTACTGATATGACGAGATGGTGATGACCAAAAGGAAAATTACAAATACCCACTTACATGTGAGGGGGGTTTTCATTTACCCACTTGCAAATATTTTCTTGTCGGTCTCCCACCTGCATATGTTTAAGTAGTTGCAAAGACCCCCCTTTGGTCCGGATAAGGCTTTGACCATGTTACCTGGCTCACACGTAAGTGCCACTCGGGCTCGGCTCCTTCGAACGAATTCGGCTCGGCCGGAACACAGGCTGGCTCACGGATAGGTTAGGCTCTGCAGCTCAATTTGTCCCCATTCTTATTCCTGTTCGTTCACCGACAGACCCGACGAAAAGCGGCAGCGAGCGGCAGATGAGGCCGTCAGCAATTTGAGGGAGGTGGGCAGCAGCTGCGGCGGGCTGCGCTCCTCTGCAAGAAGAAACTAAGGTGCCGTTCGGATCCCTATAAAACACCCTCTAAAGGTTATACCCCTCTAAAGTAAAAAGAATCTTACTATTTAGGAGTACTAAATAAAATTTAATTACAAAACCTTTCTGCAGACGGGCGTTATTTTTCGAGACGAATCTAACGAGCCTAATTAAGCAATGTTTTGACACAGTGATGCTACAGTAACTATCGTCTAATCGCCGCTTAATTACCCTCATTATGTTCGTCTCGCGAAATAGATGGGGGTCCTGAACTTAGTTTTGTAATTTGACTTTGTTTAGTACACATAAATGCTGCCGGCATCTTTGATATGACTGCTACAGCACCCTCTAAAGTGATCCAAACGCACCCTAAGTTTTGTTTGCCCCTCGTTAAATCCCTCTTCTGTAGAGTCAATGAGTGATGCGCGAAAGGTGTTGCAGGTCTCCGCGAAGGCGCAGTGTGCAGGGGGAACAGTCTCGCAGCAAAACAATCTCTTGTGCTTGCCATCAGCTCGCGGTTCCCAGCAATCCAGCCACTGGAGGTCTGTGCTGGTGTCTCGCCCACTTGTTGATTTCTCGTTCAGTACCATGTTTTGTCCGTGGTCTGCATAGCATTCAGGTTTCTGAACTTAACTGAAATGTGCATGCAAGTGTAGGTGAAAACCTGTTCTCACAGATAATGTGAGGATAATTTGATTCTAATATTTTCGATGGGCCTTTACATTATTTGATTGATCCTAACACAAACTAAATGTTGGAATGGTTCAGCACATCAATAGCCAAAAAATCTAAAGCAATTCTCAAGAAAGAAACAGGCGAAATCCCTTCACAGAACATAAATTGGGCTATCGTGATGCAGACCAACAAAAGCAGTGTTGAACCATAAGTGAATTGCCCACCTCTTCCCATCAGCTTAGGCTTTTGGGTGAGTTGGTTGGTGCATGCAACTTAACATGGTATCGAACCAGAGGTCTTGAGTTCAAGTCCTAGTGACCGCATATTCCGCTGCGCCGCTCCTATTTCCACGTTTGCGCCAAGAGAGCTGCACGTGAGGGGGAGTGTTGAACCATAAGTGAATTGCCCATCTCTTTCCATCAGCTTAGGCTTTTAGGGTGAACTGGTTGGTGCATGCAACTCAACAAGCAGACCACTAATTCGCCCCAATTTTGGGATTTGTATCCAACAAATACGCAGCTAAACCCTATAATGTTCTGGGCGAATTTTTACCTTTCGAGTGCCAGGAGACTGAACCGCCATCTGATCCATGTCGAAGGACCCAGAAATCTGCTCATTGCCCGGCGCTGCCTGGTTGGGAGCTCGCAAGATCGCATTCGGGTGCGGCCGAGCACCATCAAAGACACACCGATTGTGTTGCTTTTAAACGGCCCAGCAGACTAGAATGACCAGCGTATTGAAGCCCTTCTTCTTCTCCCTAGGCACGCTTCGGAGGGCACGGAGCCACCAGTTCTTGAAGTTGGAATCATCCATAGCCGGTGTTGCATGCTGCAGCCCAATCGCACAGAGAACACGGAACCACACCTCCCTAGTCATGACACATGAGGTGAGCAAGTGTTGAATGTTCTGCTCCTCCTGGTCACAAAATTGGCAGCGTTCCGAATGCTGCAGGCCGCGGCGCGCCAGCCGGTCCGCCGTCCAGCAGCGATTTAGAATCGCCAACCAGAGGAAGATCTTTGCTTTAAGTGGCGCCTAAAGACTTCCACAATCACTTATATGGCCCAAAGTGAACCGCACCAGTGAAGAAACGTTGATATGCCGATCTGGTTGTGAAAACACCCGATGCCACCGGCGTCCAAACGTGTTTGTCACACACGCCCGGCTTCAAGGCAATCTATTGTAGGGCGTCCACAAGTTGCAGGCCCTGCCACACCGCCAGGACGGAAGGCCCTCCCTGGATGTCCTCCTACCAGTGGTTATCTTGCAATTAATGCATCAAACACTGTCCTCTTGCGCCACCCTCTTCTCTTGACGTAGGGCATTAATTAGTGCCGGGGCGAGCTCTGAAATGGATTTGCCATGTAACCACCTATCCGTCCGGAAGAGGGCATTCTGCCCGTCCCCAATCATGGTGGTTACTGAAATAGCGAACATGGCTTGCGCATTTGCAGGCACCTGTACTCCCAACATGGCCCAGGGCCGGTTCGGCTGCATCTTCTCTAGTCATAACCATCTCATTCGTAGTGCCCAACCAAGAATTTGCAGATTATGGATGCCCAATCCTCCAAGGTGCAGCAGGCGTGTGACTCGTTCCCATGCCACCGGGCAGTGTCCACCTTTTAAGTCCCGACGCCCCCTCCAAAGGAATCGACGTCGAATCTTGTCTATCTCCTTGATTACCCACATCGGGACGTCGAGGGCAATGAGCAGGTGTATGGCATCGCTGTGAGAACCGCCCGGACTAGAATGAGTCACCCTGCCATGGCCATGAGTGCCGCTTTCCATCCAGGTAGCTTGTCTGCAATCTTATCAATGATGGGTTGAAGATCTGCCTTTGCGAGCTTCCTTGTTGAGAACGGCAAGCCAAGATATGTGCAAGGGAAGTTATAGATGTTGCACTGTATAGTCTCATCCACCTGCTGCACCTGAATGTCCTCACATTGGATAGGGATAAAAGTCGACTTCGCCATGTTGGTATGCAGCCCCGAAGCATTACCGAAAGCAGTCAGGATGTTCTTGATTAGGGAGAGATCTTTGTGCCGGAGAAATAAAAAGGACCACATCATCAGCGTATATAGACAGCCTGTGCCCTACATGTCTTGCAACCAATGGTTGCCAGAGCCCAATTTCTTCTGCCTTCACCACCAGGGAATTTAAGACATTCATCACAATTATGAATATTCATCACAATTATGAATAACATCGGGGAAAGGGGGTCTCCTTGTCTCAAGGCACGCCGGTGTCGTATTTGGTCTCCGGGTTGACTATTTAGCAGTACTTTCGTCGATGAGGTGTGGAGGAGGTTGTTGGTCGTATCTACGCACCCACTTATATACCGCAAGAGCACGGTGTACAGTTGTAGTCTTTTTCCCCTAGAAGAGTATTCCAAGGTTTAATCGAACCACAAGGACCAATGGGAATTAAGCAAAATCATCAGTAAAAGAGTTTGCCAAGCTTTCTAGTGAGCGTGAGCGTGGGTTTCAGGAAAACGGGGTGTTGTGCCGATCGGCACAGGGGATGTGCCGGTCGGCACGAAGGCGAAGTTGTCCGCAGTGTTGTCCGAAAAGCCTAAGAACAGATTAGATCATGGGGTAAGTTAGCCAAGTCTGCTAGTTGAGATCGTAACCAAGAAGCTTAATCAAATAGCATCATAAACGGGATTACTCAATTATTGATAACCGAAGATCGGTAGGTCAAGGCCTCTTTCCGACGAGCCCTGTCACGACCAATCGCCTTAATCGGTCGACCTCTTCCTACTCTACACATCATCTCAAGGATCATCGCGTATGCATTAGCGGCTGTGGGGGTACAGAGACAACGTGCAAATATGGCGCATTACAAGATCCCAATGCTACCTTAACCACGATGGAGATAGTGAGAGAACGAATCTTGTCACTTCTTTTTGCCACCACAATTAAGATAACATCTAATACTTAGTCGTCACTAAGCGTAGGAACAAGTGCATGTAAAGACCATAAAATCCAGGCAATCAATAATCAAAACCATTCATCCACATATTCAACCATACTTCAATGATACATAGTGCAAGATACATCACCATCTAGTAGGCCTACCTTGATGGATCACCTCTTTAGCACCAATGGTTCTTGATCAACAACTAGAGAACATGAAGAGCGGGGCAAAGCCCCGGTGGCTCTAAACTTACTAGCTGTGTTGTCCCTCTGGCGGCGGATCCCGAAACCCTAGGGCTTTTACAAGTTTATATAGGGCTGTACATCAGGAAGGAAAGGATTCTCGGGAAAAGAGTCCTTGTGCCGATCGGCACAGGGTCTGCGCCGATCGGCACACCTCGTGTCCAGCTCGGTTTCCTCCCTAAGTCGGTTCCGAAGTCCTAGGTAGCTTCCATGTGGGCCTTCCAGTCAGTTTTCTTCGAGATCAAGTCTTGTGTTGCTCTTTCAAATCTTCGAGTATCTTTTATCTCTTCATGATGAATATCTCTCGAGATTGATTCGGATAACTTCCTTCTAGAATAAACTGAATGGTGGGCCAGCTTCGGTGGCCTTGGGGTCCCATGTGCCGGTCGGCACATGTCTGTGCCGATCGGCACAGTGGGCCTTTTCTGCTGGTTCTCTTCTCTTCAGGTCCAGATCAGTCACAATGTCCAGAATGTCGTCCTCTTCATCTGTTTCTGTAATAAAGCTCCAGAACGACATATATACAAATATGGTGCTATTATCAAGGGTTAATGGCCTATAATGATAACATTTATGCTCTAAATAAGGCGCAGTTGGCATATAAAATGGTATGCTAGAAATCGCCAACAGCTCCCCCACACTTAAACCTTTACTCGTCCCGAGGAAAGTCAAGAATGAAACTCAACTTGCATATAGTCAATCAATCATAAAAGTATTTCAAATCTACACGAGCTGAGCACTTAGTCATTGTGAGATTAAATCAATTTAGTATTCAGCAAACATGTTCACAATATGGGTATTGAACATGAAAGAGTACTTCCCAAAGCTAACCTTGAAAATATTCAACTTGATGCGCATGACCTTTCCACTTATGTGAATCACCAAAAAGGTATTGTGAGCAAAAGAACTATCCTTCTCAAACGATCAAGTCAACAACTCAACTTCAATCACTCACCTAAATCACTCAAAAGTCTATCTACTTTATCGATATATGTATGTGTAAGGCCATATGAGTAGCTTGGTGAGGAAATTCAAGGAAAATAGACATAGATCAACAACATATTGCAAAGCTAAGAAATAACTCTAATTGGTTTTACTGAGACTTGTCAAAAGGCCATTAGAAATTGAATTGAGAAAGAAACTCACACCTTTAGAATAGTGGACATATACTTGTGTGAATGAACAATCACAAGTAGAGAATGTAATCTTTTTAAACAGGTGACAAAGCTGTCCTTTCTTCTTTGCATATCTATCAGAAACTTCCTGGCATTTTCGAAGGATATCGAATGCAAAGTGGACATGAACGGAAAAAGAAATTCTTGGCTACTAATCAATGATAAGAATTCAAGGGAATTCATCTTCCCCCCACACTCAAATTTTTGCTAGTCCCGAGCAAAACAGCGCAAGGTACAGACTTTATTTACTCCTTTTTTTTTCTTCTTCTTTCTTTTTTTTTTTTTTCTGTGTGCCGGTCGGCACAACCTTGTGCCGGTCGGCACACTGTCTGTACTTGCCAATTTCGCTCTGGATTTTTCGTTGGAACTGCTGTGTCAGATGTATAGCCAAGAATACAGTAGGATGTGGTCAAGGATTGATGTTCGAATCAAAGAATTTGGTTCTCAAGTATCGGATACTCGGCGAATTATGCATAATTCCAATGCGGTAATTTGCATAGCTCGAGTTAGAATAGGCTAGAAAATCAACACGATACGCGAAAGATGTGGCCATTTTTCCAAGTCTCATACCCTAAGAATTAAATCTTAACCGAGCTCAATCATCAATCATAGTCTCTACTTAGCAAAGGCTTAAATTGAGTCACATATATATTTGGCATTGGTGGGCATAACCGAATGATATGGAGTAATTCTAAAGCTCACAATAAGAACATTTGAATTTTATAAAGAAATAGGTACTAAGTCATGTCATCCAAAATTGATCTTTTATTGGACCTTGCATGGGAATTTGAAATGCACTACGCCACATATGAAGTATTTGCCGAATACACTTTAGTGAAAGTTCGAAATTTTTTATTTATGCTCAACATCGCTCGATTATCATTAACACTTTTCAAGATAGACATACATACTCGTATCATTTTTCAAATAAAGCATAAAGATCATCATCATATTGGATTTGAAAGCACGGGCTACATGGTGATGCATTATTCGAAACAACCTACTAGCACACTTGCATAAATAAAACTAAACTACTAGCACACATGCATGAATAAAAGCACACAAACAAACTAAACACACCCGATACATGGTTTCCCAACCCGCTCACACACACATAAGTAAATAAATAAAAAGAGAATGCGAAAGGGAAAGAAAAACGCAAACCGGGAAACCGATACAAGTTGTGCCATACACAACACTCTACCCATCAAATGGAGGTGGCTGATTGTAGTCGAAGCCGTAGTACGCCGCCTCCAATCTCCCGAACTCGTCAATCATCGCATCGGTGTTGCTCCGCATTGCGCCCGCCAAGTTGTCGATGCGTTCAACGTATTGCACGTTGTTGTCGATGTACCGATGCATAGGGGCAAAGTTCGCCCCCGGAGGACCTGCAGGAGCATAGTAGGGCGCCCCCTGGAAGTGCTGAGGGTAGACAGGGGGCATACCGAAGTACCTGGGGTCGGTGCCGGTCGGCACCTGTCCTGTGCCGGTCGGCACAAAGCCCGTGCCGATCGGCACGGGTGCCTGCTGCGCTGGTTGATGCTGCGCGGCTGCTGCCGCGTCCCAGCTGTCCCACTCTGCTGCTGCGCTCACCGAAGACTGGCCGACGACCTCCTTTCTCCCGCGCTTGGTCTTTGTTACCTTGTGTCGCTCGCGGAGGTCGGCCTCAAGCCAATTCCCTCCGTTGATCTTGTTTGGGAGGAAGAGGGCGAGCTCGGCGCAGGGAAGCTTGATGCCGGTGCCGCACACGTAGTAGCCGAGCTTGGCGCTGCCCGTGATGGTCTTCCCGCGCACCATGGACTCGTCGATGAGCGCGGCTCTTATCCAACAATCTTCCTTCATCATGAGGTTACCTTCGGTGACTTGGAAGATGATTGTTTGGAGGTAGCCTCCAAAAGCTAGTCTCGCCCTAGGGTTGGCCCTTTGGGTAAACCAACTTGACACCATTGTCCCGATGGGATTGCACTTGCATGGACTCGCAATGGCGTTGTAGAGCCAATGCAAGTCCGGGTCGGAGATGTTGGTGGTGTCGAGGCGGCCGGTGGTGCGTGCGGCCATCCACCGGTGGAGGATTTGGATCGTGGGGTTCTTGATGTGCCCCCTCTTGCGCTCGTCCGCGTCGGCGATGCGGCGCCAAAATGTGTCGAGCATCTCCGTAGTCGCCGCGCCGTATACGGGGGCCTCCCTTTCAAAACCGAGAGCATCGGAGATGCCCTCGATCGTGATGGAGTAGGGCTCGTCCCGCACACGGAACTTGATCTTGTCGTCTCCTTGCTCGTCCACCTCGCGGCTCATGGTGGTGATGAACTCGGTGATGAGCTCGATGTCGAAGCTGCTTGCTTGATCGTGGAGGGTCTCCCATCCAAGGTTGAGGAGGCATTGTTGGAGGTCCGGCCATACCCCGACCTTGGCGAGGAACTCCTCATCCATGTCGATGTTGGGGAAGATGCGGCCGCGGATGTTGGTGTAGTAGAACTCCTCCTCACGGCTCGTGAGGGTGAACCCCTCCCGAACCGCGCGCGGCACATATGCCGGCTCGCTCGGCTCGGCCTCCATGGATGATCCGCCCGCCGCGGCGGCGGCGGCGGCGGCGGTTGCGCTCCTCGTGCGCGGCCTTGGTGTTGACGGTAAAATGTGTGTTCTACCGCTCGCACACGCGGCCTGAGAGATTTGCTTAACTCTGTTCAGCGCCAAAAACTTGGAACGCGGTGAATTCCGGAGCGTGCCAGTCGATTTTCCCTGCAAACCGACAAAGACAAGAAAAGCGTGTAAAATTCCCGGACTATCGGCCCCGGACAGGCCGATGCGTAACCGCAGCCGATGGTTAGTGAACAAAAGAGAAATAAGATAAAACACTCGGCTGTCGGCTAGAAACGAATCGACATGTCGCAACAGTAAGTACTCGCACGATACATAAAGCAAGGCATGCATCAGAATCGGCAATCGGCAAAGCATGCGATCGGTAAAGTCTATCGGCAAGTAGCACAGTAAGGTAGATCGACAATCGACAAAGGGAGGCTCAGACTATACTTGAACAGGAGCAATAAAATATTTAAAGGCACGCAAGCATAGATCTGAACGTGGTAAACAATCGGCTAAACACCCCGAAAGAACGATTAAACCAGTAACCACTAATTATACCCGTAATCTGACAATCGCTTCACCGAGGACACGTCAACTAAGTGAAGTAGAACAGGACACGTCAAACTGCTCTACACGATCGGCAGATACAAGTATAATCGGCAACTACCGGTCCCAGGTACTCAGCAAACTAGATCTAACCCTTGGCAACTGTTTCGCCGAGGACACGTCAACTAAGCGAAGCAGACAGGACAAGTCAAACTGCCTACCCAATCACCAAGAGCAGATCTAATCGACAAAGCACCTTAACCGTGACTCGAGTAACCAGATCAAACAGGAATCGACATCAGCAATCGGCAACAAGGTCGCGGCGAGGACAAGTCAACTAGCCGTGACAAAGAATTGGACCAGGTCTTAAACAATTCCATGCAGTCGACGCACGATGTAAACCCTAGATTGATCTAGATTACCGGATAACTAGCAGCCACATCAATCTAATCATGGACAAGTCGACATAACCAGATCGATGCGCTTACCTGACGAGATCCAGTCGAGCCGGAGCCCCGATGGACGCCGGTGACGAAAAAACCCGTCGAGAAATTGTGGCGATGCGCCGAAGAGTTGATTGTATTGATTGTTTCTGATTACAAGCGCCTGGGTCTATATTTATACACCCGAGGCAAGAGTCCGATTTGGACTTAAACACGACCCCTACCTGACCACAACTCGGTCAATCCTTCCTAAATCTAGGAAATAATTAAAAAAGGACACCAAACCAACCGGGCGCGTGCGGCTTCGGGATTTCTTTGGCCTCATGATATCCTGCGGGCCACCACTTCGGCACATAATCTTTTCATACCTGCCGCGCACTCCGTCTTCCACTGACAGCGGGCCCTAGTCCAAATTTGGTGTCAACACATGCCCCCCAAGCCGGGGTATGGAATCTCCATGCGCCGGATTATTTCCCAATTTCTCGCGCTCCCTTGATTCCCGCGCCGTACTCACATTTGCAGTGCCCCTTCGTATCTTGTGCCGCCTGCAGCACGTCCCATCTTATAAATAGAAAGACATCTACCGTTCTTATCTCTCTTCCTTTTCTCGCCGGCGCGTCTCTTCATCTCCTCATTCTCTCTCCCCTCCTTGCCGCCGGCGACCAATTTCCTCGGAAGACCAGGAAACGAAAACTCCTCAAGATTTCTCGCATCTTCATCGCAATGGCGCAACTTACTGCTTCCTCCACTGCCGTCCCCAAGGTATCAATCTTCCATTCAATCCCTATTCTTGAACTAGAATAGGGTTGTGTTCTTGCGGTACTGTAGATCCCTTCGTTCATAAGCCATCTTCATTCTTCTTTAGACTCTTGGCCTGATTAGATTCATTTTCATTATTTCTAGGAACTGCGAAACCAGATTTTAATCCCTACAGAGCTCGCTACACACCGCTTCTTGGGACCCATGGGCGATCCAGATCCAATAACCTTCATCTGCAGCGAAACCCTTAGAATGCCCTTCAAGAGATCACCGGTAGCGCTGGGGACATGGGCAAGTAGCTTCAGATCATGGCCCACTGAGATCCAAGGCTGGCGTGAATGGTTCCTTAGGGTAAAAACTGCAAAATCGGCAATATGGGCAACCGTCGGCATAGATCACTGCTTAGAACTCACTCTTGCCGATATGAAGAAGAATGAGCCAATGTTATCGGCATCTTGTTACTTCTGGTCTGACGCATTGAATGCTTTCCTTTTCGGCCACGGACCAATGACTCCAACCCTCATGGACGTCAAGATGCTTACCGATCTGGATGTATCCACTAATGCAAGCCTCCAGAGTTTGAAGGTTAAGCCATCACATAAGCTTGATGCCAGAGACATCGGCGGATGGAAGAAATATATCACCACCTTCCGGAAAACAGGACCAGTGACAGACAAAGAACATGCCGCTTTTCTGACGATGTGGCTTGAACACTTCTTCTTCTGCGGAGCCCAACTCGGTCCTGTATCCAATCTGCAGAACTTAGCAGAAAGATTGGCAGCTGGCACTGAAATGCCTATCGGCAAATTCCTGCTTGGTGCCCTTTACTCTTCGCTTCATCAGGTTGCCGAGAAGCTCTGGCAGGACACCCCAATCGGCAATATTGGTGGTCCATGGTGGTTCCTTCAGATGTGGCTCACCCTGCACTTTCGCAAGGCTATGCAACTTCAAGACTTGTATTTATACAAGTTTCCAACCCCCGATCAGGCTGGACGCCGATGCACTTCACTGGGAGAAGCTTTAGTATCGATAGATGGAGTCAGAATGACTGCCGATCTCTTGGCTTCATACTTTAAAGCTTTCTACAGAGGCATCAACGAAGGTCATCTTGACTGGTTTCCATATGGAAGATCTGACATCATGGATCATTTTGAGATCCCTTTTACCTTCCGGGCTGACAATCCTCTCCAGAACGAAATATCGGCCAACATCTTCGTGACCTGCATCAAGCCTTGCATTCTGCCGACAGGATTGAACGCAACAGGCCATCAGAAACCATCGTATGAATTCTACAATCCTTCATTTGCTGCAAGACAACTGGGTCTCGGTCAGATTCCTCCTAGTCTCTTCTATGCCGATAAGGTCAAAGCTCGTGCCGCTATTGAATCGACTCTGGAGTATTCATGGCTATTCGGTTTGACTGAGAATCTACCCCTCGGCCATATCGACAATATTGCATTGGCGGCTTCTTGCACAAGGCTCTTCAGGCAATGGTGGGCAGAATGGTCCAAACACCTCCAATGCGCCAACACAGCATCCTTCATCTCCAATCTTCCGCTTCCCGAACCAATGGGAGAGGTAACCGATCCCAATTTCCATCATTTTCTTTCATCGACAAATCTTTAACTGCAGCTTTTATTTTGCAGTCTGACACTGAGGATGCTCCCACCGAAAGCAACAGCGGAATCGGCATTGTGTACGTGGCTGCACATCCAGATCCCGTCATCGGTTCTGATGCACCAACACCGGCTCAATTTCTCAAAGGCCAATCTTCTAGAACAAAGCGTCAAGGCCCTCGCTTCAAGGTCCCAGCCAAACGTCACAAGGCCCTCCTGAAACAGCCAAGCTCTGCGCCAACTCCTCCCAGCAGCCCAGTAATCATTCTTGTCTTCATAATCAATTTTCATAATTTGGCAAAAATTGATATCTAACCTTTGTTTTAATTTCAGGGCAATTCTGGAGAAGCTGTCGAGGAAACTGAAGTTCATTCTCCTGAAGCCCATGCTGACACCGAGCCTGAAGAGACCGAAGTCTACCCTGAAACCGATGCCGAAACTGCGCAACAAGCACCAGCTGCTACCTCAGAAGAAATCGGCATCGAGACTCAACAAGTACCGGCTTCAGAAGAAATCGGCATCGACACTCAACCACAGGTTCGTCCTTGAAACTTGTCCATCGGCATCTACATCTTTATTGACTTCACATTTGATTAGATGCAAGAGCGAAGGGAAGAAGAATCGGCAAACCTCTCTGTAGATGAACCTGGAACTTCTCAAGCAGCTCCTACACAGAACATCCCAGGGGGTCGTTTCTCAGATCCTGGAGCATCTTCTTCTCAGGCTATTCCAATTGAAGTTGATGCCAATTTATCTGAGGTAATAAATGTCGATTTGCTCCCTTAATCAATTTTCCGTCTAATAACCATCTTTTGTTCCCACAGGCACGTGTAGTGGAGCCAATCATCGCCATACATCATCGGCAACCACTGCCAATCGACATTCGCAATGAACTGGTTGAGCTGGAGAAAAGACTTGACTTTGCCACTACCGAAGATCTTACTCGCAATGCAAGTCCAATCCGAGCTAGATTTGAAGTGATCCAGAATCGCCTTCCAAGGGACTTGAGAGTTGCCCTTCATCCAGTGGCCTACATGGAGTTCCGGCGTCTGGATTATGAACAAGCTCAAGAAAATGTCAACCGCCGATCCCATCAACGTCAACTCGTCTTAGCAGCAGAGAAAGCTCTTGAGCTCTCACAGCAAGAATTGGAGAAATACAACTCCATGAAGCAGCAGCTAACAGAAGAGGAGAATCGGCTGACTCAGCTGAAGAAAGAAGCCGAAGACTTGAGAGCAGCTCTGCAGGCCAAGGAACAAGAAGTATCGGCATCGGCAGAAACCATTGCCAAGATCAATGCCTCCATGCTTCAACAAAAAGATTCGCTCAATGCCTCTATTGAAGCTTCACAACGCGCCTGGGCATCCGTGCCTGCGGAGATTGAATCTGATGACAATGACAACTACGTTCTGGCCGAGATTGATCAGCTTCGCATACATGCACTAGATGTACTCCGTGATTATCTGTACCCCCGTAGTGCATGAACTTGTAATCAAACAATGTCTTCCGATCTCTGTAATATATATATTCCTTTTATATATTTTCCCTAAGGGCGATACCATTAGCATCGGCCATCTTAAAGGCGACGCTCTTAACGTCGGCTTCGATAAAACTCAACCGAACACTTTAAAGATAAATACTTCGTATTAAGCGCTCGGCTGAATTTCATCTCTTGCGTCGATCGGCTGATTGTCGATTGCATCGCTCTTCACTTCCATCAACCGATCAACATCTGTATCTGGTAACTGCTACAGCAACCGTGGAGTTGCCGATCCTTCAGTGATGCAGACACCTTCATCGGTAACATCCAATGCTTCGCCTTCCCAGTAAGTTCCTGATATGCAAGGCAAGCTTTCAACCATCGTCGGCAAGAAGTCCGCAGTAGCCACACTCACCGATCTGTCAGCTTGAATAGTTTCCACCTCGTCGCCGATCCACTGGATAAGGAGCTGATGCATCGTGGAAGGGATACAGCAATTAGCATGAATCCAATCCCTACCCAGCAGTACGGCGTACGAACCTTTGCCTTCAATTACAAAGAACGTCGTTGGCAAGGTCTTGCTTCCGATAGTGACTTCGACATTGGTAACTCCTTTGACTTCAGAGCTCCTGCCCCCATAATCCCTCAATGTCATGTTGGTCTTGGTCAGCTCTTCAGGCAATTTGCCGATCTTCCTGTATGTCGCCATCGGCAACACATTGACAGCAGCACCACCGTCGACCATCATCTTGCTCATCGGCTTGCCATTGACGAAACCATTAAGGTACAGAGCCCTCAGATGGAGATGATCAACACCAGACGGCTTCTCAAACACTGCCTGCTGTGGACCCAATAACAACTCGGCAGAAGCTTCTTCTTCCGATTCATTAATGTCCAAAGAACTAAATTCTCGTGGCAGCATAAATACCATATTGACAGGAGCTTCAACTTCATGTATTTGAGATTTGACTTTTGGTCTCCATACCTTTTTTGACTTGGGCCCCTTGTCATGATCATCCTCCTGGTTCACTTCCTTGTTCAGCTCCCGGCAACGTGCCCTCTGTACTCTTCTCTTCTGAGTCTTGGTAAAAATACCACTCGGACACCATTGGCCTTCTTCTGTGAATTCGCCCTGATCATCTTCATCATCTTCAACTTGATTGACAGGACCAAGTCTTTCATGCACAGAAACCCTTGATGATGGTCTCCTCATAGGACCTCGGCTTGAAGAACCAACTTCCCTGTACAAATCTCCGGATCTTCTGCTACAACCTGGACAGCCTTCAATTGGTGGCAGCTTCATACCCTGCTCCCAACAGTACTGGAAGAACGGACAGTTCCAGTGTGGATCGAAGTCATCATCACTCGTCCTCCTGTCTTCCCTCTCCCTTTTCCTTGAGTACTTGCCGATCAAAGCAGCAGATCCACCGATCATGTTGACTGGAAAAGGATGTCCATCAATCTTCATCGGCTTCTGACCAGAGAATTTAATACGATCACTCTCAATTGCCGATTGGATCTGTTGCCTGAACACTTTGCACTCATTGGTGTGATGAGAGGGAGTATTATGCCACTTGCACCACTTGATCTTCTTCAACTCCTCAGCCGGAGGCAATGTATGATTAGGTGGGAGTTGAATAAGCTTTTCTTGTAGCAGCAGATCGAATATCTTGTCGGCTTTGTTGATGTCAAAGTCATACTTCTTTTCTTCTGCCTTCTGCTTGACCCATGGACAGAGAACAGTCTTCTTATTCCTGGTCCACTCAGCAAGAGCAACTTCACCTTCGTCATCAGAATCAGAAGAATAATCGGCATAAGCCGCCTGGAACTGTCTGCCACGTGTATTCTGAACACGCCCTTCATGAATCGACGCCTTCTGAAAGAGTTGTGCCAAGCCATCGACTTCTTGAGGTGCAAACTTGTCTCTAATCTGGGGCAGCAAACCTTGATAAGCAATTTCAGCCATTTGCCGATCCGTCAGATTCAGGTTATAGCACCTGCCACGGATGACTCTGAACCTTTGGACAAAATCGGCAACTGACTCTCCAGCCTTCTGACGAACAGCTGTCAAATCTGATATGCTCAGCTCTGCCATGCCAGTGAAGAAATAAGAGTGGAATTTCTTTTCCAAATCGGCCCAATTCCGCACGGATCCCGCAGGGAGGGAGGTGAACCATGAGAATGCCGATCCAGATAATGACAGAGGAAACAGACGGACCTTCAATGCATCTTGCGCTGATGCTTCTCCCAACTGTGCCAAATATCTGCTAATGTGTTCCACTGTGGACACATTGTCTTGTCCAGAAAACTTGCAGAATTCTGGCAGCTTGTAACGATGTGGCAGAGCAACTTGTTCCATCCACTCTGGATATGGACGTCGATACAGAAAGCTCTGCTCCTTGGGCTTGAGGTCGAATTGCTCCTTCATGACTTCAGCCAACCTGGCAACTATATCCTCTGATGAATTTTGCACTTGCCCCCCAGCCACTTGAGCTGGCTGGGGTAATTGTGACTGAGCCTGAGCAGGTTGTTCCCTGGTGTAGTGCTCACTGTAATCTGCCACTCTATGATAGCCTGGCGGTATCTCCTGGTTGAACAGTGCAGGATTGACATTGGGGGCCAAATGATACCTCGTCTGAGGCGTCTGACTAACCCTTGGCTCAGGAGCTGTAACACCTGCTTCTTTCTGCGTGGACAACGGCGCATCAATAAGACTTGGCGCCGATACCCGAGCAGCCCCTGCAGCCAGAGCTTGAGAACTTGTGGACCACAACTCTGGTGGCATGCCATATGGTTGCCTTTGCTGACCAGCAGCGCTTGTTTCTTCTTGAGCTGTGGGTTGACCACCATGAGGTGCAGGACGTGCTGGAGTAGTAGGTGGTAAAGTAAATGATGGCCCCATAAATCCAGAATCAAACTGCAATGTCCCATCAGCAAATGCCTTGAGCATGTTGTACAGAGTATTAACAAGCACCCCTGACTGGTTAATGAAGGCCTTGTGAACCGCAGTATTCACAACTTCATCCAACAGAGCTTGATCTGGCATCTTCGCAGCTTTGATTGCAGCCAATTCTTCTGCTCTCATCACCACTGGCGAAGCCAACACTGATGTAATCTTGCCACGTGTCATCTTGATGGTCTCAAAGTACTTCACTTGGCAATCGTACAGATAACTCTGATATGCCTTTTTCTGATCCAAAGACATCTTCTCCCAAGCATTGAGCTCATTGTTGCCAGTGACTTCAGAAGAATCTTTATCATCTCGAACAAATGGAGCAGGAATCATGATCTTGTGGCCCTTTGCGTCGACGAGCAAAGTACCATCATCAGCAACAGCTTGAACGAACGCCATCTGCTTCTAAGGACTTCGATCTGTCCCACCGGGCGTGCCAAAAAGTGTGTTGACGGTAAAATGTGTGTTCTACCGCTCGCACACGCGGCCTGAGAGATTTGCTTAACTCTGTTCAGCGCCAAAAACTTGGAACGCGGTGAATTCCGGAGCGTGCCAGTCGATTTTCCCTGCAAACCGACAAAGACAAGAAAAGCGTGTAAAATTCCCGGACTATCGGCCCCGGACAGGCCGATGCGTAACCGCAGCCGATGGTTAGTGAACAAAAGAGAAATAAGATAAAACACTCGGCTGTCGGCTAGAAACGAATCGACATGTCGCAACAGTAAGTACTCGCACGATACATAAAGCAAGGCATGCATCAGAATCGGCAATCGGCAAAGCATGCGATCGGCAAAGTCTATCGGCAAGTAGCACAGTAAGGTAGATCGACAATCGACAAAGGGAGGCTCAGACTATACTTGAACAGGAGCAATAAAATATTTAAAGGCACGCAAGCATAGATCTGAACGTGGTAAACAATCGGCTAAACACCCCGAAAGAACGATTAAACCAGTAACCACTAATTATACCCGTAATCTGACAATCGCTTCACCGAGGACACGTCAACTAAGTGAAGTAGAACAGGACACGTCAAACTGCTCTACACGATCGGCAGATACAAGTATAATCGGCAACTACCGGTCCCAGGTACTCAGCAAACTAGATCTAACCCTTGGCAACTGTTTCGCCGAGGACACGTCAACTAAGCGAAGCAGACAGGACAAGTCAAACTGCCTACCCAATCACCAAGAGCAGATCTAATCGACAAAGCACCTTAACCGTGACTCGAGTAACCAGATCAAACAGGAATCGACATCAGCAATCGGCAACAAGGTCGCGGCGAGGACAAGTCAACTAGCCGTGACAAAGAATTGGACCAGGTCTTAAACAATTCCATGCAGTCGACGCACGATGTAAACCCTAGATTGATCTAGATTACCGGATAACTAGCAGCCACATCAATCTAATCATGGACAAGTCGACATAACCAGATCGATGCGCTTACCTGACGAGATCCAGTCGAGCCGGAGCCCCGATGGACGCCGGTGACGAAAAAACCCGTCGAGAAATTGTGGCGATGCGCCGAAGAGTTGATTGTATTGATTGTTTCTGATTACAAGCGCCTGGGTCTATATTTATACACCCGAGGCAAGAGTCCGATTTGGACTTAAACACGACCCCTACCTGACCACAACTCGGTCAATCCTTCCTAAATCTAGGAAATAATTAAAAAAGGACACCAAACCAACCGGGCGCGTGCGGCTTCGGGATTTCTTTGGCCTCATGATATCCTGCGGGCCACCACTTCGGCACATAATCTTTTCATACCTGCCGCGCACTCCGTCTTCCACTGACAGCGGGCCCTAGTCCAAATTTTGGTGTCAACACTTGGTCCTCGAGGGATGCCGATGTCGCGGTGGCCGATGAAGAAGTCATCCCGCCCTCGTGGCGGTGTCACCTCGACGGAGAGCTCGGGGCTGTCATAGCCCGCCGAGCTTGCCCTCCGCGTCGAGGTGAAGGAGCCGGTGTCGCTGCCGGAGTTGTTGTCGCCAGCGTGGTGCGATCCTCCGACTTGGTGTGATCCACCGGCGTGGTGCGATCCACCGGAGTGGTGCGACCCGCCGGCGCTGAACCCCCGGCGAATCTTCTTGCCGGCGCTCTTGAGCGTGGAACTAAATCCCTTCATTTCCTGCGAAAGAATGGAAACGAATCGCGCAACTGGAGGAAGTGGAGGAGTGGAAAGGGTTACCAGGGAGTTGTGGCGAAAATGGGGGAGGTGATGCCCGTTCTTATAGCTCTCCATGGCTTCCAAGGGAAGGAACCGCCGGTTCAAATTCCCAGCGCGTGCCGGTCGGCACAGAGCCGTGCCGGTCGGCACGATTCAAAATTTCGCGGATTCCGTCGTACCTCGGCTGCCACGCCTTCTTTTCCTCTTCCCCATGACTTGTACAGTGTCGGATGTCGGGGAACAGGGGCGCACCTACAAAAGATTAGCTTTCCAATGGTGTGCCGATTGGCACGGTGACCGTGCCGGTCGGCATAATTCAAATTTTGCACAGATTCGCACGTACCTTGGCTTCAGCAACTTCTTTTCCTCTTCCCCATGCTTGATACAGTGTCGCATGTCGGGAGACAGGGGAGCACGTTCGAAATTTGAATTTTTCAGGGTATGCCGATCGCCACGGCGCGCGTGCCGGTCGGCACCTTTGCTCCATCCCGAGGCTGGGTGCTCGGTGTCTCCCCTGTGCTCAGCAGCTGCATGGGTGTCAGTGGTCTCTCCTCCTTCCAATGTGCGCAGACTTTGATGATCAGATTCGAATTCTTGGTCAGTGTGCCGGTCAGCACAGCTCTGTGCCGGTCGGCACTGTATAGTCCGCGCCCGATTCAAACTTCGCTGCCTTGTGTCGCCAAAATTTCAAATTTCTTCGCGGATGCCAGGCTTCCTGTAGCATCGAGATTCTTGGAGGTGGCGTTTCCTTCCTGTGCCGATCGGCACGTTCTGTGCCGGTCGGCAACAGTGCCCAATTTCCGCCAGTGCCTCCTTCCTTCGCAAGGCTCATCCACCATATTCCTGCGACACAGAAAAATACCAAAAGCAGGGAAATATTCTCGAGACAATTGTTGCACTTACCTTTCTAAATTTTCCTTCATCAAATATTCCGCATATTTTCTCAATTTTACCCCATATTAATTTTCATCTTCAGTTCGGGGTAGCGTCTAGGCCACGATTTGGCGTGCTTTCTGCTGTGCCGATCGGCACAGGCTGTGCCGGTCGGCGCGCTCCAGATTTTCCTATTTTTGTTCCTTTTCTTCCTGCGCTGTTAGCGAACAAACAAAATACAAACACAAAAACTGCAGAAAGTAAACAGACAGCGCAGGTATTCACACAAAAGTTAAAACAAACACTTGGACTAACAAATTTTATTCCGGGAGCATTATTGTTGATTACAAGCAAACAATTTAAAGGCCGGGTTGCCCTCCCGGTTAGCACTAATTTTCTAATTAACGGGTTGCCCTCCCGAAAGCACTAACACACAAAGACTCACCCTACGACTCGCTCCCGAAAATTGGGTTGCCTCCCAAAAAGCGCTCTTAGTTTTAAAAAGGTCATAGAGCTTGACCTCCCCGCATGAATCACTTCCTTAGTGCCGCCTTACGGGAAAAAGTTGCGACACTACAAGGTTCTCATGTCTCTTCTCCTTCAATGATAGGACATATCCTTCCTCCAATTACCCTCGATTGCTTTATGGTGCGGAGACTTGTATTTCTCAACCCACTTGGATGCCGCACGGCCTTCTTCTCCTTTGGGGCGAAAATTGAATGTGTAGGAGGCTCCACTTATGTCAAAGCTTATCTTTCCACTCCCTACATCAATGTTTGCCTTCGCTGTCCTCAAGAATGGCCGGCCCAAAATCAATGAAGTCCTTGTTCTTCTATCCATATCAAGCACAATGAAATCCACAGGAACTATATGATCACCAATTTGGACAGGCACATCTTCAGCAATTCCATCGGGATAGCGAACCGATTGATCGGCCAACTCCAAACACATGGCCGTAGGCTCCAACTCTGGCAAATTCAAACTTGCAAAGACATAGCGAGGCATGACACTTACACTTGCTCCAAGACCGCATAAAGCCCCTTCAAAGATTTGAGCTCCAATCAAACACCGGATACTAGGAGATCCGGGGTCGGGCTTCTTTTCTGGTGTAATGTCATTAATAGCTGCAGTGCACTCTCTTGTCATCTTCACTACTTCTTCCGATGCTAAGGACTTCTTGCTTTGCATAATATCCTTTATGTACTTGGCATAGGTAGGCACTTGAAGAGCATCAAGGAATGGGACATTGATATATAACTTCTTCATGATATCGACAAACCTGGAGAATTGCTCATCATGATGCCGAATTCTTTCTGTTTTGGTCAACAGCTGCGTATCCAGAAAGGTAGCAGGACCATGTTCCTTGTTCTCAGTTCCCTTCTTCAGACCCGAGAGGTCGATTTCTTCACTGTGCCGATCGGCACCATCAGCGTGCTGGTCGGCACCGTCAACTGTAGCGTGCCGATCGGCACCAGCGTCGTGCCGGTCGGCACGAGGTCGTCTTGCCCCAGCTGCGAACTTTGGATCTTCAGTTTGCTTCCCAGACCTCGTCTCGATGGATTTCAGCTGTTCTGCAGAGCGGGTATTACCAGGAAGAGCTCCTTTCTCGCTTTTTACCGACTCCGCTAATTGGGCCATTTGTTTCTCCATTATCTTCATGAATTGGAGGATTTGCTGATTAGAACTCCCCACTTCGATGACCTTGTCATTGATTGTTTCAAGCACACGATCAACTTCCTTGAATTTGGCTTGAGTGTCCTTGTTAACCTTCTCTTGAGCTTGAAAGAACTCTTGGCATTGAATACGAAGAGGGATGGCATTTTGCATAGACGATGACGGGGTGAAGCTACTCCTTTGTTGCTGATATGGAGTCTTCCATCCTTGACTCTTGATATAATTGAGCATCTTCACATCTTCGGGGCAATCCTTACTCACATGACCAAGTTCTCCACATTCTTCACATGTGGAACGGGCTTCCGCTAGCTTGACGGTCTCTTCCTTGGGAATATGATCAATCTTGTCTAATCTCCTTTGTATGGTGTCAAGCTTGTCCATAAGCAATTCATCATAAGCTCTTTCCACCACACTCTTCATCTTTCCCGTGGAAGGTTGAAGGCTTCTACTTTCTCTCTCACCAACCCATGATTGATTTTGCTCTATCTTCTTGATCAAAGCCGTGGCTTGAGCGGGTGTCTTGTCCAAAAACGATCCTCCAGCCGAAGCATCTAAGTGTTGTCGGGACAAAAGATTCAAACCCGTGTAGAACCTTTCCACTAGCTCCCATTCAGCAAGACCATTGTGCGGACAAGCATCCTTGTACTCATTGAATCGATTCCATGCTTCTCCAACGCTCTCATCAGCGAGTTGAGTGAATCCAAGGATCTTGTTCTTCAAAGCTTGAGTCTTGCCTGGAGGGAAGTATTTTGCCAAAAATTCCGCAGAAAGTAGATCCCAACTAATCTTGGTCGCGGTAGGTAGCCCATGGTACCACTGCTTAGGACGCCCAATAAGAGATAAAGGGAACAATCGCACCTTGGCTTCATTGTCATTCATATGTTCCAATTGAAAGGTACCGCAGATTTCATGAAAATGTTGCAAATGCATATTAGGATCTTCAGAACCTGTGAACGGTTGCTGACCAACCAAGGACATGTAACGCTCCAGCCGAAAGGGTCTAGCTTGTGCAGTGAATTCAGTCTTGGTGACATTGTCCAAGGCAGGCTTGAGACGATTAGCAATTGGTGTTGCGTCTCCCATGTCTTCTTCTTCAGGAACTTCTTCTTCCTTATCTTCTTCCAAAGCTGCAAACAATGCCTTCGGGCTGAGCGGCTCGCTGTTGTCTTCTATGTCTCCCACTGACTTGCTTCTCTTTTCCGCCTTACGCTTGCGAAAGAGAATCTCTGGATCATCGAGGTAATTAAAGGGTTTATTCGACTTAGCGCCGTCCATACCTGTCTGTTAAATGAAACAGGACATATATACTGGAAAAGACAGAGAAATCAAAGAAAGAAAGCTCTGTGCCGGTCGGCACACACGTGTGCCGGTCGGCACAGCGACCAATTTCTCAAACTTCAAACAATGCCTAATTCGAACAAAGGTCCCCGGCAACGGCGCCAGAAAAAGACAGCTTGTTGGTCGTATCTACGCACCCACTTATATACCGCAAGAGCACGGTGTACAGTTGTAGTCTTTTTCCCCTAGAAGAGTATTCCAAGGTTTAATCGAACCACAAGGACCAATGGGAATTAAGCAAAATCATCAGTAAAAGAGTTAGCCAAGCTTTCTAGTGAGCGTGAGCGTGGGTTTCAGGAAAACGGGGTGTTGTGCCGATCGGCACAGGGGATGTGCCGGTCGGCACGAAGGCGAAGTTGTCCGCAGTGTTGTCCGAAAAGCCTAAGAACAGATTAGATCATGGGGTAAGTTAGCCAAGTCTGCTAGTTGAGATCGTAACCAAGAAGCTTAATCAAATAGCATCATAAACGGGATTACTCAATTATTGATAACCGAAGATCGGTAGGTCAAGGCCTCTTTCCGACGAGCCCTGTCACGACCAATCGCCTTAATCGGTCGACCTCTTCCTACTCTACACATCATCTCAAGGATCATCGCGTATGCATTAGCGGCTGTGGGGGTACAGAGACAACGTGCAAATATGGCGCATTACAAGATCCCAATGCTACCTTAACCACGATGGAGATAGTGAGAGAACGAATCTTGTCACTTCTTTTTGCCACCACAATTAAGATAACATCTAATACTTAGTCGTCACTAAGCGTAGGAACAAGTGCATGTAAAGACCATAAAATCCAGGCAATCAATAATCAAAACCATTCATCCACATATTCAACCATACTTCAATGATACATAGTGCAAGATACATCACCATCTAGTAGGCCTACCTTGATGGATCACCTCTTTAGCACCAATGGTTCTTGATCAACAACTAGAGAACATGAAGAGCGGGGCAAAGCCCCGGTGGCTCTAAACTTACTAGCTGTGTTGTCCCTCTGGCGGCGGATCCCGAAACCCTAGGGCTTTTACAAGTTTATATAGGGCTGTACATCAGGAAGGAAAGGATTCTCGGGAAAAGAGTCCTTGTGCCGATCGGCACAGGGTCTGCGCCGATCGGCACACCTCGTGTCCAGCTCGGTTTCCTCCCTAAGTCGGTTCCGAAGTCCTAGGTAGCTTCCATGTGGGCCTTCCAGTCAGTTTTCTTCGAGATCAAGTCTTGTGTTGCTCTTTCAAATCTTCGAGTATCTTTTATCTCTTCATGATGAATATCTCTCGAGATTGATTCGGATAACTTCCTTCTAGAATAAACTGAATGGTGGGCCAGCTTCGGTGGCCTTGGGGTCCCATGTGCCGGTCGGCACATGTCTGTGCCGATCGGCACAGTGGGTCTTTTCTGCTGGTTCTCTTCTCTTCAGGTCCAGATCAGTCACAATGTCCAGAATGTCGTCCTCTTCATCTGTTTCTGTAATAAAGCTCCAGAACGACATATATACAAATATGGTGCTATTATCAAGGGTTAATGGCCTATAATGATAACATTTATGCTCTAAATAAGGCGCAGTTGGCATATAAAATGGTATGCTAGAAATCGCCAACAGAGGTTGCACAGCATCATCCGCCATTTATTACCAAAACCGAGATATGAGAGCACTTGAAGAAGGAAAGCCCAGGATACCGTATGGAAGGCCTTTGTGACCGTCAGAGCTATATTAGCATCGCACCAGTTTGGCTGCAGAAGAAAAGAATAACAGGTTAAAGAAGAGTTAAGTGCATGTTGGAAATGCATAATTTTGTTATGAAAATGCAGGAATGGGAAAACAATTGGAGTCGCTTAGTACATCCATTCCAAACTAGAAAGTTAATCTCAAAACATAATAACATAACATAAACCATTAACTTTTGCTCTTGGACTTACATATCAGTTATACACATGATTGACTTACAGCAAACCTATAAATGTTTATACTTTGGTACAGAGGGAGTTCTTGCAAACCTATTGGCATTTTTTACTTAGAAATTTTAATAGAGAATTTGAATGCAATAGAAAACTCGAGAGTGTTGCAACACAGATGAAAAATCAATGAAACACAATCCTATGTTCAGAATAGCCTATTCATCAGTAGTTTTTATTTTAGGATTTGTCAGAAAGCTAACGAGATTTTCCTTTAGTAATTGGATTCTTTTAAAATTCCCGTGTTTTAACTCACATACAAGGGACTCATTTATCTCGTAATTAATCCTTGAGCCGAACTGCCGAAGCGTATACAACAGTTTCCAGTGGGGAAGTTCGAGAGCACTGAAAATCGAATTAAGGTGTGTTCGTTGCATGAGCTCTAAACTTTAGAGGGTTTTTGCAACGAATATTCTATTTACAAATAAAGTTTAATTATAAAACTAATTTCAGGACTCCGTTCGAATTCGCGAGACGAATCTAATGAGGGTAATTAAGGTGCGATTGGAAGATAATTACTGTAGCCTCACTGTAGCAAAATATAGATTAATTAGGCTCACTAGATTCGTCTCGCGATTTAGAGAGGGTCGTGACATAAGTTTTGTTATTAAATTAATAAAAATATGTTTAGATTGTAAGATCCTCTTTAATATGACAAGTCTAAGTTTAGAGGGGTGCATCGAACGCGACCTTAGCCGACAGCACTCTGTCTCGGTTCCCGGCGGACGCTGTTGTCGGCCACGTCCGCGCGCACCACCACCCTCCAAATCCCACGCGCACCGCATCCCCCGTCCACCCTTCCCCAAAGATGCCGCCACCACCTCCTCCTCCACTCTACTAGTAGCCTCGCCGCCCCATCCCCACCACCGCACCGCCACTCCACTACGCTCCACCACCATGGCTTCCCACCTCCGCCTCCACCTCGCCGCCTCACCGTCTCTCTCCCTCCCCCACCACCGCCTTCTCCATTCCCGCCCTCGCCTCCCGCGGCCGCCGCCGGCCTTCCCCCTCCTGAACCCCGCCCGCGCGCCGCTGCCCCATCTCCCTCTCCCCCTCCGCCACCTGCTCCTCCACTCCCGAGCCCCTCCCGTCCGGGCAATCGGGGGCGGCGCGGAGGAGGGCGCCGCGGGGCCGGAGCGGGGTGAGGATGGCGCCGGCGGCGGGCTCGTGGGGGAGGACTCGGCCGCGTTCCGGCTCGGGGACCAGAGCCTGCTGTCGTGGGTCTACTTCGGCGGGATCCTCGGCACGGTGCTCTTCGCGCTCAACGTGCTCTGGATCGACCCCGGCACCGGGGTCGGGACCCGGTTCGTCGACGCCGTCGCCTCCGTCTCCGACAGCCACGAGGTGCGTGCGGCCACATCTCTTCTCCAGTTATGGATTGGCGTGAGCACGGCATGCTCCTGTCCGAATAGCTTAATTGTTTGTGCTCAGTCCATGTACTCTGCTGACCGAGACCTGACTTTCAGTCGTCCTTCGTGACTCAATTTATGCGCTGATAGATTCGTATATATATAGCTCCGGAAAGTGTTGCTTGGAGTCTCCTCTGAATCGACCTTTGCACACAAGATAGTGTAGTTATTGAATAATGACATAGGATTGAACAAATATGAAAAAAAAAACTGACAAACACATGTCGCATTTCTGTCAGGGTATTAGAGAAGTTGCGCTTGTTTTGACAAGGTTACATTTGGGACATTATTGGCACACCCTTGCTCGTCAACATCCAAACACATGTCACATTTCTCAATCTACATGTACCCTGTATTGACAGTACCCATTGGGTAAGCAGGCAAACTCATGGTAATTAGGTGGGAGATTGGAAACACTGTACTGTACTTGGATGCATTAAGAGATTTGTGGCAACTTGAGGTACTAATTTCTTGCAAGACAGCATAGGAAATGCCGAGTTGTTGTCCTTTAAGAAAAACCAACTACTGAAATTGTGCGAAGAACAGTGCTATGTGCATGATGGAGATAGGCAATTCGACAATCACTATTGTAGTTTCATTCCAAGGCGAAATCAAGAGACGATTTTGATCCTGAAATGGTGTTGGGACAACTCTAGTTCAGTTTAGTACTTACTCTGATTAGTGACTCTAGGGGATTTTGTTCTATTCTTTTACTTCTTAACTTGTATTCCTTCAGTTCATTAACTTCGTGTTTTGTTCTTTTCTTTTCTTTTGGCACTTACATTCCTGCATGGTGCTATGATAATCTGTTTGGTCTACTTGTTGCCTTGGCAACTTTCGTCATTATTAAATACGTGACATGTCTTAACCATGTATGGTTTCATCACAGGTTGTTATGTTGCTCCTTACCATCATTTTTGCTATATTCCATAGTGGTATGGCAAGCCTACGGGAATCTGGTGAGAAAATTATTGGGGAGCGTGCCTATCGTGTGCTATTTGCTGGAATCTCGCTGCCTTTAGCAATGACCACTATTGTGAGTGCTTATCATTCTTTTCCGTGGGACAGGTGAAACTAAAAATGGCTTAATCTCACTCCATCTTAGAAAGCGGTCTTATCTTGCAGGTATACTTTGTAAATCACCGGTATGATGGTACTCAACTGTGGCAAGTTCAGGGCATCTTTGGCGTCCATGAGCTTGTTTGGCTCTCATCGTTCATCTCTTTCTTCTTTTTATATCCATCTACTTTCAATCTTTTGGAAGTGGCTGCTGTTGACAAGCCAAAATTGCATATGTGGGAAACTGGAATAATGCGTATCACCAGACATCCTCAGGTACTTTGTTCAATAAAATTCTGATGACAATCTCTATAAATTGTATGACACTTTGCACCTCTTTACGTGTAGCATGCCTTCTAACAAACTCTTGTATCCTCTAGATGGTTGGCCAGATAATTTGGTGCCTAGCTCACACATTATGGATTGGCAACTCAGTTGCCGTTGTAGCCTCGGTTGGATTGATTGGTCACCATTTGTTTGGCGCCTGGAATGGTGACAGGAGGCTGGCATCACGCTATGGTGAAGCCTTTGAAGTCTTGAAGAAGAGAACAAGTGTTTTCCCGTTTGCTGCAATCATTGATGGACGGCAAAAACTACCCAAAGATTACTACAAGGAGTTCATCCGCCTACCGTATGTCGCAATCACAGCTTTAACATTGGGTGCATATTTTGCTCATTCCTTAATACAAGCATCCAGCTACCAACTTCCCTGGTAGTACTTCAGATTTATGTACATACGTTCAACACTGGAACATAAGAAAGAAGGAATAGAAATGTTTGTACTTGTGCAATATACATTGACGAATGCCACTATCTTTCAAAGGAGTTAGCGCCCCTTCCGGTGTATTTGTAGCTGAGCGGAAGAGCAAGGAAATTCATAGCTTATTGCACATTCAGTTTGTAGCTGAGTTTTCAAGAAGTATTGCAGAGATGCAAATCTGTAAACCTCTATAGACAATATCTACCGTGTTAAAAATAGGAGTTGTGGTGATGGTCAATCTGCCATCACGAGTTCACGACTACTCTAACCTTACACTTCACTTATTTTACTATCTCAGTTGAATCATATCATTCGGGCATTTAGTAGTGGTCCTGTTTATTATAATAGTAATGGTCTTGTTTATTATATAAATGTTGTATGAACATGAAATTATTTTATTTGTTGTGCCATGGTAACGCATGGGTATTTGGCTAAAATTACTAAAGATTCTGAGTACAAAAGATAGTGAGACCGTACCTGAGTTCAAAAGATAGTGAGACGGACTCGTGTCACTTAACAGTTAAGAAAACTGATAATGTACACAAGAGGTATCGAAGACCCAGGCAGATTCAATTCAAAAAGAAAATAAGTAAATCAAATCGAAGAAGCATATATGTGCAATAGAACACAGCATGAATTGAGGCACCGAAGTGCCTGAAAATGTCATCGTAGTCATTAGCTGTCCCCTCATAGAGCCACTTTGTTACACTCTCTGGATTTACCAGTGTGAACTTCACCTCTTGCAAGAGCTGTGACAATTTGCGTCCATGGCCATAAAGCCAACATCCGACCTGCCCGTAACTTGCTTGTGGAGTAGGTCTATGATCCGAGCACAGTCACCTTCTAGAATCACTTGCTTCAACAATATGGAGGTGAGAGGGCAAAAGAGGGGAGAACCAATTTGCTTCAACAAGATCTCATTTCATTTATCAAAGATGTGAATTACAGGGCACCTTGCATGCTAGGATACTGCCTTGTCCCTCTCTTATGAAGAACAAGAGAAACTAGCTCTCACCTCATCTCTCTTCCATTCCTCTGTCATGTACATACCTAAGCACAAATGAGACCCTAACTCTTGCTTGGTTGGTATGCCTACCCTCTCCAACCAACCAACCAACCAACCCCATATATTTGCAATCTACTTAACACAACACTCACCTAATATAAATTTTTAGGTCAACTCTATCAAAAACGTCCCTCTGTTTTTTAAACAACAGATTGATCCTGGCCCCATTATTTATGCCTCGTAAGCAGGGAAGAGCTTATTTTTGTTCAACAAAGAAAGTGGCCCCAGAACGCTAGAACCAATTACATATCATGCACTAATTATTCCAGCGCAGAAGATTATTAGTTTTCCAAATCTCATTTGGATCAACGTCATTAGTTGTTACTAATTAAATACTGTCTAATCATATGATCATAACGATGGAAACATAGATATACTAGTACCAATGCCCACGCACGTGTCTAAAAGATTCAAAACAATGTTTTCGAAATGTAGCTGATAACAAATTTGAAGTAGATAACAAAAAACCTTAATTAAGCTGATAAAATTTATATGAACGGGCAGATTTGTTCCTAAATAAGAAGAGCAAGCCACCCTGCTACAGCTTATCTTCCATCAACTTTCATCTTCCAAGTCAACCTCCTACAATTGTGAAAGGCCTGAAAAGAATAATTTAAATAGCTATTTTTTTAGTGTCCATTGCAATTGATGCATACCTTATTATAGATGAACCTCAAAAATTAATAAAAAATATTATTACCTTCAAGGCGGAAGGACTTGTATGTTGTACTCCAGGACAGGATTAGAGATGTCAGCCGCCAACACTGTCTGAAAAGAATAACTAGTGGCAAAGTCATCCAGCATTTTCTTCATTGCCCGAACGTAATCGAGCCCTTCGCGTCTGCGCCTCAATGATACCTCCATGATGGTGCTATGTGCACCTCCATCCACCTTTGTGGGTTTTGACGCCACCTTTGATGCTTCTGAAAGATCAACTTTGCTTGGTTAGTCCTTTGGCAGGTCCTTCGATGTTGATGTGCATCACCTCGTCACGCGATCCTAACTGTCAGCATGTCTCTCTCGGTTTAGCTACATTGAGCCCCCTTGTCACTGTCATACGCCTCCTACTCAGCTTGATTTGGCCAACACACTTTCTTCATCATCTCCACAGTTTTCTATTTCTTTGGATTACTTTAAATTTTCTCTGTATTGTAGTGTTATAATACATTTATATAAGGCAACATATACTATTTTCTAAATTAATTAAACTAATTGAGGTTATTATACATTGATTGCCGCATTCATGCTAGTTAGTTTGCAGCAATGTTTTCATTGAGGCAAAATGTATTCAATATTTGATTGGAATTCATTTACATTTAATATAGGAAATATTATAGATTTTAGATAGAAAAAGGAGAAAAGAAAACCTCAGCCACCCCTGGTCAAAACCTCCTTGGCCCATCTCACCTTCCCGCCCCCTCCCTTCTCTCTCTTTCTCCTTTTCCTACCCGAGCCAAAAGAATTGTGGCCCAGCTCGCTCTATTGGTCACTCCCCCACTCTGGCCCACCAGCAGCCCCCACCCGTGCTAGTTCCACCACCACGGTGTGGGGGCCATGCCATCCTAGGTTATGCTAAGAACAAAATGCCACCATAGATCATCATGCTTATAAAAAGCAGGACCCATCCCCCCCCCCCCCCCCCCCCCCCCCCCCCCCCCCCGGCCCCCTTTTTTGCAAAATCCCGCCGCCAGCGCTTTTTGAGACCAACAAAGAGCCGTTGCCATCCTCGCCGCTGCTCCGGGCTGCCGCGCCTTCCCCGATCAAAATTTGGAGCCCATCGCAGGCGCGCCGCCCTTGCGCCTCTCTTCCCCGACAAGCTCGGAATCTTGGGGTCATCGCTAGGTGCAGCCGAAGGTTTACCCCCTACACCTCACACAACCCGACCCCTAGTTGAGCATCCTCATCTTCCTCTTTCTTTCGTGCTACCCCCGTTGAGGATTCAACTCCTAGCCCCGCCTATTCGAGCTCTGGCGTTGGTCTAGCACGGCGCCGCCAAGCCCCCTTGCTGCCGGTGACCCCTTCCATTGAAAACCCACGCGCCCCCGTCCAAACCAAAATGAACGACCAAGATGACATACCCCTTTGGGATATGTAGCAGGCCCATCATGGTGGACCCAGACCACAGATTTTTCCTATTTATTTTATTCTGGTTTGTAATTATTGCGTCACCATTGCTCAGTTAATATTTTTTTTTCCTTTACACGTTTAATTTTGAAAATGTCAATTTTACATGCTTCGTATTTTGTACATGTTGTGCTCTGTGTTTGAGGTAGTGTCGGCTGGAGTCTAGAGGTAGGAGCATGACAGAATGGTCAGAGAGTTAGAATTAAACGAAGCCATTTATATAATGCAGTTTTGGGGTGGCCTGCTGGGCTTGAACTAATGAGATAAGCAACACAAGCCCATATCTCCAGGGCTTCCGTGGGTGGGGGTGGAGGGTAAAACCTGAAACATGCATGTGCCTACCCCATACCCAAAACACAAGCCCATACCCAAAACCAAGATTTTAATCCATTTATCCAACTGTGGGAAAGACTAACATAATAAAAAAAAACTCGACCTGCCGGGGGAAGACCGCCCCCGACGGCATTTGCTAAGGAGAAGAGCCTCTCACGCAGGCCGAGAAAACCCCCAAACCCCCTCCCCGATCCTACACAGGGACTCAGCTGGCCGTTGTGAGCTCCGACGCGAGTCTTTACCATGTGCTTCGACCCGAGGAGGGCGAGGGGATTTTTTTCTCGGCACTGTAGCTCTACACGTGCGGCACCCAGGACTCGATCCCGGGCGGGAGCGTCACCAGCCAGTGGCCTTTGCCACTGCGCTGGGAGCCCCTTCGCGAAAGACTGACATAATGAAGATCTACTCCTATGCCTACCCCTCCAATCAGAAAATCACCTTGTTTATATGTTGGTATCATCTCATCCAGCTTCCATATTAGTCTTATGAGCTTGTCCTTGGTAATCTATTTGGTTAGATGGAACATGGGGCTGTTCTTTCCCCATTTGTGGGTTTTTTTTTTCTTGTGTAGAGAGATTGTGTGTTCAACCAATCAGAAACATTTCACAACAAAATCGTAGTGCATTTTGTAGCTGCATAGCCCTTCATGAAGAATTGACATAAAAATCGATTGGTCAATTGAAATGTTGAGCACCTTGCTCTCTTGTCGATGTGGAAGAGCTCTCATTAATGATGGCCCTTCTTGATTCTAACAACACATTAGCTGCTGTTTGTAAATGCCAGTTTCTATTCCATGTGTCTAGTGTTTGACTGTTGACCACCATGTTTTGAGCCTTTTTGTTTCTACTATATAGAACTATATAGAAGTTTGCATGCCAATCCACAATGCTAACCTATTGTACCATGAATGTATCATGGTTGTTTCCCAGTGATATGCTGATTTTGGTTAATATACCCCTGAAACTGTTTAATTAACAATTTTTTTTTGGTTATATCAAAATTTAATGACACTGATCAATTTCAATTTCTAGGTCTAGTGGCTGGGATGAACTCGAGGGACTTGGTTCGTGTAACTATGTGTGACAACGACAAGTACCGAAACATTGTGCGACACACAAGGATCACCTTTGCGTCGCTTCGCGCGTGCCTTGAGGAGGGTGCTGTGGATTCCGCTCCAACAATCAAAGCTGCTGTGCTCAACCGCTTGAAGGAATTCAGCTCCCACAGCGATACCCTTGCAGCATCTCTCATGCTAAAGAATGGGCTCTGCCTTAACCGTGAGCACCTCATCGCCGGGAACATACCTGCTGTGTTTGTTGGTGACACATTCCGGTTCCAGGCGGAGCTCTTCGTGCTTGGCATTCATGGTGACCTCCAGTCTGACATCCATTACTTGAAGAACTTCAACAGCTCCGAGCCAGGCCTGACACTAGCCACTTCTATTGTCTTCTTGGATGACTACGAGGACAACGCTGATTATGATGATGGTAACACTCTCATCTACGCTGGAGAAGGAGGTCGGAACCCTGCCAACAAGAAACAAAAAAGACCAGGTTCTTAAGGGTGGCAATCTTACACTCAAGAACAGCATGGACTACAGCATCGAGGTCCGTGTCATCCGGGGCCTCAAGCTCAGCTCTATTGACAGCAAGATCTTCATCTTTGATGGACTCTATAAAGTTGAGAGCTGTTTGCATGGCCGGGCCAGTCCGGTTTCAATGTGTATAAGTTCAAGCTACAACGTCTGCCAAACCAAGTGAGGGAAGGTATGATCAATCTCCAGCTCACACATGATCATTCCGGTGGTCGTGAGAACTTGCCTGTTGGCTCCTACAATGATGTGGACGCTTGTGTGCACTCTACTACCTTCCTTGGACCTGAGAAAGCCACTATACCCGCCGAAAACACTTTCTCCATGGAAACCGGGTGGCTGCAGCTGCATCGGGAACTGCTCTGCCGCAGCTAGGATCAGGTGTTCTTGTGTCTCGTTGAATGGTGGAGAGCTTCCCTACAACAACTTCGGTGTGCTACTTCATGGGAAGCCTCTGGTGATCGAGAGCGGACCGCACTACCAGTGCCCGCCGACGTGCGGGAACCGGGTGAGTCAAAAGGGTCTCACAAGGAGGCTTCAGGTGTTCCGGTCAGAAGCGATGAGTCATTGGATGGTTAGATCTCTGGATTTCATCCCGGCTGGCACGTTCGTTTGCGAGCTCACTGGGAAGGCAACCACACTTTCACTGTCAGAGCAGGAGCAGTATGTGAACAGGATGGTTACCAACAGTTTGTGCGCTGGTGACCCTATCTTGGTGTTCCCAGGAAAGCTACCACCCAGGTGGATGGAGTGGGGGAACAACATCCCCGACGTGCTTCCTAGTGACACGCCACCGGTTTGCATCGTCCAGCCTCAGCTTAGCCGCTTCATTATGGATGTGACATTCAAATGTGGGATTTTACCTGGGCAACAGCACTCACCCAATGTGTTTGACCAGTTTTGCTCTTTGATCACCAGGACCTGGAGTTACCACCCGTCATGATCTTCGCGCTGCAGGATATTCTGCCGCTGATGGAGCTGATGCTCGATTATGGGTATGGATCGAACTGATGCTGAAATACAAGCAGGTGCTGTACACCTTCTTGGCCTCTCCCCTTAATTTGCTGTTTCATCTTGAGACATGAAACCGCCCTTTTCATTTCTTTAGTTCGTCTGCAATAAACTTTGGTTTCAGGTAATAGATTACTGAGGCATCTACTATTGATGTTACAATCTACAAACAAATAAAGTTATCGTTTGACTTCTTATGCAAGCGCTTTTCTTCAGTTCTACTTCTTGGATTCATACTATCTGCTGACAAGCGTTCATAGGAGCTCCTTTCACTATTTGTTACTAGCTTTGTCAATGTCTGAATGCTGAAGCTCCATAATCTGAATCATCTGTGATATGAAAGCAAATAAGTTAACATAGTTACATATAATAGTGTGTGGATGATAATACATATTTGATTGATTGCAAAATTTGTAACGTGTGATCCTCTCACTACGGGAAAGGCCGTCTTTGCCGTGTGGCAATTGCACACGGCAAAGGCCGAAACCCACACGGCAACCTTGTTGCCGGTGGCCACCCACGGCAAAGGCCACACGGCAAAGCCATGCCGGCAAGCCGTGTATGCCGTGAGTCGTTTGTCGAACGCACGGCATCCCATATGCCGTGAGTGAAACCAACACTCGGTAAAGATTTTCGAAACAATTAAAAACAAATCGGCACGGCCTCTCCCACGCCGCCGCCGCGCCCCCGCCGCCGCCGCCACCGCGCCCCCGCCGCCCCGCCCTCTGGATCCGCCCGTTCCCCTGGCAACAGGAGAGAGAGAGAGAGAGAGAGAGAGAGAGAGAGAGAGAGAGAGAGAGAGAGAGAGAGAGAGAGAGAGAGAGAGAGAGAGAGAGAGAGACCTGTTTGACGGGACGGGACCTCGCCGACTGGACCTGCTCGTTCGTGTGCCCCGCGAGCTGTCGCCGGAGGAAGATGAGCTCGCCTGGCCCTGTAGCCGCGCCTGGCCCCGTCGCCGCTCCTGGCCCCGCCGCCGCGCCTCGCCCGCCACGCTTGGGCCCGCCGCCACGACTCGCCCCGCCGCCGCGCCTAGCCCCGCCACCACGACTCGCCCCGCCGTCACGCCTGGCCCCGCCGCCATGAATCGCCCCTATGGCCGCCGCCGCGCCTCGCCCCGCCGCCGCTCCTCGCCTTAGGAGGTGAGGGGCGAGCGGAGGGGGGAGGAGAGGGGAGGCCGGGGAGGGAGGGGCCGGCGGAGAGCTCGAGGGGAGGCCTGGGAGGGAGGGCCGGCGAGGGAGGGGAGAGAGCTCGAGTGAGAGAGGTCGGGGAGGGAGGGGCCGGCGGATAAGGTTCGAGGCCGAGAGGTCCCAGCCGCGTGAGGAGGAGAAAAATCGGATTTGGACTCGCGCGGTTCTTTCCGCGCCTGCGGAATTCGACTTTTGCCGTGTGCTAGGAAAAAGGCACACGGCAAACTAGTTCTTTGCCGTGTGCTATTCTTTTTAGCACACGGCAAAGATTTTGCCGTGTGTTTCTTTTTGTGCACACGGCAAACTAATTCTTTGCCGTTTGTCCGAGAAAAAACACACGGCAAAGAATTTAGTACACGGCATATAACGATTTTCCCGTAGTGTCTGATTCACGGTTGTCTGATATGTTCTGCAGGATAAAAGAAGGAAAAGCTAAAATAAAGATCCAATTCACTAAAGGTTGAGCTTGAGCCTGCTAATAAAGCCAGGAAGCTACTTCTGTCTAATTAAAATTCAAATTTATAATATTATTTGCATTTTTCATCTTAGTTGCTCCGTAGCAGTCTACTGTTCTGCTCTGTTGCCCTGACTGTGGGCTAAAGGATTTGAGGCTGGCTTGGTTGCTTCGCAAGCCTAAGCACGAGTGTGTGTGTGTGTGTGTGTGTGTGTGTGTGTGTGTGTGTGTGTGTGTGTGTGTGTGTCGTAGTTAGTTTTTTTGGTTTGTAGGAGTTTGACCCCTCTCGCGTTGGTCCCAACCTGAGGGGTTCGGACCGTTTTTCTTATAATACAAAAATATGCAGCACTTTTGTGTATTCAAGAAAAGAAAATTTCAACAACCTTTCTGACAATGACTTTATAAAGTTCTTTCGAAAGGATCCCCTATGCAGTTTTCAACATGTTCTGTGCCTTACTCTGCTTAATATCATTTTCTTTAGCCTGTGCGGTACCTTTAGGTTCTCCATTGTTGCCTTCTGAAGGATTAACTGTTGAGTTGCCAGCAGACAATGTGACCAAGCGGGACAAAATTACAGGCTTGCCACTGCTATCAATTTCAGTCTCAAACTTATAGACCGTCCGGGCAGATAGAACAGATGTTTCTGGATGAACTATGATCGCTTCTTGTTGATTGTGGAGCAGGAACGAATGGAGGTGCAGTAGATGAACTCGTCGCTAATCTTGGTTCCCGATTACCCACGGATGACTGTTTTTAAACAGGACTAGCAGTGATAAGAGCCTTACTATTCTATGGTGCCAGATTTGGATTAATATAGGTATCTTCACTTCTTTCTGCATTATGATCAATCCGAGCCCCAACTATATCAGCTGAATTTTTGTATTGAAAAAGGGATAAGTTTTGCAACCTTGGTGCTCACCTTGCACATTTATACAAAACAGGCTACAAATTCTTTGTGGTCATCATGCTTTGAGCACCAGTATCTGGGATATGCTTGTGTATTGCCCTACTCTGATTTGCGTACAGTTGCTATAGATTATGTTGAATTTGACCATTTAGGTTGAATATTTGCCCATTGTGTGCAGAAAGATTTGGTAGGAGCCCTGAGTGTTGCCCACACTCAATTACCAGTGCTGACAGGAGGACTCTGGCCCTTTAAGTTGAATATTTGCCCATTGTGTGCAGAACGATCTGGTAGGTGCCCTGAGTGTTGCCCTGCAGTAAGATCAGCATGCCATCCAATTCGCCCACTCAAATTACCAGTGCTGGCAGGAGTGCTCTGGCTCTTGTCACTATTATTGTTATTTGCCCATCTTTGGAAGGAACTTAGGTGTGGTGCATTATGTAAAGCCGCATCTTCAGATACAATTTGCTCTTCTGAAACAAAGCTCTCTATAGGAAATTTGTTGCATTGATTCCTCCCAGGATCTTTTAAGTGGCAATCATTGTATCCATATGTTGCATGGCTTCTGAATAGGAGTATGCCCTAAAAAACCAGGTTTTCCCTGCCATTTTTGAAAAAAAAGTACGCCTTGTATTCATAGCAACTGGATCAGCCCCATCTGACTTTGGTGAGCACTATCATGGAAAAACCTACCTTTTTGACCAAAACCTATACCCAGCAGCTTTCACCAATCTCATCACTGTTCACACCATAATAGCCCCTTTCTAGGTCAGTGGAGTGGGAATCTTGTTGCGGTTCAGTTATTGCAGCTCGGTTCAGTTATTGCAGCTCTTATCCATCTAGCAGCTGAAGAAGTTTGAAAAGGTAGAGAAAGTTCTTCATATGTTGTGTCTCTCCCATGCCTCTCAGTCAGGCTTCTGCTTCTGTCCCCCAAGTGACATGCATTCCTGTAACAAAAACACAAGTCAACTCATTATCATTATGTTCTAATTTAGAATAGATCACCTGCAGAAGTTGTAAGGCTCTCATAAATAGATACTGTGAATATGATGACGATGAAAAATGTAGTTTTATTGAGCGACCCAACTGAGCAAAACAGAGTTTATGGGTGAACATTAGAAACAGTATGATCCTCCAATGGTGTACAGTGAGGGATGCATCTGCATCAACATGGGAATGGTGATAGTGGGATATAAGCATGTGCAAATCGTGGAAGAGACAGGCTGCTGCAGTGGCAGAAATGTGGCCAGGAACAGGCAACAGCGGCAGCTAGTAGAGAGAAACTGAAAGCATCTACTCCCTCCTTCTCACAAAGCCTGTCGCTCTGGCAAAAAAAAAATTTTCCCCCAAAGGCTGTCGTCCTGGGAGAAAAACGAGGCAGCCTGGAGCCATCCTACCTTATCTCGGGGAAGGAAGAAAGGAAAAAATCTCACCTCATCCTCTCCTCCACTCACGAAAAAATCTCACCTCATCCTCTCCTCCGCTCACGCATGACGGATCTTGGAGCCGCCTCTTCTCTCCCATCAGATTCCGTGGATCTTCCCAGCAGCAGCAGGTGCTGTTAGGCCTGGGCGTTCGGTCAGACCGAACCGATCGGTCTCGGTCTTCGGTTTCTAGGGAAGTTCGGTCATCAGAACAGCCAAGACCGATCGGTCTTCTTGAAAAGCCAAGACCGAGAAATTCGGTCTCGGTTAGTTCGGTCTTGGTCTCGGTCACGACCGAACTAACCGAACTATACAAAATAGCTACAAAATATTATAATTTGTAGCAAATTTGAGCTATATTTATTTTATTCCAAGGCAAAATTAGCAATACAACATATAGATTAAACAAAGCGATAAGAGTGATGGTTGATATAAACCCACTAGAATAAATATTATATCACTAATAATAGTCTAAAATACACATTATGTCAACAAAATCCAGATGTTTGGTTATTTCGGTTAGTTCGGTTACCCGAGACATACAACCGAACTAACTGTAAAAAGTTCGGGTACCGTGAACTCGAGACCGAACTAGTGACCGAAATTTTCGGTCTCGGTCACTTCGGTCTCGGTCTCGGTTAGTTCGGTTCGGTCCTCGGTCTTCGGTCAATTATGCCCAGGCCTAGGTGCTGTGCCCGTCTCAGTGAAAGAAGAGCAGCTCCCCAGGCCGGGCGTCCTCGACAAGCCCCGCTAGCTCCCATCTGATTTTGGGGCAGGCAGCGACGCCCGCAGCGCAACCTCATCGGCGTCGACCAGGACGCAGATGTCTGACTCCGAAGCAGTCGACGAGGCAGCGACGCGCATACAGAAGCCCCCTTGGTAGCTGCGGCGCGTGTGGCAGCCGTTGCGACATGTGCGGCAGGCGTTGCGAATCGCGCGGCGCTGAGGGGGCGGGTTGTGCGACGACGATGCCGTGGTGCATGACAGTCCCGGCGATGATGGCGAGCTCGGCGTAGGGCACAGCGAGTGGCGCGAAGGCCATTCGAGCCCGGCGCCTCTCGGTCCCCTGTCCGATTCGATGACTTGGACGATGGATTCAAAGAAAAAAATGATCTCGATGATGGGGGTGGGGGCGGAAGCGGGAGCGGCCGGCGCGGCGAGGTGCAGAACGGCGATGCTGATGTTCATGGCAGGCCGGCGGCGGTGGCGAGATTCTCGATCCTTCCGTTCCTCTGTGATGGGAAGGGCATTTTGGTAATTTCATCATAGCCTTCCTCTCCACCCTGAAGTGTCAAAACGACAGGCTTTTCGGGAAGGAGGGAGTAATACGAGACAAGAATAACGTATATGTAGTTGACAACACTAAAGTTTTACTATATTATGTTGACAACCCAGGAATATAGTATTATGTTGTTTTCCCAATTATGTAAGGAAAATGGAAAAATGTTAACACAAGAGGGGGCTAGGGGTATACTCCAGACCTTGGGTGGAGTTCCTCTCTTAACCTGTGGGTAGAGTGATTATAGGTACGCACAAAAGCTTCCTTAGTGAAGCTATTAGATGTTATGTCTGAAAGCTTAACTTGAAGACACTTTACTGGATGATATTGGAAGATAATTTTGCGGAAAGCCTCGAAGTGCTAACCACACACCATATGTAGTGTACAAGTGTTTGGCCGACATGGCATACTGGACACTTTATTCCACCTAGAAACAGAGATTAAATCACAACTCGTGGATAAAGTTGTGCGACTTCTGCAGAAAAGTAAAAATATCATGATATTTGTGCTCCCAGTCGAGAGCGACCTAGACCATGACATTCTGAAATTATCCTACCAACTTAACTTTCACATCTACGAGACATATGATTTATTTGTACACACCAACTTAAGCTCGTGTGTACTACATGTACACATGTTTTTTTTTACACACAAATTTAAGCCTGTGTGTTGTACATACATGCGCTTTTACATACTAACTTAAGTTCAGGTGTACAATCAACAAGGAACTAAGAAATCTCCTGAAAATATATCTAAGTAAATTTCATCAGGAATATACCTAGGGCGTTTGTTGGTGATCTCTTCATGGTTGCCATTCATGGTGATCTCAAGTCTGGCATCCATTACTGGAAGAACTTCAACAGCTCTGAGCACCCGCGCCACTTCTATTATCTTCTCCGATTGCTATGAGGAAACCAGTGATTATGATGAAGGTAAAATAATGCTCATCTACTGACAAGGAGGTTGGTATCCCACCAACAAGAAATAAACTAAAGACTAGGATCTTAAGGGTGTCAATCTTGCACTCAAGACAAGCATGGACTGCAGCATCGAGGTCAGTGTCATCCGGGGCATCAAGGTCAGCTTGTCTGGGCTGGGCCAGTCTGGTTTCAATGTGTATAAGTTCAAGCTGCTGCATCAACCAAACAAGGGTGCCATTGACTCTGTGATTACCGAGCGGCAAACAATGTGAAGGAAGGTATGATCAATCTCAAGCTCCCACGATCATGTTATGATCTTTCCAGCGACAGGGAGGACTTCGCCGTTGGCTTATTCTACAGATGATGTGGTTGATTGTGTGTAACCTTCTACCTTCCAAGACCTGAGAAAACCGGTGTACCCGCTGTAACTTTGTCTTCGAGGAGCTCGGGAAATGCTCCGACGCATCTGGGAATGGCTGTTCCTGCGTCTCGTTGAATGGTGGTGAGCTCCCTAACAAAAACTTTGGAATGCTACTCTACGGAAGCCTTTGGTGTCCGAGTGCGTGATGCACTGCCGGTGCTGCCGATGTGCAGGAACCGGCTGATCCGAAAGGTCTAACAAGGGGGCTTCAGGTGGTTGGATTATTAGAGCGCTCTCTTTGCTTCACCCCGGCTGGCACGTTCGTTTGCTAGCGCATTAGGCAGGCGACCTCACACTTTCACTGTCAGAGCAGGAGCAGCATGTGAAAAAGATGGTTACGAACAGTTTTGCCCGTGATGATGCTATCTTGGAGATCCTAGGAAAGCCAGCACCCAACAGACCTGGTGTGCTTCCCAGTTTCATGCCGCCGGTCAGCATCGTCCACCCCCAGCTTAGCCTCTTCGTCATGGTTGTGACAGTCAGCACGAATGTGGGATCTTACCTGGGCAACAGGACTGCACCCAACGTGTTTGCCCAGTTTTGTGTTGTTTTATCACAAGGACTTGGCGTTCCCACACGTCATACATGATCTTTGCCCTACGCACGATATCCTGCTACTGACTGAGCTGATGCTCGATCATGGGTATGGAGCGATTTAATGCTGAAAGACAAGCAGGTACTGCACACCTGCATGCCCTCTGCCCTTAATTTCTTAATTCACTCCTGTTGTTCATCGTGACACATAAAGGATGAGATCATGAGGTTGGCCAGACATAGGGAAAGAAAATAGAGAAGCACCCAAAAAAAAAGCGGGGCGACAGAGAATAATTGTGACCTTGGAGTTCACTGTGATGAAGTTAGTAGAGGATCATTAAAGCTCGGTGCTTCACCTAGAACGCCACCATAACAAATACCGGTGCTTCACCTAGAATGTCACCAAACAACAATCCTAACGCTTCACCTAGAATGTCGCCATAATAACATATACCAGTGCTTCACCTAGAATGCCACCACAAAACAATACTGGTGCTTCACCTAGAACCGACACCACATAAATAGTCCTGGTGCTTCACCTAGAAGGTCACTAGAGCAGCCTAGGTTCCATGTTGCTAGAAAGATTACACCAAATTAATTAATTGAAGTGAACCATTAGTCAAGACTAACATGATTAGGTGAATGACTCGCAAAAGCATGGCTAAGCAATTACTACCAACCCACTGACCAAATTAAACATTGCAACAAGGCGACAAGAATAATATGGAACAGGACATAGACTCATGGGATTCAATATCCAACAAGCATGCATGTTTGCAAACAAAACATTTCAAAACATAGGATCAATATGGTCAAGGACACTTGCCTTCCTCTTGCTGCTTGGCGACCTCGTAGTCTTGGTCTTGAAGATTCACATACGCTTCTTCTCCTATTTACCGATAACATGCAAATTACACAAACCTAAACAATAAGAAACTACACCACACAATAATAAAGTTCTACAAAAACAGTACTAAAAGATAGTACTCGTCGCTACGATCGCGTGAGCGCAAGAATCGCTAAAAACGTAGTTACACGTAAAAAGTTATAAGTTTTTGAAAGTTCAAGGGCTAAAACAGGAAACAGTAACATAACGGTAAACATGGAAAGGTTTGAGGGCTTATTTCTAAATATGAAAAGTTTAGGGACTAAAGTGTACAATTTTGGACTAAAACATAATTTATGAAAAGCTCAGGGTTGTTTCTGTAAAATTGTAGGGCTTAACAGCAAAATTACCTTTTTCTAGAAATTAAATTGATTTAAATAAGAGAGAAAAGGTATTAAATAAAAGAAAAGCTGGCAGTGTAAAAGGCTCCTGACGTGGCACTGACAGGGATTATGAAGACGACGTGGCATTGTGCGATTGGCCGAAGCGAAGGGGTACGCTAGATCTAATCTCGGTTGCTGATCACTATATGGATGGCTAGTATTGATTCTGGAGGAAGGCTGGCCGGAGTTGCTCGTCGCCGGCGAGCTCCCTCGACAGCGGAAATCGCCGGACTCGGGCCGATCTAACGCTAGAGGGCTACGAAACTCGTCACGTTTCGTCCAGAAGATAGAGGAGAGAGCGGGGAGCTCACCTAGGGTCACGCTGAGGCAGGGATGGCCGGATGCGGGCTCGCGACGGAGGAGGGCGACGTCAGGAGGCGGGGTCACGTCGAGGAGGTCTATTTGGATTCGGACAGATCTTGCGCTGCTCTTTGGGATGTGAGGGAAGGAGAATCGAGCCTGGGCGGCGAGTTGAAGCGAGGCGGCGCTCCTCGCGGGACTTGGGGACGACGGCGGTGCTTTAGGGTTTGGGCACGGGAGACGGCAGCGAATGGGAGAAAGGAGGGCATGGGGAACGATGGCTTTGTCTTATAGGGCGCTGCCCTTGGGTGGGCTCGGGGTGCGCACGTCAAGGGGAGAGAGGCTGCGGCGGCGACATACAGCATGGCGGCTAGGGTTTTGAGTGGTGGCGCCGGTGTGGGCTGAAAGCGAGCCAGGATGGGCTACAAGCTAGGCCGCGAGGAAAGTTGGGCCGCGGGAGGAAAGAGAGGCCGGCCCAAAGGAATGGAGAAAAGGGAAACAACCCAAAAGAAAAGAAAAGAAAAAGGAGAAAAAAGGGAGTTGGGCCGAAAGGGAAAGATTCAGCCCATGCGGCTTAAAAGAACTTTTTTCTTTCTACTTCTTTTACTGATTTCGAAAAAGTAAACTAAGTCGAATTTCTACAAGCATTTGAAAATACTTTTTTCACACAATAAAATTCTAAATGCACAACTAAACAACATGAATGCAACAAACACCCTACTATACCTTATATTAATTTACTTTATTCAGAAAATAAAACTTTTGCATAAGAAAAATGTTAACACCTTAATTAAATCTAACAAAATTTTAAGTTATTCAAAAAGTTGAAAATCAGGGTGTTTCACATTGCCTCCAACTTCACGTCACTATAGTTGTCTCCACGTCACCTCTCCCCGTACACACGCCACCCCTCTTGGCCCCCTCTCCATATGTATGAGCACTACAAGCCGCATGTAGTATTGTTTCCATATAGCACATATTGGTTCTAGAAACTAATCAAATTTTACTATATTGTACAAATTTAACTCACCCACACAACATTTCTCTGTAAATAGGTATTAACACATTTTTATTATCAGTTTCAACATGAAAATAGGGATTAGATGATGAGGTAGGGTTAGTACTGAACACCTGCATGCCCTCTGCCTTTAATGTCTTAACTCGCTCATGTATGAGCACTGAATTGGGGATCCAGGAATAGTTCCTGTTCGACCTAGTACCAACCTTCATGAATCATGGTTGTTCCACAAGCTTCGGTGAATCTGATTATTCTGTAGTACTGTTATTTTTGAATTCAAATGTTAGTTTCTGTTACTTATATTCTCAATTTTTTTCCCAAAAGCATGAAGGTGGTTGTGCTGACCTTTCAACCTACACGAGGTATGGAGGAACTAGATTCATAATTTGAGTTCTGATCTATATGTTCAATTAAACTAGCCATTCTAGAAATCGCCCCTTTGTTTGTAAGGAGTTTTCTTTAGTCATTTAATATACATTATGTTCTCAGGCATTTTTAATTCCTTAAGTATAATTGTTGCATGTGATCGCCATATTCTAACTCCTATCTGTGAATTTTCCATCCAAACCATATTTTACACAAAACAATTGGCTGCAACATTGTGAATACACTAATTTGTCCCAAGTTCGTAGAAGAGTTAAGTTCTATGGTGATTGCAGGCTTTGCATTGTTTAAACACATCCCACTCTTCACAATGCTCTGCTGCTTATATATGTTATTTGGAAACGAAATGACTGAAATGTCTTCAATTGTGAGGGCCTGGGTGTTATGCACTTTTAAACAAACCAAGGGTACTTTCTTTTTTAAGTATTTTAATATTCTGGCTAAGCCTATTCGAGTATTGTTGCAGTGTATGTTGGATCATTTTCTGCTCTCCATCACCACCATATTTGTTAATATTTATTGTGTTTTGTGTTTTTCTTTCATGGAGCTAATGCTAGCAACAAATCTCCTTGTTTCAAGTATTTGCTTTCTTTTAGCTAATATTATATACTTGTTATTGCACTTATGATGTGCCACATTTACACATGTATTTACTAGTACTTTAAACGTTTGAGATGTGCAATTGTATTTTCGAGTTCGCCTTGAATTGCTATTTTTTGTGGATAAGTTTTGGGTCTGTGTAAATAGGGGCGAAGCCAGGGTGGTGCCGTGGTGTCCCAGGACACCAATGGATTCCTGCGATCCTAAGAGAAAATCATGTATGCAACTGTTAAATAGCTATGGTGACACCACAGATGCAATGGAGGCGACACCATTGGCTGCTTTCTCTGGCTCCGCCACTTTGTGTAAACTTTTATTTGTGAGCTTCTGAACTTCTAGTGAGTGGTGACCCATGGGGCTCAGGTGAACACGTGGATCGCCATAGGTGTCCATCTGCCTTATGGTCATACAATCTAGCTAAAATTTTTATGTCTAAGAGTTTCGCTTAGAAATGGTTATTTTGAGATTCTTCATTACCACATTTCATTTATCTTTTTAGTAGGAAGATTATATCTTACCTCATGAGAGAGCCACTTTGTTCATTGTACCTCTTTGGTTGGTTTGTTGTGACATGCCTCTCATTTTATTTTTTTTCTGTTTTGTGAGCGCATCAACACGTGATGAGAGAGCCACTTGATTTCTTGGGCGAAGGTTGCGTGTCAACGTGTTTTAACAGTGGGGGGTTTACATTGCAATGCTTGTCTCAGTTGTGTATTTATCTCAGTTTTATGCAGTTTGCTTGTTTTTGCCTCCAACAAGGGGCGTGTTGTATCCCAGCCTCTAGTTTTACTTTTTTTTTTTGTTGCTAGACTTATTTTATGAAATTCTCTGCATAAAAAATAACACATACCAAATTAGCGAATTGCATAATTTGGTCTATCTGATTTTGTAATATAGTAAGTGCAAAAATATGTACTTTTCCACTACATGTTTCACTAGCTCAGTCTATGTGCTCATCAAGGTACCTGCATACATCATTGCAGATTATAAAATAGGAAATTGCATTAAATGTTTTGTGCAATTATCATTAGAGTAAGTGAAAAGGATGAAGTAACTAATATAGTAAATGTTACATTGCAAGTTCTAGATGCCTGCTGCGTGGTTTTGAGTGTATTAGCTGGCTGGGCATGGTCTATTTTTTCTCATGCACTTGCAAAGCCAAGTTTCAGTTCCTAGCATGTTGCCTGTGCTTGATATGTTCTAGTGAAATACTCAAGGAAGTTACTCTGCATGTTTTTCAAACTAGTTGCACATATATGCAATACTCGACATATGTTATAGCTCGTTCTCGACATATGTATTAGTTACTGGTGCATGTTTATTTTGTTTGAATGATTGAATGCAGCTATCCATATAAGTTAGTCTATAGATGCTGCTGACACAAAAATACCTATCTAAATACGTTTATTTTGTCTGAATGATTGAGTGCAGATATATGCATATAAATTAGTCTATTGATGCTGCTGACACAAAGTACATATCTAGATACTAGGACATGACCTAAATTTTGAAGGGGATGATGCTGGCTTTTTTTAGGGAATCAGGCATGATAGTTCATGATGTCACACTTTCTATTCGTGTATGATTTAGATTTTTCATCTCCTCCTGTGTTCATTTTTGTCTCTACAGTTAGGTTTCAGCAACATTGGGCTAGGGGCGTTGTTTGTTTTTCTTCTACAATTTGTATTACAGAGTTTGTTTTGAGGCATAATTTTTTATTACAAGTCAACAGGTCCCAATAATTGTTCATCAAGAGCAGCCAGACTCCCAATATGCTTGTTGCATAGTTGTCAGAACCACTCTTTCAACATACTAAATATTTGATACATGTTCTTTTCTTCTTTCTACAGGTATTGCTCCTTGTTGTACCCTGTTCATGTTAACTGCAGGTGTTGTCTTGTAGTCAATATTATTGGTTATTGTTTCCGAAATAATAACTGTGAACTGAAATTACGCTATTCAGCACCCTAGGTGAAGAATAGTTATTCTACACATAGTAATTTTTTATTGAACAAAACGATCATAATTACTGAACTGAGTGCACGGCGATGCTAATGTTCCGTGATCGCGTTCAGTAAAAATCATGACATTTTGCTTAGTAATTTTAATGTAGAATAACTATTCTGCATATATATATATATATATATATATATATATATATATATATATATATATATATATATATATATATATTCATTGCAATTCAGAAAAGTTAATTATTTTGTTCCTTTGTCTTGCTTTCACTAGGATTTTACACTTGTATTTGTAAGGGATCATGTAATGTGTGATTTTGACTACTCATGGTAATTTGTATCGGTGTTGACCAGAAAAAAAAAGTGTTATTTGTATTTACTTGTATTTGTATTTTGTTGTTCCTTGGATACTAGCAGTTTCTTCATTGTTTTCTTATTCAATAGAGACCTGCACAGAAATGGGTCTCTCATTGCACCTGTAGAGTCGAGTTGTACTTATCTACTAGTCCACTTTCTGCTTCGCGCGCCCGTTTTGTGGTGGGATTGCCTTAATGGATCCTTTGGCGGGCCTGTGGACAGACTACAGAAACAATCAGAGTTTCTAGCGGCCGGATTTTAATCTAATGGTTGTTCTTGTCGACTGAAACTACCCCCTGATTTCAAGCGATTGAAAATTAGCCACACCTTTTTGAAAATTAGCCGCACCTTTTTTACAAATTTAACTCATCCCAACACAACATTTCTCTGTAAATAGGTATGTAACAGATATTTTTTTTTTATCGGTCTCAACTTAACACAGCGCCTTCCCAGCCATAAAATAGAAAAAAAAAAGAAGGAAAGAAAAAAAGATATATTGGTTTTGTTTAGTGCGTAAAATAGAAACAAAATAGAAAAGGAAAACGAATTAAAACCCCAGCCAGCCTTCTGGGCCAAAATCCCTTGGTCCACCTTTCCTCTGCTCTCTTTTTCCTCGCTTCCCTCCTGCGCCTTTGGGCCAGATAAACCACGCCAGCACTAGCGCCCTAGCCTCCGTCCTTGTACGCTCGACTCCCATCGAATCCTTTCCCAACCCTAGCTCAGCCTCCATCAGCGGCGGCGGCGGCGCGGAGAGGAAAGAAGGAAGAAGATGATCTACGACGTGAACTCCCCCCTCTTCCGCTCCTTCCTCAGCCAGAAGGGCGGCGCCTCCGACAAGAGGTACCCGAAACATCCATCCCTCTGCTCCCATACTCCGATTTTCTTTAGATATGATCCTACGTCGGCTGCTTCGTCTCGTTAATAGATGCGATGCGTGTCAATACTTGTTTCCCTTCTTGATACTGTCGGTGGTGTGACTCGGATCCAGAAGTGTCTATCTCTGATGCGCTGCGAGCGTGTAGGATTTTTGGCGTTATTAGACTAGATTGAGTTGATAAGAGCAGAGAGCCTGACAGAGAGAGACGAAGGGTGTCTGAACTGAACTATTGATTAGTTGGGATGGCGACGAACGATAGATGTGTTTTCTTGGTTTTGATTGAAATGAACATACGAGTGGCTGCGAGGCGTACTGATGTACCGCAAATCTATCGATTCAAATCAGGACCCCAGTCACCTTAATTTAAACGTTAGTGCAGATTGCCAGAGTCAGACAAGAGAACAGGAGCTGCTTATCTAAGAAGCTATTTAATTCAGAAAAATAAGTTATTACAGAGAATAAGGGTATGAAATATTCAACCCCAATTAGAATTGATTTCTTGAACGTATAATTGTCTCAAAATGGCCAATATACTTACACTATTGGTCGTTTTGAGTAAGACTGAATATCTTATGAGAATTTACAGTTTTCGTATGGAAGATAGAAAACTTTTATGTGCCACTCTAGAGAAGCATCTCCCAATTGATTCTTTGAATGGTATAAGTCAATTTTTTTTAATAGAAAACGATGTAGCAATTAACGGTTCGAGGTCTAGCAGGGCATCTCTGTGTTACTGTTACCACAGTTGTGCCACTTTTAGCCCTTCTGCTACTTTTTATGCTGAGAATCTTTATAAACTTTGACAATTTGTCCATAAGCAATCACTTAATAATTAGAGTTTGCACAATGTGAAGAACATGTCTATCGATGTAAAGAATGGTGTATATTATGATCTTACATTGCAAAAGCCTATATCCATATGTTGATGGGGATCATAGGTGGAGTACTTTTTGAAAAATGCTAGACTTGCATGCAAATTAGACAAGGTACTTGGGTTGTAATTCAACTGAAGGCCATTCAGTCTGAAAGAATTATTATCGAGGTACTATGTGTACAAGTTGCATCCAGATTTTTATTGTCCACTATATTCCTGACTGTATAAAATAGATTCCTATTATCTTGAAAACTGGTATGAAATGGAGCCTTTATTCAGGTGTAGGAAGGCAGAATGAAATGCATAGAATGTAAAGGTTATGAAAACATATATGAACTTTATTCAAAACTTTATGCCACATAATGTCATTAGCATATATTCAAATCCTATGAAATTCATACATGTATGATTCATTTGTTGAACGCTGCTGTGAATAACCGGTTCCGAGACTATATATGACCATGGATCTTCCCATAAGTTTAATGCTAACTAAGTGGAGTTTATTCCTGTTGATAATTGTTCCCGTAATCTGTAAGTAACTTCAGGTTTATATTGACTCAAACTCGTAGCTTGTATCTGTTTTCAAAACATGTTTGACAAGAAAACACTTTGTACTAACAATCAACATTGTGTTCTCTCCAAAACCAAAGCATTTTCTGATTCTTGTTCTGGTGAGATGGATGATCAGAAAAAATGTAATGGTTGTTCTCTACCCTCTGTATTTATGATTTCTTATTCAGACATTTTCGTATGGCTTGCAATTGAGGCGCGGACGCCAAATAATCAACTGGTTCTTTTTTTTGTTTTAATAGCTGCATTTGAACTTCATTGAAACCTAATCTTGTCGCTCATTGACCTGCAGGAAAATGGAAGAGCAGAAGCCAAAGGAGCAGAGGCCCAAGGCCAATGAGAACAAGCCTGTGATGAATGAATAAACTTCTTCCCGAGCATTTGTAGATGCTTTCAAGAGCAGCTTTTAGTCATGTGATTCATGTTGTCCGTACTACTAGTTAGGTCTGTTGGTACCTCTGAGAACTTGCCGGTGATGTCTTGTGTCTTTTCTGAACCTTACAATGGTTGTGTTGTGAGACGGCTATTAGCGTTGGGATAGCTTTGCCATACCAAATTGATTGCATTAGCCGAACTTTGTCCACCAGTAAAGTTTTTTTCCCCTTATTGAAAGTAGCGGTAATGTCACGATTGGAATGCTAAGTAACAGATGATGTTTGGTTATTGCGAGGTAGAAACTATGTTAACAGATTAAAAAAGTAAAAATAAAACAAGAGACGGTGTTTGACCTGTTATTTATTTTGCTTAACTATACACCTATAATGGTTAGTCTTCGGCGGAACTCATTTCTGTTTTGTCAGTCTATCAGTGCAGGCACATTTCTCCAACCAAACGAGGTCATTTTTCCCTCAACCCCCCCCCCCCCCCCCCCCCACCCCCCCCCCACCCCCCAGTAAGCACCACCTCCGACCAGATGGTGCCAGATCTGCAATGGTCGTGCTGCTACAGGTTTTTTTTTTTAGAAACGCGCAGCACTTCTACAGGAGATACCCTCATCGGATCTGAAGCTCCCCTCTCACCTGCATCCTCCACTCCCTCGCTTTTTGGTGTCAGGCCCACTTTCATCAGCCCACGTTTATGCCTTCCGCACCAACGTAAGCACGGCTCCTTTCCACCACCCTCTCCAATCACCTTCCCCGCTCGATCCCTGGAGGAACCCTCTGAATTTGGTGACACTTCGCCACTCAATGATCATAGTGTTCGCATTTGGGTGTCTCCTCCTGGTGCCTGGCCTCTTAGTTGGCTCCTTGGAGCCAAGTCGACTAACAACTAGAGGATTGTAGTCGGTAGCCTTGGGCCTGGTCGACTAGGCCTGATGGCTTTTACTTGTGCGTTGTAGACGGATGCCACGAGATCCCTAAAAAACAGAAAAAGAAGGATGCCACGAGAGCCTTGCGGATCGTGCTATGTTATTTGATGTGGAAGAGTTTTCTTTGATTCGTACTTTTTTCAGATCGTTTTATATCCTTGGACAAAAACTGTATTGGCTTTCCGTTTCATAACAAAAACGGGACCTATGGGGATATGACAGACAGCCCCCGGGCTTTCTATTGAGGAGAAGATTCAACCCCTGCCCCACCCTTAGTGCTTTGGCCATGGGACAGGCGAGGGAATTTTTTTAACTTCAGTCTGAAATTCGCTTTCCCGAAGAGTCGAATCCAGGACATAGGAGTGCCGCTGGGCTCCTCTAGCTAACTCAACCAGAGGCCCTTTAACCAGCTGAAACAAAACAATTATGTATTCGCTTATCCCATCTCGTATAATCCGATCCCCGTTACGTCTGCTTTAAATAAAAACTACCTTTGCTCAACCAACCAAAGCCCACTTTAAAATGATGAATGAAAGTCAAAACAAGACCAACAAAATGTTTTCTGAACTTGGAACAACAGTGCGAAGTACATACTCTGCCGCTGCTAGTCGTCGGATCACTCACGTACGGCTATGCAATGCACCCCCAAATTTGCCGTCCCTACACTTTCCAGAGCCTTTCTCAATGCACGCCCGCGGCGGCGGCGGCGCCGCCCGCTGCCGAGATCCCACCGCCGACCCTTCCTCCCCGTACTTCGTCGACGCCGAACACCCGTACGCCGCCGCTGCCGCCTCCGCTCTCACCTCCCACCGAGCCAAGTCCAAGTGGTCTCATCTCTCTTCCGTCCCCGTCCCTACCCCGCTCCCGTCCTCCGCCGCCGCCGCCGTGCTCCTCCTCCTCCGCCGCCGTCCGCACACCGCGCTCCGCTTCCACGCGTTCGCCCTCCGCCGCCTCCTCCCCGCCCGCTCCCCTCCCCCTCTCGTCTTCTCCGCCTCCGCCGCCCACGTCGCGGCCGCCTCCCGCCTCCGTGGCGCCGCCCTCGCCGTCCTCGCCTCCGCCACCCGACACCACTCCCCCGCGGAGATCTTCAACGCCCTCGCCGCCACCTACCGCCGCTTCGCCTCCGCGCCCTTCGTTTTCGACCTCCTCCTCCTCGCCTACCTCCGCTCCCGTCGCGACGCCCTCGCCGCGGCCTCCGTCGCTCGCCGCATCATCGCGGCAGGCGCCCGGCCCCTCCCTTCCACCGCTGCCGCTCTCCTCCGCTCCCTCCCGTCAGCCGCGGCGGCACTCGACATGTACAACCAAATCTACACGCATCCAAGTCCACAAACCAATCGCCTGCTCCTGCCGACCGTCCACACCTTCAACTCCCTCCTCCTTGCCTTTTACCGTGAAGGCAGTTGCCATGAATTCGACACCGTGCTCAAGGAAATGGATAAGTATCCCTGCAAGCACAACGTGCGCACTTACAACATTAGAATGGCTGGGTACTGTGATCGAGGAGAGGTGGAGAAGGCACGAGAACTGTGGGATGAGATGATTCAGGAAGGAATTCAGCCGGATGTCACTGCGTACAATACGATGATCGGTGGGTATTGCCGTGCTGGAGAAGTGGGGATGGCAGAGGAGATGTTCAAAGATATGGAGATTGGGGGGATTGACCCAAGTGCGACAACATTTGAATGGTTGGTCAGAGGACATTGTCAAGCAGGGGACGTTGACACAGCGATGCTTTTGCATGCCGACATGAGGAGGAGGGGCTTTGGGATGGCGGCAGAGGTTGTCGAGGAGTTCATGGATGGATTATGTCAAAAGAGGAGGGTCAAGAACGCATTATGCATTATGCGTGAGGAGATGAGGAGGGAAGAGTTTGAGCCAACTCGACGGAGTTATGAGCTGTTGATAACTGGGTTCTGCGAGGAAGGAAAGATGGAAGTGGCGATCCGACTCCAGGCAGAGATGGCTGGAAAGGGATTCAAGGCTGGTAGAGAGGTGTACCATACATTTATTCGTGCCTATGAGAAGTCTGAGGACTATGAAATGGTGGATAGGTTGAGAAAGGAAATGGCCCTAATGAGCACTGAGGACTCTGGTATGAAACATGTAACCTATCTTTTCAGTGTTCTGTTTCTCTATTGCTGGATGTTCCTTCTTTTTTGTAAAAAAATGCTTGAGAATGTAGTTGTCATTTGGGTTACTCAGTGATTTATGCATTAAACATGGAAATAGTTGTTTCTTGAGTGGTTCACTTTTCAGTAAAATTCCCGATAAAAACGAAATAAATGGTAAAGGATTGTTCGTTGTGTTGTATGCATGTTATTGGGCTTAGGAACAAACCGAAAATTAGTAGATCAGTGGTGTAACTAAAGAACTTTTTTAGTTGGGTCTGATTTTTTGGCTCAGGCAGTAGCTGAAAGGTCAGTGAGAGTTATTGTAAAATTGATAGTGAAGGCGATATTGCAGCAAACATATGAACATCCTAATTGGCATATTTGACATGCATAATGGTAGACTGAGTCTAATCAAGCAAACACAGCCTTGATGCAAAGCATTAACCTTTCTTGTGTCAAGTTGAAAAATCTGTCACGTTTTATAGTGTAGCAGTATGGTGTTCATAAGTTGCTAACTTTGAATAGGCATACCATAACTTCTATAATCACATTGTTTACAGGATGTGTTATTGATTTGGAAAGTTCACTTGTTTCTTCTGGAGCCAGCACAACAGAAGAATGAGCTTGCAGCGTTTGTTCCGGGTAAATTATTCTCTCTGCTAACAACATGAAGAGAGCTCATGGCGGTGCCGTAGGAGGGACATGTGAAGGCACCAGATGTGATATACCTTTCAGGTGAACCACTCAGCATTAATGGAAGGATATTAGCCACTTCCGTTCTCTTTCATAATACCAGAATCTTCAATCTTCTCTTCTCCTTCCCTTGGTTTATATTATAAGTGTATGGGTACAATCTAAATCCTAAGTCCCAATTCAACTCTCTGTAGGTGGCCCTGATAGTCATCACCACACCTGCCCTCTATCTGTGCCAGACAGAGAAGTGGGAGTTGGGGCGGTTGATGGCGTCGTGTATGCGGAGTTAGTCGTCTTCAGAGTTCTGATTTGGTTCCCTGCCAAGGTGCTGTGCCATGCTGTGTGCCTCATTTAGGCCTCATCTAGGACCAACTCTTTGTCGCAACCTACTCTGCCTACCACTCAGGCTCCACTCTTTACTTTGAGCTTCTTTAGGATGTGTGACCACTTCATTGATCTTGTGTACCTCACTCAAACACAGCATGCCATGCTGATGATGATACCATTTACGAAGTCTTAACAGATGAAGGACTTGTAGTCCTTTTGGTATGGGTAGGATCGGTAGATATTCTATTTTGATCAAAGAACAAACAGCTTTTTATGCCAACTATACCTAGACTCTTCTGAAGTAATAACCCTTTTATCTTGTGCAGAGACCAAGGGAAATAGCAGAATTCAGCAAATCCTTCTCCAAATGTTTAACTTAGAAATGCTTATCCTTATGATCAAGGTAATTAATCATATTATCAATTTCTTGATTCACTTGATGATTGATGTCTTGCTTGGATCTAGAAAGACTGTTCGTTTTCTTTCAGAATTTTATTCTATGTATGATTACACAGTTGTCATTTGGGCATTATATCGTGAATAGTTCTTCAGGTGAGGTGTATCTATGCGAGGGCCTGAGCGGTGACATTGAAGCTCATAATTACTGGGCGGAAAGTCAAATAATGTGGATCAGTGTTCTTGATCAAAATGACATGTTATTCTTTGGCTGGTTGTTTTTTTTTCTTGTTTATAGAAACATGCCTGACTTTAAATATGAACATGAGTCCGTCTCTCTTTTGTTGAGCCGGATATTGTTATTTCATTTGCTGTTTTATTGTAATGATATAAAGCTAATTCCTTTTGCCATTTTGTTGCATGGTATTTGTCTTCCCTTTTTGGTTTCGTAATGTGAGGCTGCCTGATGCAAACAGAGGTTTTTTTTTTTTTGGAGGAATCAGTCCATCCGTGTTTTTATGGTTAATTATTTTTCAATGCTTTATAGGGGTGCATGTTTGTGTGCTTGAATGTTTATAATATTTTTATTGACTAAATTGAGACGGTACAGCTTTTGTGTACTCATAAAAATTCTCACTAATGGAGTGCATGGTGAACTTTTCTGTACCGTGATTAATTTGCAGCAGAGCCTAAATGGAAGCTTCTTTTTTTTTTTTCCTTCCAGGATCTTGTGTACTTGGTGTGCAATCGTCGCTGCAGCACAAAAAGTAAACCCCTAAAAGGATGAAAAATACGGTTGCTAGCACTTGAGTTTTGAGTTATTGAATCATGTCCTTGTTTTAGTGTTCTACGAAATTAAATACACGAAATGAGACCCTTGAGTGTTTCGTTTACCGAGTCTTTCTTGATAGTCCAGTATTTCTATGGACTCTGCCTATCAACTACAGAGTGATCACACACGTTTCACACTGGCTCATCCTTATATAGCCTCATCCATTTCTTGACCGCAATCTCCATCAAAATCATATTCGGAGCCGTCATCAATCCTCGATGCAATCAATCACTAAGATTGAGATAAGAGATAATGTTACAACGTTTGCTATACACCGGGTTGTCAGCCTGGCCGTACACCCAGCATAAATGGCGAACACTAGCAGCATCCATCGGTTGGCATGTAACTTAGCTGAATCATCCATCGGCTAGACTGACTCCAACAGGTACCCTATTTCACACATTATACTCAAAATGGGTCACGAAAACTAAAAAACTGCCTTCCAACGGATGACTCAAATAAGATACCTATTTTAGGAACGAGTTGCCCCGCGCCCCACAAATGAAGCCTCTCGCGCTGCGCCCCATCTCTTCCGCCACCGCCGCCTGCTCCCTCCCCAACCTCCTCCACCGCGCAACGCCGCCATGGTCTACTGCCCAGACTGCTCCTCCTACCTCCAGCCGCCGCGCTCCTGGCTGCGCGCCAGGCCAGAGTCGCCCGAGCTTATGCGGGTCCTGCTCCGCTGAATCAACCGCCCACTCACAAGGCTCCGCGTCTCCCTCTTCGGCGCCGAGTTCGTCTTCTCCGAGCCCCACTCCAAGCGCCACCGCCTCAAGCTCCGCCTCCGCCGCAAGGTGCTCCACGGCGTCGTCCTCGATTCGCAAGGAGGGGAGCTCGTCTCGCACGACGTCCCGCCCCATTTCGTCCCCGATCCGCAAGGAGGGGAGTTGCCCCGCTCGCCAAGGCTCACTTGCTCCTCGTCCCCGGTCCAAGGTCATCGAGCCGCCATGGATCTGTGGCGGGCTCCCTTTGCGGCGGGGATGGCGAGGTTGGTGGGTGGAGGCGGAGCTGGGCGCGGGGCGGCGCGTCCCCGGGGAGGTGGTGGTGGAGGTGCTGCGGCACCTGGCACCGCGCAGGTGCGCGCACCGCGTGTGGCGTGCCGCCGGCGTCGGCCCTGGCGGCGGCGGAGAGGGATTTGGGTTTCGGGATCGGACTTCGGTTGGAGATGGAAGTTTTTGGGTGGTGTATGTTGAGCGCTGTTTACACTCAATTTGGGTTTTAGGTAGCCACCATCGTTGGAGTCAGTCTTATCAAGCTTTGTTGCCCAGTTGCCCGACCGCAGCGCAAGTTGCACGTAGGGTCTGTTTGGATGCTGCCTGGCTTAAACTGCCTAGGCCAGAGGCACTCAAAAATGAGCACTCGGAATTTCTGCCGGTGCTAGGCAACTTTTTTGAGGATGCAAAGCAAACAGGCCTAGCAGAGCATGTTTGCTACTCATCCCCAATTAATGTGACTACGAAATATTTCATGCATACATCTGTTAGTCGCATGCATGATTTTTACTCAAATCACTAACAATCAATAATACTTTGGAGTTTTCAATCCAATGGTCATAAATCTAACACTTAGCTTGCATACAACATGTCACTTGCTTGAACACTACACTGAAAGCTGTTATTATATATCTTTTAAAAAATATATAGACCTTTTCTTGAAAAGTGGCTTTCTCAAATATTTTTTCGAAGCTCCATTACAAGTCACCCATGTGGCAGCTGATGCCACGTGTAATATGCTTGATTACAGTGTGATGCCTCCCAATCCCAAGTTAACATGTTTCGTGAGATATATATTGCTTAATCGCCTATTGAGGACACACCACGCGATGTTTCCTGCCCTTGGTACAAGCATGCTACTTGATACACTGCTGCAACATTTGTTGTTACGAGGGGTTGATGCAAATTAACCCATTTATTGTTAGGAGGAGTTGTGCGAATTGAGTGAATCAAGTTTTGCTGGCAAGTTTCGCAAATAAGCCTAGCATGGAATCAATTTGATCAATAGTGTTTTTTGAAGGGTGAGAATCTTCTGTACTGACTCACATGTCTGTGTTGTAACTGCAGAGAATCTAAGTCCGTTTTAAAAGACTGGTTGGGTTGTATAATCAATGCTATAGTCAAGATTATAAATTAATCATATTGTCTTGCTACAATGAGTTGATATGATATGGACTAAGTTGTATGATATTTGAAGAAATATAGATCAGATAACAACTAACGATAACAAACTGAAATGGACTGAAAAATGCTGCTGTGTGGTATCATAGAAAACAAAGATCACATTCTTTTTTATTTCTGGACTGCAATATTCATTTCGGCAACGATAATGTTTTTTAAAAATTTAAATGGTAGCATGTGTTAAATGTTCTTATCATGTACGTTTAAGAAAAATCTAGAACGTGTAGATTAAATCAGAACTTGTCACACCATCTAATCACTTCATGCGCGGAGGCTACCTATGAGGAATTAACGAAAAAAAATGTAAAAATACCAGTGCAATGACCCAAGTTTTTTTTTTGCACAAGCATTTATATTGTCTTTACATAAATAACAAAACATTATATAAATTAAAGCAAGCATCTTCAACAAATTAAACCAAAAAATGCCAACACCCATTTTGTTTTAAAATGTAGAATGCATGGCAAGTTTCAAAACTAGCATGATATAAAGAAATGCTTTTACTCCGTAAGACGATAGTGCTAGAACAATCTAGGCAGTCGCATCACATATATATATACTATATAGAGACAACCCACTAACAATTATTAATTGCTATAAAGCAGAATGCTCATGCTTCCACATCATCCTAATTATTCAGTCCATCCGATCACAATATCCATTCCACCTTGAGTGTTAGATCAGACCATTAGGATCAGTGATAATTAACCAAAGCAAACAGACCACTCGCATGCTGATCTCTTCCATTGCAGGCGGCAGCACCATCATTTTAAATTGTCATTCATTCTACCTCAAACATTTTAATTGTACATTAGCAGCATTACCAAGCCTGCCCAACTTAAATATTTTATACCTCCCATAATAGTCCATTAGCAGCGGTTTTCCATGGCCAATTAAAATCTTCTACCTCTCCTTTTCAGCCTGGCAGCCATGCATGCGACCAGGCTAATCGACTGGTCTCTCTCTCTGATTTCTTTTCAGGTACGGATTATTTTCATGTTTATCAATAGATTTATGATCGAACATGTCCATTTGAGCATAATAAGGTTGCACACTTATGGTCTTTTAGTGCCTCTTTGTACAGGTCCAGATGCCAATGATCCTTAGCTATATTCGTTGCACTAATATATCCAGAGTCTGTTCCTTCCTTGCTCTGTTTTTCTTGCCTATCCAACGGAAAAGAGGGTGAAAGCTATTTCTAAACCAAACAAAACATGCTGCAAAGTCAGTACAATCACCCATGCAAATAGTCTTTTTTTTGTCTCTCTAGATTCTCAGATTTCAAGCACCCTGATGTACCTTCTTGATGCCTAGCGAAGCTTGAATGGTAACAAAATCCTTCATGTCATATGTTCAGTCCTTCCATTTATCATAAAATTAATTTATAAATTTTGGAATTTCGTCTGCAATTTGGCAACAAACTTGATGGTTAACTGATGTTTTCTCTATTTATTTCTAAGATACGTCTAAGCAAAAACAACATCTCCTATGTTAATGGTAAATTTGATTATGTCCCACATGGCTTCTTTCATTTTCCTAAGTTATGGACAACAAGTTCTTCATGCCACATTGTTCGCAAAAAAAACAAAAGTTCTTCATGCCATGTAATTGTTTTTCAGGGAAAGAAAACAAGAATTCAGATAGCAGGACTTCGTAAAAGGAAAAGAATTGTCACAAGTTTGGCTTGGGATTGCCTGCTTTCCGATAACAAGAGCATGTATAAGTTACCTTTTTGTCTGTGTAATTTTTTTAAAGAAACATTGCATGTAAATTGTAGTTAACAACCTTTGAATAAAAAGACTCAATCATAAGAAGAAACTTAGAATTCCAACAATTTGTTCTACCAAATCAGTACTTCATAAACTATACAAAAGTGTTCTCACCTTATCCTTTCTAATCCCGCAGCAACGCGCGGGAGTCACCTAGATATCTATTTATCCCAGCAAACACTAGTTCCATCTCTTATATAGGAGATATTCATGCATCGCTGAATCTATATATATCTGCAGCAGTGAGTTGATCATACGACTTCAACTCGGAGCCCTTTTCGGCGACTGAAGAAGACATAAAAACTCGACCTGCGGGGGGTATGACGGCCCCCGGGCATTTTTTAAGGAGAACGATCGTCTCACACAGATCGAGAAAACCCCCGAACCCTCCTCCGCACCATACACAGGGACTCAGCAGGCCGGTGAGAATCGGCGCGAGTACTTAACCTATGCTTTGGTCCAACAGAGGAGCGAGGGGATTTTTTTATGCACTGCAGCGACCAGAGCCATATTGCAGGAAATAGTCGCTACAGTGCGGTGCCGCGGCGGGAATCGAACCCGGGCCACACGGCCACAGCATCAACAGGAGCCAACGCTCCTGGAGCTAGTGGCGCTGGCCACTCGGGACCGCCCCACGTTGGCGACTGAAGAAGACATAGCGCTAAAAGGTTCAGAACAAAAAGGAATTTGTAACATGCTTCCATCTAGGAGTGAAAACGGATCGGATACGGGCGGATAGTGCTCATCCCGTATCCTATCCTACATTTTCTCAGTCGGATTCGGAGTCGGAGCGGATACCACCGGATAATTATTTCTACATCCTATACCATATTCCATATTCTTTGTTCGGATTCGGTGTTGGACACGGATATTATCTTATAGTTTACAAGGATGAAAAATCAAAAGATAGAGAAGCAATTAGAGTAAGAAAGGACATACTAATCATTAATATACATGATCAAGATCATTTTGACTCTTATTTATGTTAATCTTACAATTTTACACCACATTATTTAGTCTATAAATGTTATATACTTCCTTAGATCACATGATATTCGGATTCGGGGCGGATACCACTCGTCCCGTATCCTATCCCGTTATTATTTTTCGGATTCGGATTCAGACACGGATAGTGTCGGGTAATTATTTATGCATCCTGTATTTGCCCATATTAATTTTATTCGAATTCGGCAGTGTGTCGGTCGGATATTATCTGTCCCGTTTTCACCCCTACTTCCATCGTTGCATGATGATACAAAGACAATATATCATGTATACCACGGCCTGTGGAGGATGAATGATTTAGTATGCATTCGAACAAAATAATTCGCAATGGTACACCACATCTTCAAAAAGATAACAGTTCGTCTCGCTAAGTGATCTTATTAGGTCACATGGGACATATGCAGTACTTACGAAACATTATGCTAGCAATCTGATGAGCCACGTCGGCAGTATCCGCCGATTCAAGTTGACTGCTGCATCATGGTGGCTATGCGGGAGATGTCTGACGGCCTGACGGGCTTGAGCACAAAGTCCTCTGCGCCTTCTTCCAAGCATCTGAAATGGAATGCAGAGCAGCATTTTGATAAGGTAATGCAACAATTAGCTGTTGTTTGTAAGGATTAATCCAACAATGACAGTGGTTTGTTCAGAAGCAGACCTGCTGATCCTAGTGGGAACATTCTCGGAGGACATGATCACCACAGGGATCTGCCTGAGCTCCGATGACGCCTGGTTAGCCAATAGCATTATATCAGATCTTTACAGAGCTGAGCATAAAGCAGATAATCTATTCATTCATCTTGTTTTTTTTTTCTGAAACACATATGTTAGCACACTTAGCTTTTGTACCGTACCTTGACCTTCTTGAGAAGTTCGTAGCCAGTCATCTCCGGCATCGAGTAGTCCGTGAGTATCATGCTCGCATTGGGTTCCTAAGTCGAAAACAGAAAAAAAATGCAGCGAAGATGATCAGTATGGGAAACACATAAGGAATGGAACTACATGCTTTCTCCATGAATGAGGAAATTAGTATCGACAGAACAATTATTTTTTTTCCTTAGAGCAGAACACGTACCGTGCCCAATATCTTGAGCGCCTTCTTCCCGCTGTTCACGGCTGTGACTGCACGAGTAGAATCACAAAACCATGAGAACTTTGCATTGTAATGGATACGACATATCAAAATGGAAATCTTGTCAGAAGGAGGGAAACGACCTCTGTACTTGCAGCTCCGGAGGAGCTCGGTGACGACGGCGCGGTTGACGGCGCTGTCGTCCACCACCATCACGTACGGCGGCTCCACGTCATCCACGGGCACCACCTTGCTGACCTTGCTACCGCTGCTCGTCTCGCCGACCCGGCCTCCGCGGCAGCCACCATCGTCCTCCCTTTGGCGTCCACCCATGATCGTCACCCCAATTTTCGACGTCTCTGTGCTCGGCGCCGCCGATCGATACAAGTGCTGCCGATCTCCGACTGAAACAGAGGAGGCCCGAATCATTTATACGCAAAGATCGCCACGCGAGATATGGCCGAATTGAATGGTGGATCGGATCGGACCAGATATGGTGACGCGGTGGATCTTTCGGCCTCGAGGCCGTTGAGAGTGCACGCCCAAGATCAGGATCCTGTATTCCTCCTATACGCGGATTCGTCCTGCATCATCCACACACCCCCCGACGCCGGCGGCCAGGACGATATTGATCTACTAGATATGGTTACACTCCAGGCATGGATAGAAAGATCAGCGACGCGGCAGATTCGACTAGGGGCCGTGACAACGCCGTGTTCAAATCTCGGCGGTTCCCTCTGATCCTGCGATCTCATGGAGGTGAAGCAGTGGATGTTCGATTCGCGGCAGCCAAGATTCGACGCTCCACACATTTGGTTATTTGGATTGTTGTCCCCGACTGATGGCATCGGTATCTGATCCCATTTGAGATTTGGAAACTCTATGGTCCGTTAGGTTGGCCCTATGCTCTCGTAGCACACGTCCCGTATCTCGAATAAACCATGCTCGCCTCGGACTAGCCATGTCGTAGCCGATCAGGACTCGAGCTCAGCAGGAGTCTGTCCCCAGTACAACGCTACGGGCCCGCCAAATCAGGTATATATGACATCTATAAGATGTCGAGCACAAGTAGCATCTTGCGAAGTTCACCGATGTCGGATCTTGCAAGGGAAAATCGATCCAGGCTCCAGGCTCTTCCCGTCACCAACGATGGCGTGCTGCCCACGGACGTATTGTGCGAGGTCCTGCTGCGCCTCCCGGCCAAGGCGCTCTGTCGCCTCCGCCTCGTCTGCCGGTCATGGCGGTCGCTCACCTCCGACGCGAGCTTCGCCGAAGCCCACTCCACCAGGCACCCGCTCATCGTTGGACGTCTTCGCTAGCCAGGATGTGGGATCCACATCATGGACCTGTCCTGCCACGTCGTCAAGCGGATTCGCATCGAACAGGAGTCATACTACGACGATCTGAGAACAAATCCCAACATTGTCTTCACCCGAGTGCTGAACCGTGCCATGGATGCCTGTGTGCTCAACCTGGACACAGGTGCAGTCACGGTCTTGCCCACCATCTTCGGGCATATTACTTTTAGGCACTCATGCATGCTTGGATACGTTCCGTCTACCGGAGAGTGCAAAGTGCTCCGCCACAACATGTATTTCATGGACGAAGGAGGCAATGGTCACATGTACCATATCATAGCACTTGGCCGTGGCGATGGACAGTGGAGGGCGTGCCATCGCCCTCCAACGGACATCTCCTGGATATTTGATCACAGGGTGGTCATTGATGGAGTTGCCTACTTCTTGTCAAATGATCACAACAACAACAGTTGCGCGACCGGCATCATCATGTTCGACCTAGGGACCGAGGAGTGGAGGCAGTCGACGCTTCAAGTGCCATTCGTGAGCAGCATCATGTTTATTGGTGCTAACATGAACCTGCCCATGCACATCGATATCCAGTTGACTGAGTTGAATGGCTGTTTGGTTGCAGTCGATTGCAAACGGCATGGTTATTCGAGGACATGGGCAAAGGTCTTTGGACCAAACGTTACTCTGTTCCTGGCTCAGCCACCGTGGATGATGATTGTTGGTTGTGCCCACTAATTGTATTAGCTGATGGGAGAATAGTCCTACGAGAGTTCCGGGGAGGAGTTTTACGGACATACATCCGACGACAAGCACTTGGGCTGATTTGGCCTCTTTGAGGGACTATTATGGCATTGTCATGCTCAATGGAAACCTTTTGTGTTAGGACTTTAGGGTGTAGTCTTTAGCTCCTTCCGCCAATTTAAATTTTTCCTACCCTAATGCGCCCTTCATTTCATTGTATTTATTATTTAGCTGAAATGGCCAATAGGGTCCTACACAATATATGAATCTCCAGGCAATGCAAGCATGGAAAGAATTTGTTTTGAATGTACAACTTTGTTATTCATATTGATGAGAAAATTGTGTTCTTGACATCGAAAGATCATGGTTTTAGTTCACTTTAATACCAGTGAAAGTTGAAAAATGAGGGTAAAATCACAATTAGAGTTTAAAGTGAGGGTAAAAACGCAATTGCCCCTAAAGTATTTATAAAATGTAGTTCAAGAGTACGTTTGTAAAATCACATCTACTCTTTCTTTATAAGTGCAACCAACTAAGAGGCATTAACTACTATTTCTCTCAACCCACAGCTAGCCACGTCACCTTTTATTTTAACACCGTCCGATCTACAAAAAATCCAACATCCTCACCGTTCCTCCACTTCATCTTCCCCATCCAACTCTGTCTTCCATGATCTGACTGTAGCTTTGCTGCAGAGGAAGACCACGCCCCCAAACTCAGACCCAATCAATTGCAGAAACTGCAGCCGCTACCCCATCAATGGCGCCTCCACCACCAGCAATTCCTCCTTCCTGGCCCCTCTTATGTACACCATCAATGGTGTTGAGAAATAGGATTGGACGCCCCCATCAAGATACAATAAAGATACCACCAGATTTAATGGCATTAATCCTTCATCAATCAATTACCACTCACGATTGATAGGTCCATGGGTTAATCCTTGGTCTGTGAGCACACCCTATTGCGCCCCTGTTGTTGAGGTATTTGCGCCAGCAGCTTCCCATTCTGGTTCATCTGTTCCTTTTGGTTTCATTCTCTCTATTCAGTCAGGTTCTTCAATTTCTTCCTCATAAATTCTTTTGTTGACTGTGTTTCAAACTTGCTGATGGTTTATGCGTTCGATGAATTGTCTTTTAGCAACTCTTCTGCATGTCTTCATATTATTGTAAAGGATATCTGCAGGATGTTTGTTGGGTTCATGTGCGTCTGCTCAGATTATGTAGGTTCATCTTGATTGATGTTATTACTCCCAGCAATCAACCAGATGTCCTCCTATTGGAGTTAGTGTTAAGATTATGTAGGTTCATCTCAACTGAATTTTATTTTCATCTGCATATATCTGCAGGTTCCGGTGAATTGAGTTCCTTCTGGATATCTATCACCATAGCAGGAACTTTCCCCCTCTTGATATATAGCATTATAGCAGGAGCTTTGGCCTTCTTTGGTCATTCAGGTAAAAAAAATCTCTGAAACTCTATGCATTAAGTAAATTGATTTGTGTTGATTTAGCAGAATATGCATATTGTGTTCAACCTGAAAACCAGGTACGTCACTTAGTCAGTTTTTTCTACTCACCATCATTACCATATACCAATTTAACCTGCACCCTCTCATTCGATTCATCTTTTCCCTGCAATGAAATGAACTGAAATTCGATTCACCATTTCTATTGAAGAGAAAAATACTGAAATTTCATCATATTTTTATTCCAGAGCTAACAAAGAAACCTTTTTTTTAAGTAACAAGTTTCAAGTACAGTTGTATTAGTTAGCACTATTTCGCTTAAACGGTTGTGTGATTAGTTCTTTCGTTACTACCTCTATTTATTTATGATCCAACCTTTACTATTTACTGCAGTTTTCTGTCCGAACCTGAAATATTTGCAGATAAAAAATCACACATTTATGAAAGGCTAACAATTTCTCATTGGTTTTCTAACAAATAGCAGGGAGTATATCTTGCAAAATTATTATGACTTGATTAATGCCTTTGGTGGAGTTCAGAATCTGGGTTTGGAATAGTGCATTTGTATGAGATGAATAAACATGTTCCTTGCGTCACTGTAGAACCTACGATTTGTCATTTGTTCATACTGAATTTTCCGGTTGATGGATTCATCTCTAAAAAATCCTACCGCAGCATGCTGAATTTTCATGTGCTTCTAAAAAATGGCTGCTCAAAATGGGTCACTACTTCACTTCTTCCTTTTGACATAATTATGAATCTATTCCAATTATTTTGTTGTTAGTTCCTTATATTTTAAATACAAACTTTACAAGTAATTTTTCCTTCTCTTATACATCGATCCATGTTGTTGTTGATTATAACTGAAAGAATGAATACTGCATCCCTGCAGTCCAAGTTTTCCAATAATTGCTAATATATGTATCTTACCGCTGGAGATCAGATGCAATCATGTTATTTTTATACATACCCTTGACATGAAAAGAGGGCATATGGCACCATTACAGTCTGGTGTGTTTGTTTATTTTGTAGAACTGTTTTGGTACTCCTTTGGATAATGATCCATTGGTGAGTTGATTTGCTTTCAATTCCTTTTGCTCATGAAATATCTCTGATTCCCGCAGCAACGCGCGGGGAATCACCTATATCCTATTCAACGCAAGGGGTATCTTTATAAGTGCAACCAACTAAGTATCATTGATTGCTATTTCTCTGAATCCTCATGCAGCCACATCACCTTAATTGTTTGGTCCGTCCGATCCAACAAGGTGCATTTCTTCCAGCCGTTAGATATGTTGCCTGTCCAAGCACATTGCTGCTACCCGATCCTCACCACATTTATGCTGCTTAATTACAAATCCAATGGACGTGCACCTATGCTGCTTAATTACAAAAATCTAATGGATCCATTATGTATCACAGATTCGCCTACCTTCAATGTTTCAACATGTAGCTGGCAACGTAGCGTAGAGGAGTGCTGGACCCTTTTTCCATTCCACTACCTGGCCCTATGCATGTACAATCCTTAATTACGTTTATTGCTACTAAATCACCTTCCACAAATAAAACAGTCGTTACACTCTTTTACTCCTCCACTTACACAAGGCTTGGTGCATTTAGCTTTGGCCATTATTGTCGTACCCCATTTCTGGAGCACTAGTGCTTACCCGTATCAGTCTCTGGATCAGACACTGATACGAACACTTACACAGAATGTCATCACAGAGTCATAACTTACATAAATATTACCGAGTCTCATACAAGCCTTTATACATAAAAGGTCTTACAACACTCGGCCAGCGGCCGGCTTATTACAACAAACATCACCTCGGGGAACTACTACAACAGAACCACTTAAACACAACTACAGCGGAAAACGGAGACGGGACCACTACAGGCAACTCGAGTGCGGACAGAACCCTACTCTTCATCTTCACCATCCTGGAACTCGTACTCGGGCTCTTCATCTGAATGATTAAAGTAAGGGTGAGTACATAAGGTACTCAGCAAGCCCTAACACAAGGGGTAAAAGCATGCAAGGGTATAACCAAGGAGAGGCTGAGGTTTAAGCATAGCGGGTAAAGCCATCTTTATGCAAAAGTTTTTAAAAGCAAAGCCAGTTGCAACTACAGTCAAGATTATTGTTAACATTTAGTGGGGTTGTTTGGCCTTGGGAGAGATGCAATCCATCCCGCCAGTTCCCAAGTTTTAATGCTGGCAGGAAACCAGCGCGCGGTTCCACACCGGAGTATTCCAAAAACACGCCAAGGAGATAACTCACACTGTTATACTAATCTTGTGTGGCCAAAGCTTTCGCGTCGTCCAATACCGTGGAGCACGGCTATCCAGATAGATTTTTACACTCTGCAGAGGTTGTACACGATTCCCCACAAGGTATACCAGTCTTTTCCACCATCGTGGTTAGCGTACCTACTTGGTGTCACCACGGCATCCACCCACAGAAAAACATCCGACCAGGGGCTTCATCACATCATATAATATCCTATAGAAAGGCCTGAATAATATCCACATGCCGGGCTCGCGTCCCACTGTCGGCGAGTCTTCTCCTGGCTTCCGCTGCAACTCCTGCCTCCGAGTGGATACCGGGTGGACACTATAGTAGGGTGTGGTTCCAACTCTTTCCCATACAAGACTTGTGGCTGTACGAAGGGTGCTAGGCCAGGCGGCACAGGAACCGGTCCTTATACGACCGAAGCAGGCATCTTCAATAGCTATCCTCACAGAGGAGTCGCATCCCAGAGATAGCCCTCCCCACTGAGGACTACCTCACCTGCTCCCGCCAAGTATCCCCACTATAGGGTTGCACAAGTCACTAATTACCATCCCACATTATCATATTCACAACACACACCACCAAGTACTCACACATTTAACACAAAAAGCATGTATAGCAAGATTAATTAAGTACCCATGTGTAACAGTCCTAAGCAGCATGGCATTCCAACTAATCATTAAATAATTAACGATGTTGGACCCTAAGTGTAACAATGGAAGCAGGGTAATCAATATCAAGGCATGGCAATCAACAAGTACTTAGGACATACTAAGCATTTAAACAACATGCATACTTTATTTATAAACTGGGTTCTAAATAGGTAATTTGTAAATATAGGATCAATCATGATCAAAGGAGGGTTAGGACTTGCCTTCACCAAAGTCTTCTTCTTCTAAGTCCTCGTAATCCGGATCCTCAGCTTCTTCCTCGTAAGCTTGATTATCTAGCGATTAAAGTAAATAACGACAAATAAATCTACCGCATCAAACAATTAACTAAACAAGCATTTAAACCAAATAAGATCCAAGTAACATCAAATGGAGAAGTTTCTGGTAGCATTGGATAGATCATGAATTTAGATGAATTTTGGCGAAAGAATCGTCAAAATCGGAGTTAGAATGAATAAGATATAGATTTTAGAAGTTGGGGGGAGTAAATTAACTAGAACTAAGCTTGATTAACTAAGTATGGGCAAAACTTAATTAATCTGAGGTGACCAAGTATTGGAAAATGATTAGAAGGTATTCTAGTATTTTTGGAGAATTTATGGGATTTTTCTGATATTAGAAAAGTGCTCAAAAAGAATTTGGGTACGTTTGCTGTGTGGCGCTAGCAATTACGGAACGTGTGTGTGGCTGACAGATGAGCCCGTGGGGCCGGTGCACTGTGCTGGTACTGTGTTGTGGACTCGGCCCACGTGCGTTGTGGACCGGGCCGGTGCGTGAGAGCGGTCCACGGTGCACCGGGTGCACCGCGTGGCGCGGCGACTCGGTCGCACGGGCCCACGCGCCGACGTGGCACGCCACGTGGGACGGTGGCGCGGCGCGGTCAAACCGCGCCGGAAACAGGGGAGCGCGGCGGCGCGTCGCCGGAAACCTCGCCGGCGGCGGCTGCGGTGGTCGGATCGCGACGAGAAGCGACCGGGGATGCTCTACGCGGCGCGGCGAAGCGATCTGGGGGTGATGTCGTCGACAAGGTCGACGAGAGCGGCGGCGCGAGCTCGCCGGAGATGGCGGCGCGGCGGCGTGCGAGGGGGAACGACGCGGGAGTGGAGTTCCCACGAGTGCGTGCTCACGTGCGGGTGCGCAGATGTGCGGTGAGTGTGATGCGCGCCTCGGCTCGGCCGGGCACGGCCGGAAAGCACGCCGGCGACGAGGTCGCGCGGCGGCGGGTGGAGGAGCTCGGTGCGAGTGCTCGTGCACGGGGAGAAGAAGAGAAAAAGATGGCGCGGGAGAGAGAGAAGAGTGCGGTGATGCTCACAGTGGGGTCGGCGCGGCTGGAGGGGAAGCGGAAGTCGACGTCGACGATGGCGGCCGCCGGAACCCTAGCCCGCCGGGAACTCCATGCTCCACGCTTCGGCTGCGAGAACAAAGGGCGCGACGGGGTTAGCTGGGGTTCAGCGATGCCAAAAGAAGAGAAAGAGAGGGCGGAGCTCCACTGTTGGCTCGCCGGGAAGTCGCCGAATGGGTCGCCGGAGAAAAAGGGGACACCGGTGGGGAAAAGTGGAAAGTGGAGCGCTTGGGTGGCGATGAGGAGTGGTTGGGTTCACGTGAGGGAGGAGGGAGGCGACGCGGAGCTCGCTGGGATTTACAGGCGACGGGGAGAGAGCCGTTGGGCGGCTCGGTCGTCGGCCCGGTCGCCGGGGTTCAATGCCGACGCGACGGCTTAGCAGGGGAAGGACGATGCCCACGCGCGTGCTGACGGGCGCGCGGGACGGATGCAGTGGCGTCGACGGGACGGAGCGAGGAGGGGGCCGCATGGGGTGACATGGGGTGTGTCGAGGCATGGCGGCGCGCCGGAGTTGGTGTGGTCGCCGGTCAAGGGGTGTGGGCGTGTGCTGCGGAGTTTGGCCGACGTGACGGGAGGACAAGACGGGGCGATGGTGGCGCGGTCGCGTGCACGTGCGGCTTGACTGCGACGGTGCAGCACGACGCGACGAGACGACGTCGGCTGGCAGGGCGGCATGGGCGACGCTGCGCCGCGCCAGAGGAGGGAGACGACGGGCGGGGCCCGCGCGTCAGCGGCACAGAGAGAGGGAGGCGGGCTGGGCGAGCTGGGCCGGAAGAAGTTGGGCCGGGGCAGGCCGCGGGGAAGGGAAGGGAGGGAAGGAAGGTTTGGCCGGCCAGGGGGAAAGAAAGGAGGGCGGCCCGGGAAGAGAGGAAATGTTTAAACATTTCCCAGATTTAGATAGGTTCAAATTTGAATGCAAAATCAAATTTGGCAAAAGAGCAAAAGCCAACAAACACATAAATAAACAAGTAAAATCCAGAAATGCTTATGGTGGGGTTTGATGCACATTTAAAATCCGACATTTCAAATTTGGCATGAATTTAACCTATACTTTGATTGAATTTGTTGGAATTTGAAAAAGTTCAAATTTTTAGTGATTTTTATATTATGGCAAGACACAGGGTGCTACAATTATTGCAGTTTCTATATCTATATAACATATATAACCGCAACCCACTAAGTGTCATAACTTCTATTTCTCTGCAACCACAGCCTGCCACATCACCTAAAATTTTTGTCACCGTAAGATGTTTAGCTTACATATAGATCTATCCATCCAATCAGTCATCCCCACCGCATGGCCAATTACATTCAATGTAGTCCGTTACTCAGTTTCTCCTTGCCGGCATTAAACATGAGTTACAGCACATAGAGAGGCACCAGTTTTGCAGCCTCCGTCCGATTCCCTTCCTCTTCTCATCTTAATTGCAGCGTTCAGCTATAAAAAATGCAGCTTTCAGATGCTACATACTCTTCCACCACGCAGCAGCCTCCTGGCCTCCTCTGATCCTTTAGACGCACCCCCTTGATTCTTTTCTTGCTGTCATCCCCTCATGTCTACATGGATGCAGCCACCAAATCATGGGATTCTCACGCGAGATCCTCCAATTCAGTTGATGCGCCGGCGACTTGCCTTCCGATCAAGCGTATTGCACATTAGGATTTTGTTGTCTGGATCTCTTATGTGCATGCATGTTTTCAATTACCATTGCCTTTTGCTTCACCGCCTGTAACTTAAGCGTCCAAATTGGACATCAGTTTTCATGTGACTCTGCAACAAGGGTATCTGCCCTTTGTTGTATCTTTTTGTTTTCTCATCATAACACCGTCCTTTATCAGGTTAGCCTAAGAGAAGGCATACTCCAGGCCAGAGTGGAATTTGTTTATTGCTAATACCTTTGTGTTAGAATCAGATTGCTCGATCCTTCCGAGCATCAGAGCGTTCCTGGGTATAGTTCACTGCTAATGCGTTCTTTTCTTGGTACAAACGTTGGCATTTGAAATAATTTGTAAAAGATAGCGCTGTATTGAAATTTGATAGCATATCTTTTTATCAAATCTCCTGCCAAAATACAGACAACTAATTGTTATATCACTACGAAAAATCTTTCCATTCTTATTGTATACTTAGCAGGGCAAGATAAAAAGGATCGCATCAATTTAGCTTATGGGCAAATCATACAAGTTCCGCAGCAACGCGCGGGGTACTCCACTAGTTTCAATAAGAAACTCATGCCATTTTCACATTTCTTAACTTAATATATAAAAAAGTATTTGCAGTTAAAGTTTTAAAGTTTGATTTAGGACAACCTTAAAACAACAAAAATTTTGATACCTAAGAGAGTATAAGGATAGTTAAAGCGACTGATCAGATTCTCGAGTCCCATGGACTCATGAATAAACTTGTGAGGCCGGAATATTAATATATTTCCGCTTCTAAAAAATGAATAAACTTGTAAGCTACGTACTCCCTCCGTTTTTTAATTGATGTCGTCGTTGACTTTTTGAGTTACGTTTGACCCTTCGTCTTATTCAAAATATTAGCTCAAATATGCAAAATTATAAGTTATGTTTCAAATTTCACTAGTGATAAAACAAATTATCATAAAATATTTGATAATCTTTAAACTTTTTTGAATAAGACGAGCGGTCAAACGTAACTTAAAAAGTCAACGGCGACATCATTTTAAGAACGGAGGGAGTAGACAGAAAGGAATTTGTACTAATGATCGTAGCAGATAATCACGAGGTTAGCGGTAGTCCGTCTCCACTACGCTTGGACCTCAAATCAGCGATGCATTGTTATTTAGACGTCGACTTTTGCATCTGCGGCAGCTTGTGAAGGTCACCAATGGCGTCGAAGCTTGCAAGAAAAGGTCGTCCATGCAGGCTCAAGACTCCTGTTGTCGCCAACGATGGTGCACTGCCCGTGGACGTGCTGTCCGAGATCCTGCTCTGTTTCCTGGCCATTGGCGGAGGCAAGATTTTGAGCTCATAGGGCCTGTCTGAGATCCTGCTCTGCTTCCTGGCCATAATTTTGATATCATTATCTACAAAAAACCAACCGATGACAAAAATAAGGGGATGGGCTCATAGGGACAAATGCCCCCACCCCTTTCATTCACTCTTAATTTGACACAAAACTACATAATTTATATTCTCACAACTTCATTTTGCCATTCTGATAAAACTTCATCACTATCTGGTCCCTTTAAAGTAGTTTTTCTGTTCTACCATTGAAAGCAACTGAACAATTAGCTCAACCCAATAAAAGTCTATAAAACAAAGAGTAAGTACAAATCAATTATGAGCTATATATTTCGATGCTTTGAGGGCAACTCGACTTAATCGGATTAATTTCCAATATAGCATAGATTATACATTGAAAATTGATCTTTTAGTAAAAATTATTAGGTGTGCATGTGCACACCCATGCTTTATGCTAGCTCCGCTCCTGCTTCCGGCCGGAGCTCTGCCGCCTCCGCCTCGTCTGCCGGGCATTGGAGGGCGCTCCCCTCCGACCCCTAGCTTTGCCGAATCCAACTCCACCAGGCTCATCGTTGGACTTCATAAGCAAGCTTTTACTGATTGAAAGTAAGTCGGGAATTGTCTATTTTTACCGACTGTTGAAGTCGCTAAATCTGTGCTGTGGTGTAGTGAAGGATATGATATCCACATCATGGACATGTCCGGCCACGTCGTCAAGAAGAAGGACACTGAAAAGACGTCGTACTGCAAGCTGAACACACACAGCACAACATCGTCCTCTCAGGGTGGACTCAACCTGGCCACAGGTGCCGTCACGGCCTTGCCCACTAACTTAAATTCCGGGCATGTTACATTTGACTATTTATACATTCTTGGATACGTTCCATCTACCCGAGAGTACAAAAGCTGCTACAAGTATTTCATTAATGAAGGCGGCACTGGTGACATGTTCCATATAGGATATAGCACTAGTGAATATTTTCCAGGGATCAAAGAATGGCTAGCGCAAGTTGTATAGTTTGTCTAATTTTTGTTGCTTTTGTTTTTATTTCCTCTGTACTGAACTTTTATTCGCTTTTTATTTAATATATTATAATCAGTAGGGGCTTCTGGGCCCCTCCTGTTCTTTCAAAAAAAAAAACAATTGGCGGCGCCGAAGGACGACAGTGGAGGGCGAGGGCATGCCCACCAATGATCATCTCGTGGATAAGAGTTGCGCAGATTGATACCATAGTCATGTTTGACGGGGTTGCCTACTTCTTGTCAAACAGTTGCACTGATAAAAGTTGTGCAGATTGATACCATAGTCATGTTTGACCTCGAGGAGTGGAAGCCATTGACACTCCAAGTGCCATTCGTGAGCAGAATCAGACATGTTGGCAGTGAGCTCATGCACAATGATCTCCAGTTGACTGAGCTGAGTGGCTGTTTGGTTGCAGTCAATTGCAAAATTTCTGATTATGTAATAGACCTGGTTTCTACTAGTAGACATGGACAAAGGGCTTTGGAGCAAACATTACTCGGCTCAGCCACCAATGGTCCGAGACATTACTCCATGCTTAATGGAAGGGAGGTGTCTTACGGTCAGGTGACTGAGTTCTTGTATTTATATTGAGGACATTTTTTTTTAGGCGTATTGAGGACATTATTAGGGTGCGGAGTCTTTACCTCTTGCTGCAACTGTTAAGTTCTTTCCTGCTTCCTTGTATTTATTTAGCTGAAAAAACAAACAGGGCCCTACAAAATGTATGAATCTCTATGGCATCCATGGAATTTGTTTCAAATATACTTCATCTAGCGAGCTGGAATATCTAGATTCTGGTGCCCCGTTTCAATTGGTAATGTTAGAATACCTCTCGTGGCTTAATGCTGAAAATGAATTTGCTATATCTCAGGCAAATTCTCTCACCTGAATTTTTATCCTGCATTTGTGCTTGATCTGCGTAGGACACAATTGGATGCCGAGAAAGTAGCTTGATCTACTCAACTCTAAAGAACTGAGCAGCCTTTACGTGGGGCGTCAAGACTCAAGAAAGCACCTTAGAGCAGCAGATTTTGGTAAAGCGCTTGAGAAGCTAGCGCAGTCAGTCTTATTCAGACTCTGTAATCCCGTGGTCCGTGGACTCATCAATTAGCTTGTAAGCTAAACAGAAAGGAACCCGTGGACTCTACGATTCGTAGCCGGTCACAACTCACGAGTTCAGCCGGAGTCCGTCTCCACAACGCGACTTGCCCAAATCTGCGATGCGATCGACATCTATTTAGATGTTGACCATTGCATGTGCCGCATCTTACGAAGGTCGTGAATGGCATCGAAGCGTGCAAGGAAAGATCGACCCTTCAGGCTCGAGACTCCTGCCGAGGCCAACGATGATGTGCTGCCCACGGACGTGCTGTCCAAGATCCTGCTCCGTCTCTCGGCCAAGGAGCTTTGCCGCCTCCGCCTCGTCTGCCGGGCATGGAGGGCGCTCAACTCTGACCCGAGCTTTGCCAGATCCCACTTCACCAGGCATCCGCTCATCGTTAGGCTTCGTGATCCACGATGTGAGATCCACATCATGGACATGTCCGGCAACGTCGTCAAGCGGATGTGCATTGAAAAGGCGGCGGCGTCCTACAACCTGAGGCTGACCACATATCCCATCATCGTCTTCATCACAGAGCACGCTAGGGATGCCTGTGTTCTCAACCTGGCCACAGGTGCAGTCACGGTCTTGCCCACTCTCTTGATGTCCGGGCATACTAGGTAATCAAAGACAAATACTTGGTGCATATGTTCCATCTACCGGAGAGTGCAAAGTGCTCAGCAGCGGCACAGATTTCACGAAGGAAGGCAGCATTGATACAATGTCCCATGTCCTGACACTACGCAGCGGCGATGGACAGTGGAGGGCGATGGCACACCCTCCATTATTGCCCAACGCTTGGCTATATCATCGCAAGGTAATCATTGAGGGAGTTGCCTACTTCTTAGCTAATTACAAAAGAAGCACTTGTGACAACATAGTCATGTTTGACCTAGCGAGAGAGGAGTGGAGGCCAACGATACTCCAAATGCCTTCCATGAGAAATAGGAGTATCTTATGTGTTGGCACTCGAAGAAGCCTATGCCCTATACTACCTACTTGACTGATTGGAATGGCTGTTTGGTTGCGGTCAATTGCAAACGTCATGATTATTCAATGGATCTATGGTTTCTAGAAGATATGGGCAAAGGACATTGGACCAAACGTTACTCTGTGCCTGGCTCGGTTGATATCTTACGCCCACTAATCATTTTAGCTGATGGCAGGATAGTCCTATGGGAACTCTCCGGAGGAATTTTAAGGGCATATGATCCGACGACAAGCATGTGGGCTGATATGGCCTCTTTGGAAGACTATTCTTCCATTGCCATGCTCAAGGGAAGCTTTTTGTGTTCACGACTTTATTAGGGTCGAGTCTTAATTATTTTTCCTCCATTGTTAAGTTGTTTCGTACCCCATGGTGGCCTTCCTTGTATTTATTTAATTAGATGAATCTCCATGACAAGCATGAATAAGTTTTTTCAATTGTTGCTTCATTATTTTTAAAGCCAGCGCGCACATGATTTTGTTCCTAACTAAACTTACAATCATTTTTATGAATGTCACTCTGGAGAGACATTGGAGTTGCAGTCATTGTTTTGTGTCATTTTAGACCAGTATTTGTGTAATCAAGGAAATCATTTGTTCTGTTGTGCTAACGCTATCGACGGGAGAACAACAACCAAAAGTAGACAAGAGGCGAGACACAATGTAGGGTGGAGCCTTCTCTTTATTATTCCGAATAAAACTTGTAAATTACATCATGAGGTGCTCCACTATTTATACTTTGGGTAGGGGCTCTCCTTTCCTACTAGGAGAGAGTCCTTTGGTAAATTGCCCACATATTGGACTGTGAGTAGGATATGTTTTCCTAGAACTTCCTTTCTTAGTCCAACAAGAGTTATTTCCCGCTTGGGCATTTTACGACGACACACATGTCTCATAAAAAACTTCTCCATAAAAACCCAGTTGGAAAAAAAGGATAAAAACACATTGTACCGTAGCTCTTAATTGCACACATTGCCTCGTTAAAAACCTCTTCTTTTGAGAAACTTCCAGGTAAAAACTCAAATGAGAGAAAAAGAGTACAATGTTATATTCTTCTAGAATTTACTATATTGGCTCAAGGAAGTTCTCCGCCTGATTTGCATATGTCTTTAAGACTTCTCATTCCTATACCATGCCAATGCTTTTCAAAAGATTTAGCAAGTAGGGCTTTAGTGAACATATCTGCAAGATTGTCACATAAGCGAACATGAGTAACCATAATTTCTTCATTCTGCTGCATTTCATACGTGAAGAAGAATTTAGGTGTGATGTGCTTCGTGACCTTAGACTTAATATATCCCTTTTGTATTTGTGCAATACAAGCTGCATTATCTTCATAGATAATAGTAGAGGTTTTACTCACTTCAATTCCACATGTATTCAGTACATGGTGAGTGATTCTTCTTAACCAAGTGCCTTCTTTGGATGCCTCGTATAAGGCAATAATCTCTGAGTGATTTGTTGATGTTGCTACCATCGTCTGCTTCGTAGATCTCCAAGAAATTGTAGTTCCACCACAGAGAAACACATAACCAGTCGGCAAGAATGATTTGTGTGGATCCGACATGTACCCAGCATCTGTATAACCTTCTAGGGTTACATTTCCTTTCTTCTGGAAGAATAACCCCATGTCTTCTGTTCCTCTAAGGTATCTGAGGATATGCTTAATGCCATTCCAATGTCTTCTGGTTGGAGCTGCACTAAAATCTTGCTAGGAGATTAAAAGCAAAGGCAATATCGGGTCTTGTACCATTTGCAAGATACATTAATGCTCCGATAGCACTTAGGTAGGGATATTCAGGTCCCAACACTTCATCATGTTCCTCTTTTGGTCTAAATGGGTCTTCCTCTACATTAAGTAACCTCACAACTATAGGGGTTCTGAGTGGGTATGCACTACTCATATAGAGCTTCTCTAATACCTTCTTGGTATAGTTCGACTGGTGCAATAGTATCCCTTCTGGGGTATGCTCTAGCTGCAAGCCTAGGCAGAATGTAGTCTTTCCTAAATCCTTCATTTCAAATTCAGATTTCAGGAATGAATTAGCTTCCTCGATGTCTTGTGTAGTCCCAATGATATTCAAATCATCGACATAGATAGATATTATACAATATCCCATCTCTGATTTTCTAATGAACACACAAGGACAATCTTCATTCTTCAAGAATCCTTTCTTCAATAAAAACTCACTAAGCCTATTATACCACATTCTTCCAGATTGTTTTAAACCATATAGTGATCTTTGCAGCTTCACACTATATAGGTTGCGTTCTTCTTCATTCGGGACTTTGATTCCTTCTGGAACCTTCATGTGGATTTCAGTATCCAACGACTATGGACGGTCCTTACGCCGAGAATTTAACCGTCATTTAGCTCCATAAATAAGAACTAACACTCCTTACTAGCATTTTGTTATCAAATAACCAATTTCCACATGTACCTCTAGATTTTAGTGTGCAGGTGGAAAAGAGGGAATTCCAGGTGTAAACATGCCCCGAAGCGACGATTCCGACACTTCTATCAAATGACGCTCGCCGCGGGAATATAATTCAAGGATTAAAGGCCCAGAACCCACCAGAACATCAACTGAGGCCATACATCTGGATAAGAAGCCTAAAAACCATGGGAGTCGACCTGCCAAAGCCCAGCCCAGGAGGGGCCAGGCCTGGGTCGGCCGACCTGGCAGGTGGTCCTCCTGGGTCTATCTTTTTATGGCGGTTTGCAACCGACCTTGGGAGGTCGGTTCCCCCTGTAATCAATGCCATCAATGCCGGGAACCGCCTCAATTCCACCGCCTTTGGAGGGCTATATAAGGAGGGGTACCCCCCTCCTTTCAACACACCAACATAAGAGGCTCATTCCCTCCTCCACAAATCAGAGCTAGAGGCTCTCTAGTTAGGCTTAGGATGAGTAGTGGGCTGCCCTTTTGACTCTCAAGTCCCTTGGAGAGTTTGGAGTATATTCCCTTGTACCCTTTTCCTTTCCTTGTAAGACTTATTTATTTATCAATGGAATATCATCATTCTTGTAGTAGTTATGTGCTTATGCTAGTTCATCGTTCATTCTTGATCTTGGATGAACGTTCTTCGTTCGTTCATGTTCGTTCATCGTTCGTTCGTCGTTCGTTAATACTCGATCATCGGTTAACAATGATCGTTCTTCATCGTTCATCGTTCGTCGCTCGTTCTTGAGCACCGAACGCTTATGCATAACGTAGTGTTAGTTTTGATCCCTTATCTAAGTAATCGCTCGCTAGAACTAGTTGTTCCTTTGCTTAGTCATCGGGTCCATTGTCCTGCAAAGGTCATCTAGGTTTATCGCCTTGCGAGGTGCCTCGAGGGATCTAGAGTTGTGGTTAGTTACGCTACCATGGTGCTAGGGCTTCCTTTCCACCCTTGGTTGCGTGTTCGTGTCCCACGGTTTGTAGAGGTAGGCGGCAGGTGGTGACAGCCCTGTCCGTCCTTTGTAATCCTCCACGTTCTGGCATGGTGTAGGAGTATATATGAAAGTCCAGAGATTTCAGAAATTCCATAGACTACGGGTCAATTTTGCAAAAATTCTGGGTCTAATCGTAATTTCAGAACAATCTGGACCTTTTTACAGAAATTTAGGACTGCGGGTTCTATTATGGAAAACTTCAAGGTCTTTTCTACAAAAATCCAGGACTTAACCGTAATTCCTAGCTTGTTCAGGGGGTTTCTCGTAAAAATTTCAGATTTTTTCGAATTTTCCTCGCATTTTTCTTTTCTTTTTCTGTTTATTCCGAAACAGGCCGGCCCAATAGGCCAGCACGGCCCATCCCGGCCCACCCCGGTCCAGCCCACCAGGTCGGCCTACCCGGCCGGATATAAGAGCGGGGCGGATCGGGGCGAACCCTAATCCACCTCACTCTCTCCCTCACTCTTGAGCGGCCGCGGCGAGCGAGCTCGCGTCGGCGGCGGTGCGGCGTCATGGCGCGACGGCGCAAGGAGGAAGGAGGCGGGGGCCCCGGGCGAGCACATGCGGGGCTCGTCGCCGGGGTGGCGGTGGTGCGCGGCTCCGGTGCGGGGGTCGCAGAGGCTGAGCGGCGGCGCAAGGCGTGCGAGCTCGGCGCAGCGCAGCGGGAGGGCAGCGGCGGGTGAGCTCGTGGCTCACCGCCGTCGCGGCGCGCGGAAGACGAAGACCCGGGGCCCCCCTTGCGGGCCGGCGGAGGAGTCCCGGTTCCCCAGATCCGGCGGCCCCGAGTTCAGATCCGGCGACCTCGGGCGTGAATCCGGGCCCAGCGAGTCGGTGCAAGGCTCACGGCGGGTCTGCGTCATCGTGCGGCGGCGCGGAGGAGTGGCGGCGGGGTTGTGGGCCCTGCGCGGCGAGAAGACTGAGCCGAGCCGAGATGCGGCTCGACGCGCGGCTTCGTGCGGCGCGGTGCACAGCTCGGGCCGAGCATTGGCTTGGTCCGGCGAGGTGCACAACTCAGGTAAGTCTTCGGCGAGGTGCATTTCGGCGCGGTGGTCGGCGGCGAGGTTCAAGCTCGTCGCCGACTAGCTAGGGTTGAGAGGCGTCGGGATGTGCTAGTCCACGTGTGTGAACAGATGCATCTCGCCGGTTAGGGTTAGGGTTAGGGTTAGGTGTACAGCCGCCCCCTTTTACCTCTGTATCTGCTGGCTATGATGTATGTTGTGTGTGTGGTAGCCTTCGAGCTACTGATGCTGCACATGTGGTGGTTGCCGACGATGGTGGTGGCTACAAGCCCCATCACTGTGTATTCTATGCAATGCGAGATCCCTAACAAAACTAGATGTAGGGACGCGATAAATCCAGTTTTAGAAAAACTGATCCGGTTGTTGCTTGGGGATTTCGATCCATGGCTGCAACGAGCCATCGCGATCGCTAGCACTACGAGTAGCTAGAAATTCACCTTCAAGCGTGATGTAGTCGATCGCAAGTTGACGCAGGCGCAAGTCGACGCAGTGTAGACAGGATGCCGTGTAGTCGTTCCCCGTCAACAGCTTCGCGTTGGTGCGGACGTCGATCATCGAGCTCGAAAATCGAGGTGACTCAATTCCCGAGGTTGGCGCGCTTCTCGAGGCGGCGTGAATCCCAAGGCAGCGAATTGAAGAACTCGCCGACTCCTTTCTTCTTCTCGGCGACTTCGGCTTCTCCTCTACTAGCTCCGTAGAGCGTGCTGATAACGTGTTGTGCTACCGCTATCGACGGGAGAACAACAACCAAAAGTAGACAGAGGCGAGACACAATGTAGGGTGGAGCCTTCTCTTTATTATTCTGAATAAAACTTGTAAATTACATCATGAGGTGCTCCACTATTTATACTCGGGGTAGGGGATCTCCTTTCCTACTATGAGAGAGAGTTATTTGGTAAATTGCCCACATATTGGACTAGGAGTAGGATATGTTCTCCTATAACTTCCTTTCTTAGTCCAACAAGAGTTATTAGCATAACATGTTCAACTTCAACTTGGCACCCAAGTTTATAATAACATCTGAAAAGGGAAGACATCACACACACCAGTGTGTGTGTGTGTGTGTGTGACGATGTAGTTGCTGCAGGAAAAGGTGTGACTGAATGTTTTCTGTTTTCTGTTACATCTACCTTTTGATTTCTGTTATTGCAGTGCTGATAAGAGAGCAACACATAGTTCTTATTACGAGCTAATTAAATTCCCAGTTGGAATCCTGTATTGTTGCAGAATTTTTCCTTTATTCTATATATTTTGCAATAAATTTCGTTCGTAAACGTTGATTAGCACGTCCAGGGTTCAAGAAGCAAGGCCGATGATGGGCTCATGGCTCATACAGGTTCGTGTTGCAGGTCCGCAGGCGCCATGGGAGACAACAGTAGAGTTTGTAGTAGAACGCTGATTGTCCGTTCCGCTAGCTGTACTAGCTACGTACAGTTGTAGCCGATCACGAGCTCAACTCGATCCCGTTTCGACTACGCACCCAATCGGCGACTATGTACTGTCTCCTTAAGTATACCGCAACACAGGCATATGCTGATCTGCAGCTGCACTGAACTACGTAATTAAGCAACAATGGCTTCAGCCCTTCCACAAAACAAGCGCGCCAGGATCGCAACCGCTCCGCCGTCCGTCGCCGCCAACGACGGCTTGCTGCTGCGGCTGCCCGCGGAACTGCTGTCCGACATCCTGCTCCGCCTCCCGGCCAAGGAGCTCTGCCGCCTCCGCCTCGTCTGCCGGACATGGCGGGCGCTCACATACGACCCGGACTTCACAAGGGCGCACTCGTCGCGGCACCCGCTCCTCGCCAGGCTCAACCACTCGAAAAGCGGCCAAACCTGCGCGGTCGAGTTCACCGATCTCTCCGGCCGCGTCGTCCGGCGGATCAAGCGCGCCAGGCACATCAAGTTCGGGCAGAGCCTGTACAAGCAACCCGCGGACCTCGTCTGCGTCTGGCATTGCAGCCACGACGCGTGCCTGCTCAACACGGACACCGGCGGCGTCACCGTCCTGCACACCGTCAAGGACGACTTCGTCTTCGTGGTCGGGCGGGTGCCCTCCACCGGCGAGTGCAAGCTGCTCCGCTACCACGCGCTCGTGTGCGCCGTCGCGACGCTCGGCCGCGGCGGCGGCGGCAGAATCAGGTGGAGGGGACGGGCAGAACCTCCGGGCGGCGTCTCGCCGCTCTTCGGCGACAGGGCGGTCGTCGGCGGCGTGGTCTGCCTCCTGCGTCGCGGGTGGGGTGACGTGGCCTTGTTCGACCTCGCGACGGAGGAGTGGAGACCCAACACACTTCGCGGGCCGCCTCTGAATGAGAAGCAGCTTGCGCGCGATTACTGGGAGGATCTTCAGGTGGCCGAGATGGACGGCTGCTTGGTGATGGCACATGGCGACCCTCAGGCTCACTCGATGGACCTCTGGTTCTTGGTTGACATGGAGAAGGGGGTGTGGACCAAACGGCACTCGCTGAGATGCCCGCCTGTGTGGAAGCGCAAACACTATCAGTGGATGCATCCGTGGGCTGTTCTACATGATGGAACCGTACTCCTTTGGGCAGAATTGAAGGAAGTCCTCAGAGCATATGACCCAACAATAAACAAATGGACTGATTTGTTGACCGGAATCGAAACCCACGGTAATTACGTCGGCATGCTTAAAGGAAGCCTTTTGTGTTGGGGAAAATCTAAATCTCACCAGACTGTTTTAGGCCATCATCTGAATTTTATTGGCTCAGATCTGTGTGCAGATTTGTGTTCTATGGATTGTGAGTAGAGAGTAAGAAAAATCGTGCCGGAGTATTTGAGCAGGTCAACATCTGAATTTTCATTACAATGTAATATAGTTACATCTGCCATATATATACTAGAATCACATTGACTTGTTTGTGTAACTTGTGAGTAGCGATAAAATTCAGGTGTTAGAGATCAAAAAAAGTTTGAGTTGTTCAACATCTGAATTTTCTTGACATTACAGTTATAGTTACAACTGCTATACACTAGAGTAACATTGACTTATTTTGTGTAATTTGTAAGTACTTGTTATGTAAGACAAATTCAGGTGTTATAACTCACAAAAATGTTTTATATTCTTTTTGTAAGTTAAAATTTGGGTGTAATATGAATAGCCCCAGAAGAGAAGAAGGGGAACGAAGCAACTGCAAAGCGGAAGTTAACAAGGGCAGAAAAGAAGTAAGGTCCTGTTTGGATGTGTGGTATTTTTGGAGATTTAGTTAGATACCACGGTTTTCCGAAAATTCCATAGTTTACAACTTTGAGGCGTTTGGATATGGTAAATACGGCAGTTTTAGAAACTGCATTTTCCTTGAAACCACGGTATTTTTGGAGTATCCAAAAATCCACTCCCGACTTCTTTTTTTAAAAACCGAGGAGCCGAAGCAGCGCCCTTTCCTTCCGATCTCTTTCGTTATCTTCTACTCTGCTACCACATCGCCATAGCCATGGAGAAAGAAAGGCATGGCCATGGTTGAAGAAAGGGTTCGTCCAATTCAGTCTCCAGTTCAATTTGATATCTTGTGATGGCTGCGTAGATTGAATCCAATTGCAAGATCGCCATGGATGCATCTCCTCTTCTTTTCCCTTCCTCACGTTACCTTCGGATGGCAGCGATGATACGGAGGAGTCAGGGATGAGGGAGTTGTGTTTTGGCGGCGGCAGGGCAAATTCTTGTGCAGATTGGTATAATCTCCATGAGGTGCTGATGGTGGAGAGTTAGGCTGTAGGTTTGTGCATCTAAAAAATGATAGGAGAAGATTATCTAGCAGCTAGATTGATGATTAGAAAATAGCACACGCGATGGCTTCTCTGTATTGTTCAAGCCAATGGCATCACTATTTTTTACTTTACCTTTTAGCACGATTAGAAGCGCAAGAGTTCCAATAATCCCATTATGTGATGTCATGAGTAGTTCCTTATACTGACAAGAAGTGTAAAACTGTGAACCAGTTACATTTTGTATCGCTCAAGAATTGCAGCCTGCTGCCTGCCAATCTCGAATGCATTTGACCAATATGTGAAAGATGAACTTTTCCATCGTCCAATCTTTGCATCTTCTTAAGATTATTTTCACATCTATTTGATATTATAGCAGCGTTAAGGATCTCTAATTGACCTTATTTGAATATTTTAACGGCTAATTCACACAACAACTACTTTTTAAATCAAATACTGTACCGCAATCCGTGAAGTGCCAAACACGTCTTGGTTTTTCTTGAAACCAAAAAATACAGTAGTTTCATAAACTCTGGTATTTCTTTCTACAACTCAAGAAAACTGTGGTTTTCGAATACTATGGTTTTTGAATACCAACACATCCAAACAGGGCTAAGAAGCTAGCAAACGAAGACTGTATAAGTGACAAATTCACTCTCTTTCACGGGCAGCTTATTTCAGATTATATAACGGGAGGACCAACAACTTTGTGCCTTAGTAAACCTTATGTGTTACTTCCACTGTTTTCAAAATAATTACAGTTATGGATTTGGTCAAAATTACAAGCTTTGTGTCTGGTCCCATATGTCAATCTCAGTATGAGAACAGTACCACTTGTGAGGTTGACATGTGGGACCAGACACAAAAGTAGTAGTTTTCTAAAACTCATGGTCAAAATAGTTGTAGTTCTCTGAAATAGGTTCCAAAAGTTGTAGTTTACTGAAACATTGACATAAATAGTTGTAGTTTTGTGCAATTTTCTTAATTATATATCATGAAAGCATTACTAATGGTGAATCAAAAAACACAAACCATATACTATTCATACAAATAAACAAAATTAATTTGAAGGATAAAGATGTCTGCTTTTAATTAAATTCATAACTCTAATTATTTAGAAACGGATGAAGTACTTAGTGTAAGCATTTGCTTTTCTCTCCAATATCTTCAAAGGAAGTGGATGAGTGAGGCTTGAGGTATTAGAAGGGGACAACAACATTTGACTTTAATATTGAAATTGTGAAACAACCATCGTCTTTACTAGAAGCTATTTTACTATGATTTTTTTCTAGCACATCTGGTCCCATTTATTTCATTTAGAAGCTAGCTAGACTTCTTCATCCATCTTCCTTATCTATCTGTATGTAGGCGGGGATTCAGTAAATCTCTCTTTTTTTCCCTTATGACCAGCTGCGTCTCTCTCATCCGTTTGAAACGGAAGCAGAAACCCCTTCTATCGAACATCCATCCCTCTCAAAGCAAGGTCTACGCCTCCTAATGTGGAGTGAGCAAGCGAAGCATGTTGTTCAGACATGACCAGAACAAGTGACACATTGTTCTCGACACTTCTGACCGAGATGTTGCAGCTGCATAAAGCCAAGGAGCTCTGCCGCCTCCGCCTTGTCTGCCGGGCTTGGAGGGCCCTTCTATCAGGCTTAATCAATTGTGATACCCATCTGATGCGGCTTCTTCCTTTCTTCATGGTGATCTTCAACGAGGGGGCTCTTGGCTCTTGGAATCCATTGGTCACGCCAAATTTGCACTTTAGAACCCGAGTTCACTCTCCAAATTAATCCCTTTTTCAAGAGAGTTAATCCATGCTCTATCGCACGCCAAGTAGGGGAAGCATCTGATTTGAAAACTGTATCTATCAGCTCGCACATAGGGATTTCTTTTTAAAGGCCACTTATTCCGATGGCCACCAACCAGCTCAATTGTCTCATACCCAGATTTCTTACCAAAAGTGTGAGTCTTAAAGCAGTTATAAAATTCTTATTGCGCCAAGCCTACCATCTAGAAGGAGTCCTGGCCCATGTGGGCGACTTTATCGAATCTGGACCCAATATGAAGTTAGGGTTCCCTCTGTGTAACCTGACACCAGAATTTCGCAATAAACAATTTCGTCTCTTCTATTCCAGTTTTACTTTTTGTTATCTGTCGTGATCGCCGATAACTTAACAGCAACAACCATATTGCGGGAGATAGGACTAGCCATCAAATTTAGATGGCCGTGTGTTGCGCTGAACGTCGAAAAAGCAGCAGAAGGCCTCAGAATGATAAGGCACGCCATAGCTTCGCACCGCCCACATGAACTTTGACACCGTCGCTATAGTGTTAGGAGTCAAGTGATGCAAATCCAAGTTGTATCTCTTCAACATCCTGTGAAAGAAGGAAATGACGACAATCTCATCCCAGCCGCGTAGAAATCCCTGAACACTATCGCTTCGTTGTTGTTACGCAGCTTCAGAATTTCTTCACCTTCAGGAGCACGCGCCTTCCCAGCCTTAAAATACCCAAGTTCAACATTCTACTCTATAATGGCGGGAGTGACCTTCGACCGCTCGAACCGGAATGTCAGCATAAAGCTTGAGTCTTGCGTAGATACAGATCCACCAGTGCGTTCACTGGGTGATGCCGGCACATTCGACAGATCTTCCCCATCTTCACCTCCGTCGTTAGCAGCCCCCTCGTCACTACATTCAATTACGATTATGCCTCTCGCCTTTTTTTGCTGCAGACCCAGCAAGAGCAGACTCATACATGTAGAAAAAATAAGACTCCCCCAAACCCTTACCTAAATTAGCGGCAGAGGTCTTCGTACCTTCCGCACCGCTGGTGCCTTCAACATCTGCGGCAGTTTTTGAAGCGGCAGCAGCCGCATCACCCTCAAGATCTGCGGTGGAGCTTGGAACTCCACCGCCGCCCGCAGAAAGGGTCGAGGCACCTCCCAGATTAGCGGCTGCACCAACATTGGCGACGTGTGGATCACCAGAGTCGTCCAAAAACTACTCCAAATCCTCAATCGGACGGGCGGTTTGAATCACACGAACCATAATGTATATATGAAGTAGCAACCATAAGCAAAATGTGAGAAAAAGCGACTCAAGAAAAAAAAAGCATAACAACAAAGCCAACCTGCACCAACAAACCGAAGGCCTTCAGCAAAAATTCCGAAGCCGAAAACCGAAGCGTCTTAGTCAACTCAAATCGCGAAACGCAAGCGTCTCAAAGAAAAAAGCAACAGCAATTCCTTCAGCGATAGCAAATCTAAGGACATCCCCCCCACCGCCGGCCTTATATAGGCCCAGCGCCGTGCATTTATGGCAAACCCCTCGTTACGCGTGTCAGCGTGAATTTCTTTTTTCCTTTTTTTTCTTCTCTCTTTTTCCTTTTTCTTTCTCAAATTTTTTGCAAAGAAAATCAAGCAAATCTCGACGCCCTGCCCCAATTCCTCCCGGGGATGGGCTACTGTTAGGGATCGGTACTAACTCAATTAATGGCACCCCTTGTTCTTCCCATGTTTTCGTGGTTAAGCATGCATGGGATCTCATGGTTATTTTTTGCCGAGCAAAAAATGGCGAGGCCGACAAGGTCACAAGTCCAAGGAGGTGTCGCCGTTCCATGGAATGTTGTTCCGTTATCTCTTGATCCCAAATTAGTTGTCTTGCGCCATTATCGAGTCGTGTTTGGGATTCCTCGCTGCTAAATGAAGAATCCCCAACAGCCGTTCTTCCGGCAGTCGGAGTTGTTTCTAATGTTTTTTTTTCTTACACTCGTTGTAAGCACTTTTATTCCTACTTTTTTATTAAAAAACAGGTCTTCTGCCGTTTCGTTGTTTCCAAAAAAAAACATCCTTGGATTAGGAACAGAAATCGCCGATGCGAAAGGGCATGTAGACAGTGGTTACAAGAGACTCAGTAGCACATCAGTTCCTGGGTTCAACCCCCACTGAGAGCGAATATTCTAGGATTTAACGGCATTGTGTTTTCAACGTTAGGCGACGTGGTCGTCGACAGCGAGACGTCAGTGGTTACTTCGTCAATCTCGAGGATTGCCGATTTGGGTTTTAAAGATGCTCATATATAAAGATAGCATTTGTGTATGTGCTTTCATAAAAATAAATGTGCATGCATTGTCTGAGTTGTACCGTATAATAAAAAAACTGAAATCGCCGGCTCCAACAAACGCCGAAATCAATGCCCAATTTTCCAGAACGCCCACAAAGGCTGGCCGTACGAAAGCCAGATTCTCGCTCCGCCGGTGCATCATTTTTGGATAAAAAACCTCAAGCCTTTCTAGATTCAGATAGGCAGAGCCGTGTCAAGTGCTCCAATTTGTTTAACAATTTGCAAAGTATAACATCACTACTACTATAGATATGGTAATCACCAACCCTCGTCGCTACCGACGCGGAACCCACGTCCGCACTCAGATGGCGTCCCCACGTAGGCTTGGTTTCAGTTAAGTTTTACTGCTTTGGCAGAAGCAACAAATAGCTGAAACTGGAGTGGTTTTTGAAAAGCCAAAAGCTAGAAGCACGTTTTGAGTGGCTTTTGCTCCTTTTGTGCGATGCTATATATTACAAGGGTATTGTAGGTATTAAATATTTTATTTATTAACGCAATCAACAATACCTGTTTTTTAGAAAAGCAAAAGCCGAATACTTAAGCCAACCAAACAGGGAGGCCAATTGTGACATTGTTTGTATCCAGGAGATTAAAAGAGAAACCTTTGATGCCAGGTATATCAAGAATTTCTGTCCGTCACAGTATGACAAATTTGATGTCCTCCCTTCTATTGGTGTGTCTGGTGGCTGCCTTGTGGTATGGAAGAGTCGAAAATTCGAAGGAACACAAATTCATCAAAATGCCTATAGCCAGTCAATCGAGTTCCAGTCCACTTTGAATGGAGACACTTGGGTTCTCACTAATGTTTATGCTCAAGCCAAACAGAAGAAAAACCACAATTCTTGGAATGGCTGAGAAATATTGAGATGCCTTCATTGTCTTTTAGTGGGTGATTTTAATCTGATTCGAAAGCCAGCTGACAGAAACAAGCCTAGTGCAAATGTCACTGAAATGTTGGGATTTAATGAGGCTTTAAGCAGACTAGGGGTTATAGAATTACCTTTACAAGGGCAACTTTATATACCTGGTCCAACAAACAGGAAAGCCCATTACTAGAGGGACTGGACTGGATCTTTGCTTTTGTACCATGGTCTTCTCGGCATCCAGGTCCCAGGTGAGGACTCTCTCAAGGGATATCTCCATGTGCCTTGTGTTATCTCTGTCACAACTCAAGTACCTAAAGCCAGTGGCGGAGCTACAGGGTAGTCCATATATGCCCAGGACTACCCTGGCTTCCGGCAAAACAAGGCAATCTAGCTATTGTTTAACACTATTTCATACTGTCTATGCATTGTTTATTACTGTTTATGCACTGTTTTTGTTACAATTTGACATCGTGCGTACCCTGACCAAGTGCACTGGCTCCGCAATGCCTAAAGCAAGAGTCTTTCGTTTCAAAAATTATTGGATGATGCACAGGGACTTTAAGATGTGCTGCAACATGCTTGGTCTCTCCCCACAAATCAAACTGACCCTGCCAAAATTCTGGTGGCAAAATTCAAAAACTGTGGAAGAGTTTTTAGAGCCTAGTAGGCACAGCTCCCAAGTTTGGGAAAAACAATAGAAAGTACAAAAGGTATCATCATGCTACTGGATATCCTAGAAGAATCAAGAGATCTCTCTGTACAAGAATGGAACTTCAGATGTATCATACAAGAGCATCTACAAAATCTCTTGGAACAACAACGAATTGTTGGCAGCAGAGAGGAACAATCAAGTGGGTTAAGAATGATGGAGAATGCACTTCCTTTTTTCATGCAAATGCAACGATAAGGAACAGGAGAAATACAATTATGTCACTTACTGCTGAGGATGGTATTTCCCACACAGATCATGAAGCAAAGGCCAGCCTAATATGGGAATCTTACAAAGAAAGACGGGGAAGGACTGAGTTCAATGGTATGCAGTTTAATCAGGAACTCTTACAACAGGCTGTCAATCTTCAATGGCTTGAAGAACCATTCTCTCAGGAAGATATTGATAACATTATCGCAGATTTGCCATCAAATAAATCTCCTGGTCCTGATGGGTTTAATGGAGATTCATCAAAAAGAATTGGTCTCTGATTGCTACAGATTTCTATAATTTGTGCCAAGCTTTCTATGAAGGCGACATTTGCCTAAAAAGCATCAATGGCTCGTACATAACTTTGGTTCCTAAGAAAGACACTTCTCTATGTATAAGTGAGTTCAGTCCTATATCATTGTTGAACTCATGCATTAAACGGTTAACAAAATTGTTTGCAAATAAATTGCAAAAAGTGATTACAGATCTGATCCACCAGAATCAGTATGGGTTTATGAAGGCAAGATCCATTCAAGACTGTCTAGATTGGTCCTTTGAATACTTGCATCTTTGTCATAAATAAAAAAGGAGATGGTTGTCCTCAAACTGGTTTTGAAAAGGCTTTTGACAAAATAAAGCACCAAGTCATTATTGATATTCTAAAATGCAAAGGCTTTGGGAATAAATGGGTTAATTGGATTGACAATATTTTGAGATCGGGCACTTCCTCAGTTTTACTAAATGGTGTTCCTGGTAAAGTCTTCCATTGCAAGAGAGGAGTTAGGCAAGGGGACCCCCTATCACCTCTGCCTTTTGTGCTTGCTGCAGACCTACTTCAAAGTATTTTAAACAATTCAAAAGACCAAGGCTTACTGTCATTGCCCTGCAAAGAAGAGTTCACCCTGATTTTTCAGTGATACAATATGCTGACGACATACTCTTAGTGATGGAAGCTTGCCAAAGACAACTTTCCACTCTAAAGGCCATACTTCATACCTTTGCAGAGCAGGCTTAAAAGTAACCTATAATGAGTCTTTCATGGTTCCTATTAATGTTTCACGGGAGAAAATGGAACTTCTGGCTGGCACTTTTGGATGTCAAATTGGTGGATTCCCTTTTACATACCTTGGGCTGCCTTTGGGAACAACTAAGCCTAGAATTGAGGACTTCCTCCCTCTAGTGCAAAGGATTGAGAGAAGATTAGTCTCCACCTCGATGTTTCTGACACAAGGAGGGAAATTGGAAATGGTAAACTCGATATTTACAGCGCTGCCTACCTTTGTAATGTGCACTATAAAGTTACCCCCCACCATTGTCAAGCAAATAGATTAGTATAGGAGACACCGGCTTTGGAGAAATTCTGATATAAATGCAAAACACAGCCAATCAAAGCAGCATAGAACATGGTAACCCGGCCAAAAGATGAAGGTGGACTAGGAGTTCTAAAGTTGCCTGCCCAGAATGATGCATTACTAATGAAGAACATACACAAGTTTCTAAACAAGGAGGATATTCCTTGTCAAATTAATTTGGGAAAACTACTATGCCAATGGTCAATTGCCAGGTGAAAGGAAGAAAGGTTCATTCTGGTGGCGATCGATTCTAAAGCTCTTGGATTTATATGAAGGGATTGCACAAGTTTTTAGTGGTGATGGAGCACGATTCTTTTTTGGGAAGATCAATGGAATGGCAATCTACTTAAATGAGATACCCAGAATTGCACTCTTATACAACAAGACCCCTGATAACTCGGAAGCAAGCTATGGATTTGAATCAACTACACCAGCTTTTCAGTTACCACTGTCACAGCAAGCCTATGGACAATATGAAGAATTACAGGATATTATGAATCATTTGCAGCTTACTCAAGATAGTGACACCTGGTCGTACATTTGGGGCAATCACATCTATTCATCAAGCAAAGCCTACAGGCAGATCATCGGACATGTAGAAGTGCTTAAATGTTATAAGTGGCTCTGGAAATCTTCTTGCCAATTGAAACACAAGGTTTTCTTTTGGCTCATTCTGAAAGATGGAATCAATACCCGTGATATGCTTCAAAGAAGGAATATGGCACTTGACTCATATACTTGTGAGCTATGTATCCTGCAGAGACAAGAAACATTACAACACCTCTTTTTAACCTGTAATTTTGCAAGAGCTTGTTGGGCCTCTATTGGACTGCAGGTCAACAATGTGCACACACAGGAAGCAGCCATAAAGGGATTCAAGAGACAGATTCTTCATGGAAATAATCATACTCATGTCTTGGAGTATTTGGAAAACAAGAAATGACTGGATTTTCAACAATGTTGACCCAATGGTAGCCGGGTGCAGGATAAGATTCAAAAAGGGCTTCAAGCTTCTGTTGCACGGAGCAAAAAGAAAATACTTCCCAAGAATTTCAGAATGAATAGACTTAATTTGATCATTGCTTTCTTCTTTTTTTTTCCTGTTTCTTTTCGTAAATCTGTAATTGAAGAAGCCTTTGTTCATAACTTAATATATAATCAGTAGGGGAAACCCCCCCTGTTCTCTCAAAAAAAAAACAAACAGGGCAGTAGGTCGACGACATTGGCGGACTTCAGGACTTGGACTCAGCATGCTTCTCGTCGCCGCCCGGGCCTCGTACCCCAAAGAACGGCGCCAATGCTGGCGGCATGGACAAGCTGCATGAGTGTGCCGGCCTGTCTGCCCCATATCCATGATCACTAGGTGGCTGCTTATCTTCCTCTCTTATTCTGTTCGGGCTAATCTCGATACACATCCTCGAGCACCGAAGTTTTTAACTGAATAATAACTGATTAATTAGCTAGCTCATATCTGCTCATGGCTGATAGTTTCTTAAATGGAACCGGGGCAAGGCCCAAGGTTTCTAAAAAAAAAAATCTGCTTATGGCCGCCTCTTTTGGTTCCTAGTGTCCGATCATAATCATGCTAACAAGTAACAAGTTCAAGTACTTATCGTACTTGCTGGTTTAACACCCAGTGACTGACGTTATCTCACAAGGACCGTACCTTGCGAGACCTGCCGATGGAGATCTCCAACGACCCTATGCTTATCACGAAGCCACCGTGGGTCTGTGTCGCCTCCCCATGGCTCCAGCTGGAATCACCGTGGCCCACCCCGATGAGATCATCATCGGAATTGTCCAATAGCTCAAGTTCTCCTTCCGGCGGCCACAGGAACGCCGGCTTCGTCAGTGGCACGTCCGGTGGTGGCATCGACTTGCTGACGATCTGCAGCACCTCAGCCATACTCGGTCGGTCTGACGGCTTGTTGCCGCACGCCAGACCGAGAAGAAGCAGCCGGGTGGCGTCATTGGCATCGAGGCCTGCCTCGCCGCCATTGATGAGCTCATCGTCCACGGCTTCCAGCAGTCTCCCTTGCCCGTGAAGCCACCACACCCAGTCTGCAAGCAGAGGGAACAGGGCGTCCGCCGCGCTCAGCGATCTCCTACCGGTGACGACCTCGAGGACGAGCACGCCGAACGCGTAGACGTCGGTCTGGCGCGTGGCCCTGTGGCTGATGGCGTACTCCGGCGCAATGAAGCCCCAGGTGCCAGCAACGCCGGCGTCGGTGATCGAGTTCTTGTTGAAGCCCACCACACGAGCGAGGCCGAAGTCGCCGAGGCGGCCTCCGAACGTGTCGTCGAGCATGATGTTGCTCGCCTTGATGTCGCGGTGGAGTACCACACGCTCGTACTCATGGTGGACGTAATGGAGACCGGCGGCGATGTCTCCGATGACATTGTAGCGTGTCTCCCACCGGAGTGGCGGAAGATGTTGATGACGGTTCTCGCGGAAGAGATGTTGGTCCAGGCTGCCATTGGGCATGTACTGGTAGATAAGTAGAAGCTTTCCATTCTCGTAACACCAACCTGAAAAGAGGAGATGTAGTATTTGCAACTTCAGCATACTAAATCTCAAACTTGGTCAAATCTCCCTTAATCACCTCCAATCCTCTTGGAAGAAGATTAACCGGATAAGCCCTAAATGTTTGAGAGCACTTACGGCACTCGATTTAATTGATCTAGCATGGTTGGATAATAACTCACTACTACTTCAAGATCGATCATCAAGTATCAGCTACAAACAAACGTCAAGTAGGATATATAAAAAAATTAGTATAAAAAACACACCAAACAGATCTAAAGAGTGGAAGCGATCATACAGAGATCATACAGAGTCCTACCAAGATGGACCAAGGTTGCATAATCAAAGATAGAGACCAACTGGGGCATAACTTTTTTCCTCCGAAATGATTGATAGTGTGAACAACAAAAGAACGACTTTTTGAATGATCACTACCAGAAACTCGATGTTTAGTGAGGGCCCGAAATTTTGGTGACGGTTTCTTGTATTAGCCACGGCAAAATTCAATTTTAATGAGAGTGTCTAGCAACTCACAGAAAAATATAATTTTAGTGAGAGTTTAATGATAACCCACAGCAAAACTCAATTTTACTGTGACATTCTAATCTATTTATGCACTTTTTTATTGGATAAAAGTGACCGTTTTCAACATTTTATTGAAAGATATCTTTCAGTAGCAAAGAGGTCGCAATTGGCATACATATTGAAATGTTCAAAGTAGAGAAACATGGGCCATTGAAATGGTCAAAGTAGGAAAGGGCCGTGGGACAGAGGCACAGAAGTCAGTCAACTTTGGGGTGTGACAGGATAATTAATGGAAGGAAAGCGAGGCAGATGCATGAACTGTAAGACTTAGGAGCATACCGATGAGGGGAACAATATTTTTGTGCCGCAGCCGGTTGATGATGGCAACCTCGGCCAGGAAGTCTTCGTAGCCGTGGTCCTCCTTCCGCGTGAACTTCTTCACGGCAACGTTGACAAACCTTCGCTTCTGTGGCCCGTCTTCTCCATCGCCGGCGATGGTGCTGATGAGTACTGTCCCCTTGTACACGGCACCGAACCCTCCTCTGCCGAGCCTCATGCTCTCGTCGAAGTTCCTGGTGGCCTTCTTGACGTCAGCGTACTTGAACTCCCTGGGTACTCCGGGGAGCCGCCGCAGCGCCCGGGACAGCTTCAGCTTCATCTTGAGAACCTGGTATCTCGACGCCAAGCCGCGTGCCGCCGCGAAAACCATGGCCACAAGATGATCTCGAAAATGAAAAACCGTTGCCACGGCAGCTCCGACACCTAGAAGAACCGAAGACACCACAATGACCACGATCCATCCTTTTCCCATGCGCCGATCATGATCAGAATCCATAGGCACGGGCATGGGCTTGGAGAGCCTGTCCACCGTCAAGCTCCAGCTATAGATCACCGGTTGGCAGGAAGGCAAGCGCCTGTCTTTAGAGGCGAATAAACCAAAGTAGGAACCATAGGAGGAATCCCATGTGAAGATGCCGCTGATGTTGAGGGCGTGAAGCGTTGCTTCAGCTGGTTTGGGCTTGTTGCCCTTGTCCACGTACACCCATATTATTTGGCTCTTGCCGTCGTAGTCAATCCATACAGTGTAGTTCTCCGGCGTCGCCGGTGTGATGGAGACATACATACCAGAAGACCTGTAGTAGTTGTTGTCTTTACCCAGCTCGACGGAGATGTTGCCGCTGGTAGTGCTAGCCAAGGACTCGTAGGCATGGCCGTAGCTGCGGCCCAAGGACTCGTAGGCACGGCCGTAGCTGCGGCCGGCGGCCAAGACGTCGTCGGGCACGATCTCGAACAGAAGCCCGCTGCCCCTGCCGTCATCGAACTCCGAGGCTGCTTGGTTGCGCGACCGGCTGACGCTCATGGTGAAGGTGGTGTTGAAGGACGCATCCGGCTGCAACGGCGACCCGTAGCGGTAGGGGTAGTCGTAGGGTGAGTGTTTGACGGACAGCAGGATGCTAGTCCGGAGGATGATGCGTCCGTCCAACCTCCGGTCATCCGGAGGGTAATTAACCGGCGGCTTGTGAACGTCGTCCACGGTGAGGTGGAGGGCGCCATCGACGATACCGGCGTCCCAGGAGAGAGCGAACCGGCCGTCGCCGTTGTCGACGCTCTCGAACGACGGGAAGCAGAAGCTGATGACGTCGCTCCGGTCGCCGGAGTTGCTGCAAGACGCCCGGGCGATTGCCACTACGCCGCACAGGACCGCCGCTACAAGGATACGACTGAGCATGGTGGTTACCGGCTCCTGTTGTGCTCTACTATTTTGCTTCCGGGTCTCAGCTGTGGCACCAAGAGCAGTTTACAGGGTTTGCTGGCTCGTGTTGTTCTACTACTTTGCTTCCGGGTCTCAGCTTCTTATCAGGCGTCCTTTATCACTTACGACTAGTCGTAGTTTATTTGGAACACTAGGACTTCGAGTGATATAGACTTCACAGCCACATCCACTACAGGCCACCGTTGTCGTCACTCCTACTTGTCAACATTTGTTTTTCTTAGGAGCACCAAATCGCCTACTTCAAAGTCTATCAAATTAATTGTTTCATGTTGGTACTTTCTCGGTTTTGATGGCTTGCAGCCTGTACAATTTGATTATGTTTTCGCCTGTAGCTTCATTTGCTTGAGCAGCTTGATGCTCTATTATACTCTAAAGATTTCATTCAAGCTTCAGGCTTGAATAGCCTTGAACTTCGTTCTTCTAGACTCAGTCGTATAACAGACCATCAGACGGTAAAGAGCCGCTACACTTATTATTGGTTACCTAGCATTATTAATTATACTTATTTCAGAAGCTTTATTAATTGTAACATGACATGTCAAGTCGGTTTGACCAGGTAGAAAGGGGCAGTTTGGTCATTTGTAAAATCCTCTCTTTTCTTTATGCAAGAAGAGTCATATTCTATTGCCTTGAGTGTTCATTCCTTAGTGTTCATTAGCTAATTGGCACAACTAAATAGTGTCCATCGGCAAAACCAATATTGAAGAGTGACAATAAGCAAATTTTGCCAAAAATTAATCCTTGCCACTGTTGACTACATTAGGGTGGTTTTGCCCAATAGATGTGGTCAAAATGACCTATTTGCCCTGGGGCTAGAATTATCCACCTCATCTATGGAGACACTCGACAGGCTGCCCCATAGGACGAACTCCACGACAACGGTGTTCCAGGCAAGGTTTACATTACCAAACTTACCGGAAAAACCGGCTGTGGCCGAGATCACCGGTTACCGGAAAAACTGGCCGAAACCGGATCAAAGTTTAAAATCTGAATTTTGAACTAGAAAGTGTCGAAATCGTCAGTAAACCAGACCGGTTTACCGGTAAACCGGTCACAAATTCCGGTAAACCGGACAAAAATTTCGAAAACCGGTTGAGAGAGGAAAAATGGAAAAAAGGAGCAAAAAAAATTGAAATAAAAATATGTAGATGCAATTTGCAGCGCAATGGTGCAACAACAGCATGAAAGTTCGCTGTCGACAGCGAGGCACCAGTGGTGACTTCGTCAAATTCGAGGATTTGCCGGCTCAGTCTTCGAAGATGCTCATAGAGGTAGGGTTTACGCATGTGCGTTCATAGGGCTGAGTGTGCATGTGTTGTGAGTGCCTGAGTTGTACTGTGTAATCGGAAAAAAAAATCAAGTAAAGTTGCTCGTCGTCATTTTATTTTTTTAATTCCTTTTTCAACCCAGAAAACTTCCTTGATTTTTCTGAGCCAACAAATGATCGAATTTTTGTGTTCTTGTTCTACCATTGCGCTGTAAATTTCATCTAGTTTTTTTAGATATGTTTGTTTCAAATTTCAATTTTTAAAAAAATTTGAATTCAAAAACCGGAGAACCAGGGAAACTGAACCGGATCGGTTTTTCTGAATTTTCCGGTAACCGGTCCGGTTACCGCGGTTTTGTAAACACTGGTTCCAGGCAAGAGAGGAGTGTTCGTTTCTTTAAGACTAAATTTAGGCCTGTAGAATCTTGTGATTGAAAGGTATTAAATAAAGTCTAATTATAAAACTAATTATAGAATCTCTGTGCTAATGCACGAGACGAATCTAATAAGGGTAATTAAGCCGTGATTATACGATGATTACTGTAGCAAAACATAGATTAATTAGGCTCATTAGATACATCTCGTAAATTAACACCCATCTGTCAAAAAAAATTCTAATTAGACTTTATTTAATACTCTTAAATAATAAGATTCTTTTTGGAACTAAAGTTTAGGGAGCGGGAAACAAACACCCCCTGATCAGTCCCTAAATCTCCAATTTTCAACGACTGCGGTGGAGTCAGCACAACAATTGGACAGGTCGTCGTCAAATCTTTCCATCACGGTTCTAATCCCGGCTTTGTAGAAGAATGCATCGGGACAAGAGAGAAAACGAGGGCACAAGCGAATTCGATGGGGTCTCGCCAGCGAGGGCGAAGTGCATCGGTAAATTGCCGAGCTCCGTGCTCATTGAAAGGGAGCATCTCGCTCCCGCTTGCCTGGCCTCCTTTCCTCACCGAACCACCCATCACCTCCACGCTGACGCTGAGAACCTCCGTGTCGATCTGCAGTCCCTCACGTCTGGCGGCGGCTACATCCTTGCACGATTAGCGCGTGGAAAGCGATTTGATGGGGGCAATGATTAGGTGGGGAGTCGTTGATTTTGTGGTCGGCGTCTAGAGTTCTGTTCGTGGGAGAGGCTAGATGTAATTGCATTGGTTTGATGTTGGGCCCACAAACTTGCTATATTATCACTCAATTGCAAAATGGTATTTGGAATATTCAACCCTGTTCAAGACAATGAAAACAGCAACCATGGCACAAAACGGATTAATTTTTTGGGACAGTGGCACTAAGGGGATGTGAGCTTTCAGGGTTGTACGAGAGCCCTGATAAGCAAATTTCGAGTGTACGCGAGAGAGTACGCGACGCTTACCTAGACCGAAATTTGCTACTGCTCGATCCAATTTCAACCAGCTACCAACTGAACCAAAACAAAGGTATGCTTAATCAGCTAACTCATTCAAGCCCAAGGTAAGCAGAATTATCTCCCATGTCATGGTATGCTCCCAATTATTATTCGCTAATCATACCATTGGCAATTCCAACAGAAGATACAGATCGAATAGTACACAAACTAGACGAGATACAATAAGCACAACAGTTATGTGCTTACTCTAGTTAGGCAAAATTCAGACATCATTCACGCCACAGCAATCAGGTTTGAGGGGCGCTAATACTCAACAAAAAGTTTGCTATCACAATCTAATCCTGGTACTTCATGTCAGATACCCTGAAGCCAGGCATCTCGAACGAAGTGGCGAATTTCTCAACCTCTGCCCTCAGGTTTTCAATGTCCTTGTTGTTCACCAAACCCTTTTCGAAGTTTTTGAGAAGCTTGCCATGTTCCTCCTGGACGTTCACGCAAATGGTCACAGCGTGGTGAAGGTACTCAGCAATTTGCACAAAGTCCTTTTCAACCAAACCCCTTGAGGTCATTGCAGGAGTACCTGGAACAGCATTCAAAATGTTACGAACAAAGGTAAGTAGTTGGAATACTGGCAAATACCAGTTTGAAATCCACGGTTAGCAGGAGAAACTTTACGTAGCAGATTAACGTAATTTGTGACATACTGTTTAACTCAAGAAATACCCAGACCTTTACAACGTCCACAAAAGTTTAGTTTGTTCAAATTTTCTTGACAGCTCATTTATGGAAATTTGGAACTGACTGATGTTTTAAATCCTAAACATGCAAGAGAGAATCTATTTGTTACAAAATTACTAAAAATGTGATTATGGACAGGGGAATCCGAACACAAGGTGCAAGTTGACAAGTCCAGGAGCAGAGTTATAAACAAAAAATTGGAGCATTAGTAATGCTCCGTCAATCTAGCAGTAAGAACCCAACTTGTATGCTTGAACTTGAACCCAAAAAACAACAATGTGACCCAATTTTGATGGCCCATCTATTAGCAGGACTTCATTGACTCTTTTTTTGCAGGGGAGGCCTCCACTGTTGTACCCAATGGCCATTAACAACCTCAAAAGCAACTACGCATCACATGATAAAGACTCTCATGCTGTAAAGTGATAGTTAGATACTGACCAATGCGGACACCACCAGGTGACAATGCACTGCTGTCACCAAATACAGCATTTTTATTCAGTGTGATGCTGCATAGGTCGCAGAGCTTCTCAACTTTGTTACCTACAGTTTCAATAAACGAAGTTAAGAAGAAGATTATACAGCTTGGCAGCTTGCTACCAAGACAAGTAAAAATTGCCGTCTATACCAGTCAAGCCAAGAGGACGGAGATCCCAGAGGACAAGGTGGTTCTCTGTTCCGTCAGTAACCAATTTGTAGCCCTTACTCATCAAATGATTTCCAAGGGCAACAGCATTTGCCTTAACCTGCTGGATATATGCCTTGAATCCAGGTGACATTGACTGCTTCAGGGCTACTGCCAATGCACCAATCTGGTGATTATGTGGACCCCCCTGGAGCGATGGAAACACTGCAAAGTTGATCTTATCCTCATAGTCATACAGAGCCCCTTCTGGCTGGCCTTTTCTGGGAGGCTTCAGGCCCTTCCTGTAGAAGATCATACCAGACCTTGGCCCTCTGAGACTCTTGTGGGTGGTAGTGGTAACCACATCAGAGTACTCAAAGGGATTCGAAGCCTCCTACAGAATAGCGAATGAAAATATAAGTATACCACCATGGGTGGCTGTGAGGACGAGGTGTTCTTAGCCAAAAAAATAAAATAAAAGGAAAAGGTCCGATATGGAATATAGGAGTTCCATAGGAATCGTAAGGAAATTACAAAGTTCCAGACAAATTATTGCAGGAGTTATGAAATATTCCCCACAGAATAACAGCACCAGTATCATCTCTTGTAACGAACACATGCATACACTACTCTAATTGGATGTTCACAGATCAATCATTAAGCAATTATTCGATAAACTCAATGGATTACTGCACTCCAATACTTGGCATAGATTCAAAAATCATAGGATCTCAGAATCATACATGTGAAAAAATACAGTTCAAAACAAGAGGAAACAGATAACAGTGAGCAGACTAAAGCAGAATATATATGGATGGTAACCATTCAAAACACATAATCATACCCTAGTATAAGACATACTGGAAGCACTTCCAGGAAAATTACTGAAATTGAAACAACTGACTTATCATTTAACAGACCTATACAACATGAAGTTTCCTCTTTGTTTTTGGGGAACTTGTGTGAATTAGTCAGGTCCACATTAAGAAAAACATGTTACATTCAAATGGTGTCACAATGATGAAGGAACGTACACACATGGGGGCATAGAATTTTTTACGACACGCGGAACATAGGAGGAACAATCCAAGAGGGAGCTTGCACTCTGTCTCAGAAGCAAAATAGCGACTTCACAGTTCACACATTAAAATGACATCCTTCACCGTACTCAATCAATGCCATTGTCAACCATAATCAAGAAAGATGCAACCTTTGCATCAATTACCAAGGAGGCAAACACAAAAAGAATAAACATTTGGTAGATAAATCATGGATGCAAGCTGGTAACTGAATGCAATCGATAAATAAAATGAGCAGCAAACAGAGGAGTCCATACCTGTGCGGCAACGAGACCACTAATATGAGCCATGTCGCAGAGCAACATGGCGCCACACTTGTCCGCGATGGCCCTGAGCCTGGCGTAGTCCCAATCCCGCGGGTACGCACTCCCTCCGCAGATGATAAGCTTGGGGCGGAAATCCATGGCCTTCTCCTCCAGCCTGTCGTAGTCGACGTACCCAGTGTCGGAGCTCACCTTGTACGGCAGGCTCTCGAAGTAGATGGACGTGGCGGAGATCTTCTTGCCGCCGGCCGTGTAGTAGCCGTGGGTGAGGTGTCCCCCGGACGGCAGGTCGAGCCCCATGATCCTGTCGTGGGGCTCGAGCAGGCCCGTGTAGGCGGCGAAGTTGGCCGGCGAGCCCGAGTAAGGCTGCACGTTGACGCCCCAGGCCGCGGGGTCGAGGTGGAACGCGGCGAGCGCGCGCGCGCGGCAAAGCTCCTCGATCTCGTCGATGACCTCGTTGCCGCCGTAGTAGCGCGCGCCCGGCATGCCCTCCGAGTACTTGTTGGTGAGCGGGCAGCCGAGCGCCTCCATGACGGCGAGCGAGGTGAAGTTCTCGGAGGCGATGAGCTCGATGCCCGCGCGCTGCCGCCGCTTCTCGCGCTCGATGAGGTCGTACACCTCCGGGTCCACCTCCGACAGCGGGGTCAGGCCCCACTCCGCCACGGCGTCCATCGCGGCAGTGGCAGTAGAGACCGGCGTGGCGGTCGAAACTGCCGTCGCGGCGGTGGGGAGGCGGACGGCGCGGGTCGCAGCGGCGGCGGCGGCGGCGCGGAGGGACAAGCGAAGGGGCGAAGAGGAAAGTTGGCTGCTGAAGGCTCTGGCAGTGGCCGTGGAAGCAGCGGCGGAGTGGGAACACAAGGCGGCGCGCGCCGGCGGCTGGGCGAGGCCGTGCGGTGCCATGGCGGCCATGCGCGCGAGGTGCTCGGTGGAATGAAGCGGCGGATGGCGGCGCGGGTGTGAGTGAGGAGTGCGGGTGACTGGGTCGGGGCTGGGCTGGGCCGCGGCGCCGCTGTGGCTTATATATCGCGTCGTTTTTTAAGGGTTCGTGTCGCGGCTGCTCGTGCGCCGCACGCGTTTCCGGCCCGTTGATTCCGCCGCTGTGCGTGGACGTATCGAAAGCGCCTTGTTTTTCTTTTCAGGTTTTCATCTCTTTTCTGATTTTTTTGGTTAAAAAATGTTCGTGCTTTATCTCGAGCTGATTCGGCTTTACGGGGTGCTGGTAGAGACGTAGAGGAGGAGGAGAAACCCAAACTTTCTCATTTCTACTATCACGAACAGATTCTATCTTTTCGTTTCGTTTTCTTGCAACCCGCGTGCGTGTACGCATGCCCATCGTGTTTACAAGGACCGCGCCCCAATTTCCTGCAACTTGAAAGTGTGTGGTCCGACCGCCCCAATTTCCTCGGCCCACGTGTCAGTGTGTAATTGGAATGGCAAAGTTGCACAACAGCTATTTTAGAGGGTGTGATTATTGGAGAGAGAATATTATCACATCTCTATTCAAGAATAAAAGTTATTTTCTAGAGTAAGCTTTTTGAGCGATTGACACAAAAAAGCATGAGGCATTTGCAAAAAGGGTCTTGTTTTGAATGTCAATTCTAAAATTGGTCTTCTTTTTTGGACTTTGCAAAAAAAGGGCTTGTTTTTTGAACCTGAAACTAGGAGCAGGTCATATTCCGTTAAAAGTAGCTAACGGTGTTAAAATGACTTACACAAAGACACATATACCCTTTGCACAATTGGTCCTGTTTTGTGACTTTTGTCAAAAAAGTTACAAATCTGGTCATGTTTTCAAGTAGTAGCAGCATTTTTGTTATTGTGTTCTTTTTACTAGAATCGATGACCAACAAGCAAAAATCACATATAATTTACATGATAATTAGGAATTGCTGACCAACAAGCATTACCAATGCATTGTGAGAGAGAGAGAGGGAAAAAAAATCATGACATGCAACAAGATAGCCTGAATTAGTTTGCCTTGACATTAGATTCTTGTTTTGAACAAGAGATTTAAACCCCCAAAAAAGAAACAATCCTTCATCTCCTTCTGTTGTACAAATTACAGATCTCATCGGTGAAGCCTCTTCTCCTTTCTTAAGAGGAAAATCGAGAAGAAAGAACGGCAACCCAAGAAAGGAGAGAGGAAAAAAAGCTGTAACATCACCCCATCAAACGTTTTTGGGTGTTGACCAAATGAGGAAGATGAAGAATAACGCCATCGTTTGCAGCATTGGGCACTTCGACAATGAGGTTGACATGCATGGCCTTGAGACATACCCTGGCATCAAACGCATCACTATCACGCCTCAAACTGAACCGTTGGGTCTTCCCTGAGACTAACACCGGCATCCTCGTCCTTGCTGAGGGTCGGCTGATGAACCTTGGGTGTGCCACCAGCCACCCCAGTTTTGTTATGTCATGCTCTTTCACTAACCAGGTACATTTGGAGATGGGGATTTATTTAGTGCTCTTTCCAAGTGCTTCCTTTTTTGATTTATTATATTCTACCCCAGCTCGTAATACTATTGTAACAGTGATAAATTATATTACACGGTTCACTGCGTTTCTGCAGGTGATTGCTCTGGTTGACTTGTGGACGGAGAAGAGTAGTGGCAAGTATGAGAAGAAGGTGTATGTCCTTCCCAAGCACCTTGATGAGAAGGTTGCTGCCCTGCACCTAGGCAAACTTGGTGCCAAGCTAACAAGGCTCAGCCAGTCCCAAGCTGACTACATTTGCGTCCCGGTTGAAGGCCCCTACAGTCCCAAGCTGACTACATATGCCCAACAGGATTACAGGATGACATAGCATAACCTGCTGTTTTCAGTTTGTTTTTTCTTTCTTTTTGATGCTTCTGGTAGGATGATCCATTGTTTATTTGTTATGGCATGGTGATCGTCTAGACTACAGGAGTACTTTACATAATGCTACTGGAGTAATTAACAACATAAATGTTTTTTCTGTGGCGTAATGCCAGTAGCCGCATACAGTTTTGTTCTGTGAATCACATCGTCTTGTTAGATAACTTGCTACTGAAGATTGACCAACGAGGAGAAAGTATCTAGGTGACAAAAACCGTCTCGTAATCTTCTTTACAGAGTACAGTATGCTCAGACTACGTATCAGATCTGTGGTGTAATGTACATGCCAATAGCCGCATACAGTTTTGTTATGTGAATCACATACAACATTGCAGATTGACCAACGAGGAGACAGTATTTAGGGTGATAAGGACCGTCTCGTAATCTTGTTTATAATCTAGAGTACAGTATATTCAGACTACGTATCAGAATATGGAGTGTTTCTGTCAAGATATTGTAATAAGCTTCCAGTTAGCAGTATTTCAGAATTACGGCAAAGAAGGGTCAGCCTCAGGTGCCATGCATATTTTATCTCGGGATGTGCGGTGGCAATGGAGCGCAGCTCAGCGACTGCTGCCAGTTGCTGATTCTTCTCTTCTTAATAATTAAGCCGCAGTGCCGCACCTGCCTAAAAACATATTGGGCTATATTCGAATTACGCCCATTGGAAACAGGCTTCGAATTTAATCATACGCGTAGCAGGATAGGCGCAGCGTTCTAGTTCTACTCATGCCCACATCCATCACATAGAGAATAACCTGTAATATATGCTTACGGCTCTGCATGGACATCATTCAGGTTCTGAATGTTGCCACCACCAGCAGCAACACACTTGCCATGATAATGAAAACTCAACCGCCTGCCATCAGATTCTCAGTCTGGAAGGCATCATTGCAGTTGAGTTCGAGAAGATCGACCTGTGATCATTTACAAGTGCTTGCAGCCATTACTTTCAACCCAGAAAAGAAAAAACATGAAAACATGACACACCCTCAAATATCAACTTACCAAGTGCTTACAGCCATTACTAATAACTTTCAACCCAGGGGGAAAAAAACATGACAAGCCATCAGAGATGATAATCAATCGGAATCTGCTTTTTGTTCGCTGAAAGACCACACAAAAACTGCATATTCTAGCAAGGGAAGCCCGAGCTTCTGACAAAGCATAGTCTACAAAAGGTACGCCAATGTAACACTCTGGTATTGTCCCAGAAAGGGTCACATTATTACAGCAGCTGTCTGAAAGTAATATTTCAACCTGCAGCACAGAAATGAAAAAAAAAAGTTTTTATTTTTTATTCTAGCTTGAGCCTTAAAGTTACGGACTCCTGAGCTTCCCAAAGTACAAAGGATTATTCAACCTCCTAGATGCTCGGGAGACGTTTCACATTGTACTTGCCCAGATAGCCCTGCATGCAAATAAAGCTCAAAGCTCAGTACAGCACAGAAGTAATATATAATCCAGGCTATTGATTTTTCATTGAGATAAGGAGTAATGAGGCAGGAGGATGGGTAGTGACCTGTATAAGTGTGTCAATTCTTTTCTTGTGGGACTTCAAGTAACTTTCAATATTCTGATGTGTTTCAGGAATCACCTTCTCATAGCTCATAACTTTTTCGACAACCCTTCTGACAATGACTTTAAAAAGTTCTTTCGTCAAGCATCCCCTATGCCATGTCTCCCTAAGTCCTTCCTTCACAAATTTGGTCAGTGCAGATTTGAATATGTTCTGCGCCTTACTCTGCTTAGTATCATTTTCTTTAGCCTGTGAGGTGCCTTCAGGTTCTCCATTGTTGCCTTCTGAAGGATTAACTGTTGAGTTGCCAGCAGACAATGCGACCGAGTGGGACAAAATTACAGGCTTGCCACTGCTGTCAATTTCAATCTCAAACTTATAGACCGTCCGGCCAGATGGAACAGAGGTTTCCGGTTGAACTATGACTTCTGCTTGTTGATTGGGTGGAACAGGAACAGATGTAGGTGCGGCAGATGAACTCGCCGCTAATCTTGGATCCCGATTACTCATGGATGACTTTTTCTGAACAGGATTAGCAGTGATAGGAGTGCTCTGGCTCTTGTCGCTATTATTGTTATTTGCCCATCTTTGGAAGGAACTTAGGTCTGGTGCATTATGTAAAGCCGCATCTTCAGATACAATTTGCTCTTCTGAAACAAAGCTCTCTACAGGAAATTTGCTGCATTGATTCCTCCCAGGATCTTTTAATTGGCAATCATTGTATCCATATGTTGCAGGGCTTCTGAATATGCCCTGAAAACCAGGGTTTTCCCTGGCATTTCTGAAAAAAGTATGCCTTGTGTTCATAGCAACTGGATCAGGTCCCATCCGACTATGGTGAGCACTGTCATGGAAAAACCTACCTTTTTGACCAAAACCTATACCACGGCAGCTTTCACCAATCTCATCACTGTTCACACCATAATGGCCCCTTTCTAGGTCAGTGGAGTGGTAATTTTGTTGCGGTTCAGTTATTGCAGCTCTTATCCATCTAGCAGCTGAAGAAGTTTGAAAAGGTAGAGAAAGCTCTTCATATGTTTTGTCTCTCCCATGCCTCTCAATCAGGCTTCTGCTTGTGTCCCCCAAGTGACATGCATTCCTGTAACAAAAACATAAGTCAACTCATTATCATTATGTTCTAATTTAGAACAGATCACCTGCAGAAGCTGTAAGGCTCTCATAAATAGATACTGTGAATATGATGACGATGAAAAATGTCCATAGTTGTATTGAGCAGACCCAACTGAGCAAAACAGAGTTTATAGGTGAACATTAGAAACAGTATGATCCTCCAATGGTATACAGTGAGGGATGCAGCTGCATCAACATGGGAATGGTGATAGTGGGATATAAGCATGTGCAAATCACGGAAGAGACCGGCTGCTGCAGTGGCAGAAATGTGGCCAGGAAGAGGCAACAGTAGCAGCTACTAGAGAGAAACTGAAAGAATCTAATACGAGACAAGAATAACGTATATGTAGTTGAATTGAGCAGCCTACATGGAGAACATGGAAGAAACCTATAGAAACAGAAAAGAACTCAAATACCTTTCTACAGTACACTAAGTAAGAGATGCGTCATACCCAAGACAAAGATTGTTTAATAAATAGGCTATCCACAGTTAGAACACTAAAAGGTCAAGAATCAAATTTTGTCCTTCCATCTCACTCGTACTTTTAATTGCCATGACCTAGCAAATGGAATTATCTGAGGACTTAGACAAGTCAACTAGGCTTTGCTTCTCTATCCGTAGGACGTATATGCAGCAAATGTTTGTGTACTTGCATAGGATCATGCATGCATACATATACACTGTACACTATTCTCCACCAAGAAAACATGGCCATTTCCCTATCTACTCTCTCCTGGGTATGATTATCAGGTTGCTAAACAGAAGGTTCGAGTAAATGTTTAAAGAATGAATGTGTTTGATGAGGACATCACTTCTATAGATACAACCATACCACCTACAGCAGCAGGTCATTATATTTTGTATGATAAATAGTAGAAGTCAAATTGAATTTTTGCTCTCTTTTCTTGATCATGAAGAAGAGAGTTGCCAAGTTCAATCTAGAACCTACATAGAGTTATATTGTAAACAACTCATGTTGAGTTGTCATGACAGCTCAACTTGAGTTGGCATAGAGTTTGTAACCTGTAAATAGGAAGGGTACCTCCATATGTAAGACTTGGGTTTTGTTTTAGTTCAGTTCAGTTGTCCCATGTGAAACTACTGCTTGTGTTGTCTCTTGTGTCGGCTAGACCAACAGATTAGCCTCTATTCAAAAGCCCCATCTTAAAATCTTCATTGCATACTTGCAATTTCAGATTTGCTTGCACCTTGTTCTTGCTGTTTTCTTCCATTTCTTGCAGGAACAAACCCTAGTGGTCAAGTCAGCTTGGCTTTTGGCAAGGCTGATAACAACTACGAGGCTGGTTCAGCGGTTGCATGCTATTGGAACCTATTGGTTAGTAGCCGGATTGTGAGAGTCACCTCCACAATTGGAAACCTCCACAATTGGAAGGTTCTCCTTCTCATCGAAAGATCGGGACATTTAAGTGTTACTGGTATCAGAGCTTTCGATGTCCCGATCTTTCGATGAGAAGGAAAACCTTCCAATTGTGGAGGTGACTCCCACGATCCGGCTACTAACCAATAGGTACCAACAGCCTGCAACCGCTGAACCAGCCCCTTTGTTGTTATCAGCCTTGCCAAAAGCCAAGCTGACCTGACCACTAGGGTCTGTTCCTGCAAGAAATGGAAGAAAACAGCAAGAACAAGGTGCAAGCAAATCTGAAATTGCTAGTATGCAATGAAGATTTTAAGATGGGGCTTTGAATAGAGGCTAATCTGTTGGTCTAGCCGACACAAGAGACAACACAAGCAGTAGTTTCACAAGGGACAACTGAACTGAACTAAAACAAAACCCAAGTCTTACATATGGAGGTACCCCTCCTATTTATCGGTTACAAACTCTATGCCAACTCAAGTTGAGCTGTCATGACAACTCAACATGAGTTGTTTACAATATAACTCTATGTAGGTTCTAGATTGAACTTGGCAACTCTCTTCTTCATGATCAAGAAAAGAGAGCAAAAATTCAATTTGACTTCTACTATTTATCATACAAAATATAATGACCTGCTGCTGTAGGTGGTATGGTTGTATCTATAGAAGTGATGTCCTCATCAGTGTTCTGAACAAGCCTGAAAGTACAAAATGTCAACCTGAATCATGGCTAACTTCAATGTTAGCATCTTGTAGGGACAACTCACTTGGTCAGAGTCTCATGACCACTGCTAACCAACACCTTCGGAGCGGTACTTAAATGAATCAGTGAATGAACATGGAGACGGAGCCAGCTTGGGATGTCCACCTCTAATCCTCCTCTCCAGTCATCCCTTAGACACCAGCCCATCCCACTCCAACGCCTACTCCAGGTCCAACGACCACCTCAGTGGTGGCACGATCCCGTCGAGGACTTCCTCGTTCCCCACAATTTCCTCCTTGTTGCCCTATGCACAACCCTTTTATCTGGCGAGGCACCTACCTATTAGCCTATGAAGAACAGCCCCAATATCTCGACAGGGACATGGCAGCCACAACCCCACTCACACTACCCCAAAACAGGGCTCGCAAACCAAGTTTCAACTATGCCTCCAGTTCTAATCTCGGTGACAAGATGCACCGTCCGCTTCGAGATACCCTGCGTCTGTGCTCTGTAGAACGATATTCAGACTTGGGGCACCCGGCGATGTGCCAAGCGGCCTCTGTGACATCGTGCTTCTGTGCCTGCAGACCTACAAGGCAATGCTTTGGCTGCACGTTGTCAAGGTACAAGTCCCACAGTCAGGTGACAATAACGACACCCTCCAGGGACGGCAAGGCAGCAGACCACGCAGCAGGATGCTCAACCACAGCGGCACCCACCAAGCATCGAAGACCATATCCCAATGACAACCGTGGCTGTGACCAGATGGGTCGCTGTAAGCGTTGACAGAGCAAGGCCAGGCACGGAGGTGGACCTGTCATTTCATAGGCCCTAGGGCAACTACAGAGGCCCTACGTACAGTCGTAGCACATCAAAGTTAGTGTAATTGCAAAACAATTTTTTAATTCATTACAGAGAAGCTGGTTTGCCAATGGTGATAACTAAAAGCAATCTGATTTGCCTTTCAAATTTTGTACGGCCTGCAAGCTTATGATGGTGTTTCACATTGCCAAATAGAAGTAGGGGGCCTTAAGTTGCTGCACACAAGTCCATATTCTACAAAGCCAGTATATCTATATACAAACCTGGGTTAATGCCTGAACATTAATGAAGAAAACTTGAGCCACAAAGTGGGAAACTAAATGCACAAAATGCCTCTTTCTCGTATTTCCATAATTTTCCTCTCCTGAGCCGCTATTTATAGAGGTGAAGGGACAGTTTAGATTAGACCATTATGCCCCAGCTCTACATTCTCTGAATATACCATACAAAATTATGAAAGAGCACAATGGGAAATTTACACTTGGTATCAACCCGTCTCGCAACCCCAAATATAGATAGCTATAAATTCAATTCGTACTAGCTTGAACTCTTTCTTTATCCAGAACAAACATGAAATACAACATCATGTTCACATAACTGCATGAAATTCAAGCATACCTGTGGGACTGGTTCCCCTCCAAGATATCCTTCGACATGGCACTGGTAGTGATCTATAGTTTGAACAAGCTTCAGATCCGCAGGGATTCGCCCTTCCGCCGCCTCTTCCACCGTCGCCATCGGGACTCAGGCTAGGGTTTGGAGCAGAGGATGGGGACAGGATACTGACAGTCAGCAAGAGAGAGAGAGAGCGAGAAAGAGAGTGTTATAGTCCAGAAGGCCGAAGGTCGGCTGGGCCGGCACAGCTCGCCACACGACGCAGCAGCAGCTTAGGCCCTGCTGTGCCTGGAGCGCATAGCAGGAGTCTAAGGGCTGGCTGCCGCCCCTGCTGGGCCGGCCCAGCTCGTCACGCGCTGCTGCTGCTGCAGCATCCCAGCCTGGGGCGCACAGCAGGAGCCTTAGGGGTGGCTGCCGCCCCTGCTGCTCCCTTCCGATAACCTTCCTCTTTTAAAGATTGAATTGTGCTAGTAATACACAATTGTTGGCAATCAGGGAAGCACTATTACTAGCAGAGGAGCTTGGTATCAGTCGATTGCTAATTGAGTCTGATGCACAGCTTATGGTGCAAACCATACAACACAAGGAGGCCGATCTTTCGCCAGCAGCTGTTATAGATCAAGAGATCAAGCAACATATGGCCGAGTTCCAGGAGTGCGTAATTCAGTATGCTAGTCGTGACTGTAATACAGTAGCTCATTCTATTGCTCAGTATGGTGTTTCCTAGGAGGGCATGTCCTCATGGCTCTGGGATGATGATGTACCTGCATTTATAGCAGTAGCTGTATCGGCGATATGCCCCGTTCTCAGTAATAAAGTCCTAGCTTCCTGTCAAAAAAAAAAAAGAATCAATTGGTTTGGAAAGAGTCGTTTGCAGAATTGGGAGTCTATTTTGTAATAGGGGAAAGGTTTAAATAATTGCCATATGGTGTAACCCCCTCTGGCTGTAAGGCCAGGGGCGTTGAGATTGTTTAAGCAAGAAATAGTATTCCTCTTCTTGCTCTCTGCCTCCTGCGCTTCCCTCTCTCTATGTTCCTCATCTCATGCAAGCAGCAGCAGCACCACAGCCAGCCACCATAGGCCGGCCTTGCCGTTTGTCATTCAAGCATTCTCTCCCTCCCCAATACTCCTACCACCTACGCCCCTTAGGCCATAGGCCAGCTTGGAGAAGAGCACGGCATGCTGGCCCTGCATGTAGCAGCCTCGGCTCCGTCTCAGGCCAAAGGGGCGCCGGCACTGGATGTGGCAGCTTCAGCTCCGTCCAAGGCCGAGGGTGCGCTGGCTCCTGAGGGGCACGACGCGCCGGCCCTGGACGTGGCAGCTTCAGCTCGTCCGAAGCCGAGGGCGCGCTGGCTGCTGAGGAGCAAGACGCGCCGGCCCTGGACGTGGCAGGTTCAGCTCTGTCCGAGACCGTAGGCGCGCCGGCCCTGGACATGGCAGCTTCGGCTCCGTCCGAGTCCGAGGGCACGCTGGCTGCTGAGGAGCACGACACGCCGTCCCTGGACGTGGCAGCTTCGGCTCCATCCGAGGCCGAGGGCGCGGTGGCTGCTGAGGAGCAAGACGCACCGGCCCTGGACGTGGCAGGTTCAGCTCCGTCCGAGACAGTAGGCGTGCCGGCCCTGGACATGGCAGCTTCGGCTCTGTCCGAGGCCGAGGGCACGCTGGCTGCTAAGGAGCGCGACACGCCGTCCCTGGACGTGGCAACTTCGGCTCCATGCAAGGCCGTAGGCGCGCCAGCAGCTAACGAGCAAGACGCGCCGGCCTTGAACGTGGCAGCTTTGGCTTCGTCTTTGGCTGTGCGTGTGCAAGAATTTGAAGACCTTGAGGTGCCGGCCTTGGACGTGGCAGCTTTGGCTCCGTCTCAGGCCATGATCACACCAAGTGTTGAAGAACACGCCTGCCTTTCAGCTGCGTCGGTTGTGCACTCTGATGCAACAGTGGAGGCTGATGCTGGCAGTACTGCGAGGGCTGAGGGCGCCTTGGTGCCAATTGCGAGAGAAGTTTTCATAAGCAAGCTTGCACGACATGCTCTTGCAGGTCCCCGTCATCACCAAGGGTTGCAAGAAAACCAAAGCACCGGGAGACACCGAGGCGGAGCCGTCCCCTTGCAGGTGCCAATGTGTAATTTCAACCTGAAGATTTGGTATCCGGAAGATCAAAGAAAAAGGTCACGAGAACTTTGGAAATTATTGGGGAGCAGGAGGGTATCGACCAACAAGCACTAGATGAGTATGCGAAGATGTTTGAGCAGCCTCTCACCGATGCACATGTACAAGCTTTGGCTGCTCTGTTCAAATGGTCTATTCCTGAGGAATTTTTCTCCTGCGTGTTCGATGAAAAAAAAAAATTCCTGAGGAATTTGGCCATGATAGGAGTGACCTAGCGGCAGCATGAGTAGTACAAGCAGAAATGTTGTACTTGGTTGTCTCTTTAGTGTGTGTTTTAATGGATCCGGCAAACATTCTTATTTGGAATGTGAGGGGCCTTAATTTCTCTTCCCGGCAAGACTCTTCGCACGTTATTAGAGTCGTCGCGCTCTGATATAGTGTGTATCCAGGAAACAAAAATGGCTGCTATATCCTGATGGGTTATTCTTTCGACTCTTGGGTCAGATTTCTCGGATTTCATCGAGCTCTCCGCTGTTGGCGCGAGTGGTGGGGTGTTTTGATGGCCTGGCGCCACCATATTGGAACACGGGTGCTCGCAGAGTTGATGCTAATACCGTTTCAGTTCAGTTTTGCCCAGACAATGGACAGAGCTGGTGGTTAACGTGCGTCTATGGGCCTCAAAGCACAGATGACCAAATTCAGTTTCTACAGGAGTTACGGGATATTCGTGCAGCACGCCCCGGCCCTTGGGTCTTGGTAGGCGATTTTAACTTGATCTACAAGGATGAAGACAAGAATAATTCAAATTACTAGCAGCAACCCCGGGCGTTGCCCCGGGCTACCTAGTTCATGTAAAAATTGGCTTTTAGAAATAAAAATTTTAAAGGGTGTGGTAGCATCATTCTGTTAATGAAAATTAAATATGGTTGTCTTATAGAGTAAGAGAAAAAGAGGTTTAAACTTACAATGAATCACATTCACTCCATAGGTGGAAAATTACATTGGTTGGTCAATTAAAAAAAACTATAAATGGGCATACTTTATCTAACATATAGTGAAAATAAAAGTCCATGGTGGAGGTGTCTCATCCACACATAAAGTTAATCGAATCTTGAAAGACATGGTCTATAGGTTAATGATTGATAGTATATAGGAGTATTTCTTGGCTAATACTGACAGTGAGGCCAAACTTTGCATGCATGCTTCACCGGTTGTTTATATTTCTAGGCTCGGTGTTAGTAATCTTGTTCTGAATTGAAAAATCATATGTTAAACCACTAAAAACTTCATTACATAACAACTCAAAAACATTTATAATTTGACGTCTGGAGACATAACATCAGATAGGATCGCAAGGCAACAGAAGCACATGAATCACCTGGAGATAGTGTAAGGCGTTGCCAAACTACTCGCTGTTGTGTGAGGACTAAGGAGAGCTCCTGAAATGGGACTTCCAAGCTGAGAAATTGCGGATGCAGCGGCTTGCCAAAACTGCAGAAACCAAAAAATGAGTCCCATAAACAAATACAATGCAGAGAAGGATGAAAAACTAATAAAGCAATTCTATTTTTAATGACCTCCGAATGTCTGAGCTACAAAAGTAACCTTCCGCCTGCAACCTTTTATCCATGCATCGAGACATTAATTACAAAGCATATTTTAGGCAGCAATAACCGATATGATGATCCTGTTGACTGACGATTTGAATGATCAAAAGGTAGCAGTGCCCTGAACAAAGCACAGAAGTAAACCATCTACGCCTTCTGAAGCAAGACTTGCAGTTGATATGGCAACAGGATAGAACAGTGAAGTTGTTGTTTCTGAACATTAGACTGCGCATGGTCATTGGTCAACTATGAATCCTGAGCATGGATGCCCTTGGTTTTGAGCTATATAAGTTAAACAAAAATCTTTCATGATACATACAGCATTGATGGCGGTTAATTAATCACTGCATATCAGCAACATAAAGCAACGAAGTTCCAACAAAATTGTAGGAGACTGCTACATATTCATATACCACAAAAAATCGTAGGAAACTATATTGATTTGTTTTACATACTGGTATAAGAGTAAACAGACGTTAGCTTCAAAAGCAAGGAATTACCACCTGGTACTCTATTTAGCTCTAGCCAAAGCTGTTGGACAGACAAACCAAAACGTTTATTGCTGTGGACTACAGACAAAGAATCGAATGCAGCAGCGTTGAAAAATAAGAAAGGACCCAACGTGACTGTAGAGATTTGGGCTGTTGGCGCACCGGGCAAGAGGCGATCCACCACGGCTCACAGCAAAAAACCCAATCCTGGAGCGTGCCCGTGCGCTGCCCAGCATCCCGGCTCCATACGGATCTGTCGGAGCAGGAGGCTGGATGGGAACAGGGGTGGCCGATGAGCAGGAAGATGGCATCAATTGAGACATCAGATACATGGTACCATGCCTTTATACTACCAGTTTCACACAATAAGCGACTTAGGCTGCCAGCAATTGACACCATCTTGAAGTAATCAAGCAAAGCACATTCCTTTTTGTAGAAGAATCAGAAGACATTTTTGCCTAACATATTATTTCCCTTCTGCAACATCATTACAAAATCATTGTAGTTGATCATGCCATCCTGAACTGAACGTTTTTAAAGGAAGGCATCCTTTGATACACTCATTTCTGCTATATGAAATAATGCCATACATGAAATTTCTGCAATGTAAAAGAATGCTATACATGAAAGAAAAACATGTATACTTTGACATTTGATTATGTAGTGGAGTCAATATTGGTAAAAGGTAATGAAAAAACAATTCCATAAAAAATTGAGACAATTAAGAGAACTCTTCAAACTTATTTGATGAACTACGGATTTTATGATGTGCCAGCAATATAGATGTCATCTACAGCTCTACTACATAAGCAGCATCCAAACACTCTACAATTTGATTATAGATGTCTCAATGCAGCACCTTGTGAGAATAGCAACAAACACAAATAGTGTTTCCCAAAAAAAAAAGTAAAAATATCTGGAGCTATCACCGAAAGAATTCACAAAATTCGTGAACCATCAGCAATTAGAAAAACAGGTTTCACTAAAATAGTAGGCAGATAATACTGAAAAGTAGTGTAAGGTAGTAATATCTGGAGATGTATATGAAGCATTGCACTCACAAAGAACATGCACTGCATTTTACACCATTACATATAATTGTGTCTACAAAACAAAACTAACTTGAAATATTCAGATATAAGCATGTACCTTAACTGCAACTTCCAAACAAAGTGTTTTGATTCTCAGGTTGTAGTAATTTTCTTCCACCATATATGCAGCTTGCAGCCAGATTTATCCAAACAATACTATATTGAAGCCTTACTCAGGACCTTTTTTCATTCCTCGAAGGGAATTTTTTTTATACCAGAATCCAAGTTTTTTTATCTCCGAAATGAAATCAGTAGGTGTGTTTCATTCTCAACAGCCAACGCTTCATTGTGAAAAAGAAACAGATAATTAGATATATGACATTAAGAATCACTGCAAATAGCTAATTCTGTATTGTGTAAAAAAAAAACAAAGAATCAAAGATCTGGCATCAAGAATCAGAAGAAAATATGAATGGCATGCTTCATCACAGCTTTATTTATCCATTTACTCTACTATATGAAGCGGAATGGATCCTTGTATGTGCTAGCTTCATATTAGAATAGTGACTAATAGGAAAATATAGTATATTAAGGTGTAAAAATTTTAAGGCGCCAATATTATGTGCTGAACAACCTGTGTTCCTAACATAGTGTAGCTCTGCAAACCTGGTAATAACTACATTCTGTTAAGCTATAATACATTTAGCTACAGATCAGATAAGGTCTAAATTCAATATATTGCATGATCCATTCATTTCAGCAATAGAACAAAAACGAACTTATTATGATACCAAGATGTATAACAGGAAACAAAATGATGAGCTATAACTGCTTACCTTTGTGATTGAGCTTAGATGGTTGATTGTTCAATGGTTGTCCCAAAAGAATACCAAGTTGCCCGTGAATGCAATGAAATAGTAGTATGCAGGAAGAATATTTGCATTCCTGGAAAAATAGTACCTAAATTTAAATTAGTAAACCTTTGCTACCATTAGTTTAAATAAAACCCTATCAGAACTGATTGGATTCATAAGTGGACAGAGAGACAAACTAAATCATTACTAATGAAGTACTAACATCTTAATTTATTTCAGCAAGAACATCACACACGCACACAATACAACATCATTTTATCTCCAATCAGCAATAATTCTTTGTTGTCAATATCATTTGTTACCATGGTATGTTGCGACCAGCAGGCGACATTTTGACAGCTTGAACACTTGGCTTAATTATCCCTGTATCAGATTGGACAAATCCTAAAGAACACACGGAGATCTAAACATATAGCACATGAAAAGGGGCCAAACTGAGGGGACGGGAAGGGCATCTGGTACCTTAATTTGTTGACCAAGATGTCGGATGCCTGAATATCATCACAGGATTGAAGCCACCCAGGACCAGGTCGCAACTCGCAAGCATGGATCAACCCGACCCCTCACATCATCACCAACACAACACGGATGGCAATCCTCCATTCGCACGCCCCAGCAGGCCAGCAGTTCCTCATCCGTGAGCGCCACACCACCGAAATGAACCAACAGCAGAAGACCAATCCACAATCGAAATCAAACCAACTCCCACTGCCTCGCAAGCAATCTTGTCGGAGCAGCTCCATGAGCCAGCGGGGCTCGATTTGGGCTAGGGTTTCGGGGAGGGAGGGAGGCTGCTTCGAGCTGCGAAGCGGAGCGCGGCCGACATGAGAGAGGAAGGAGAGGAAGAGGCGCGGCACGGCGCTGGCCAGCCCGCGGCTGAATGCAGAAGGGCGGCGAGACGGCGGGTAGGGGAGCGAGCGGCGGAGGCGGAGGCGGCGATGGGGATGGGAAACCGGGGCTGGGTCGGCGAGGGTAGACGCGTGGCGCGGTGGAGAGAACAGGGGTGGCCGATGAGAAGAGAATGGACGACGACGACGCTGGATGGTTCGAGAGGCACGGATGCGTGGAAAAAGGCAGGCAGAGCGATGGCCGACGGGAGCCAGACCGAAAAATCGACGTTTGAACAGTGTAACAGTAGATTGCCGTCCGTACGTCTCCAAAAACATAGAGATAGATAGATAACTGGGCAATGATGTGTCGCTTCAAGCAATTAATTGACGATCTCGCTCTCAAGGAAATACCTCTACATGGTCGCAAATTTACTTGGTCGAATCAGCAAGATGCTCCTACTTTGGTACTTGACAGGGTCCTTTGTTCAGTGGACTAGGAGGATTTGTTCCCTAATTGTTTGCTGCAGAGTATGGCCACAGATGACTCAGATCATTGCCCACTTTTAATTGGTCTTCCCGACAACAAGGCTGGTCGGCGGAGATTCCACTTCGAATCTTTTTGGCCTAAACTTGAGGGCTTCCAGGAGGCCGTGGCATGTGCTTGGGACTAAATACCGGCTGGGCCGTGTCCTTTCTTTACTTTGGATAAAAAATTCAAAGCAAGCTAAAGGGCTGCAGCGATGGAGTGACAAAACAGTAGGGCATGTCAACTCTCAACTTGCCCTTGCACGTGAGGTTTTACATCAGCTGGAGATTGCTCATGATTCAATAACTCTCTCGGAAGAAATATGGCTGAAGAACAATCTTAAGAAGCATAGCCTCGCCCTTGCCTCTCTTAAGCAGACAATTGCCCGTTTGCGCTCTCAAATTGGTTGGCTGCGAGATGGAGATGCTAATACAAGACTTTTTCATCTACATGCCTGTCATGGTAAGAGAAAAAAAATTCATTGGAAAGTTAATCTCTGAGGACCAAATATTCACCAACCATAGCAAGAATCATGGATAATTTCTATAATAACTTGGTACTAGCCTTGGCCGAGAGCACTCGATTAACCTTGAGGAGTTGGGGATTCAAGCACATGACCTCACTGATCTTGAGGTGTCTTTCTCAGAGGAAGAAGTTTGGTCTACAATCAAACAACTTCCTTCAGATAAAGCGCCTGGGCCAGATGGTTTCACGGGTCGGTTCTACAAAGCTTGCTGGCCAATAATCAAACATGACACATGGTTGCCGTATCTGCAGTGGAGTAGAAAATTCTTGGTTTTGGTGCTCTAAATACAGCCTACATTACCCTTCTCCCTAAAAAGGAGGCGGCGGAGCAGCCCAAAGATTTTCGGCAATAAGTCTTGTTCATAGTTTTGCTAAACTCATCACAAAGATGTTGGCCAATCGATTGGCAAGCCGGCTGCAGCAAATGGTCTCTCCTAATCAAAGTGCTTTCATAAAAGGTTGATTCATGCAAGACAACATCATGTTGGTGCAGCAAATGGCAAGGTTTCTCCATCAACAAAAACAGCCACGCATCCTCTTGAAACTTGATATCTCAAAAGCCTTTGATTCGGTCGCTTGGCCTTTCTTATTGAAGTACTAAAGCAATTGGGTTTTGGACTGATTTGGCGGAATATTATTTGTGGGTTGTTATCTTCCTCGTCCACTCAAATTCTAATGAATGGATTCCCGGTGAACATATCTCTCACCGGCGAGGATTACGACAAGGGGACCCTTTGTCGCCGATGTTATTAATATTGGTTATGGATGTGTTGGGAAATATGGTTTCTAAGGCCGCCGAGGAGGGGCTGCTGCAGCCCCTGTCAACACGAGCTCTATAAGCATATCTCTCTATGGGGACGACATGGTCTTATTTATCCGCCCTGAAGCCGAGGATATTGCCGTTACTATGGATATTTTGCAGCTCTTCAGTGAGTCATCGAGTCTTAAAACCAACTTGCAAAAGAGTAAGGTGTTGCCAATCAGCTGTGGTGAGGCGGGGATTGATATGGTACAGCAGCTATTGCCATGTGAGCTCTCAGATTTCCCTTGCAAGGATCTTGGCCTGCCTCTTTCTCTCAACAAGTTAACAAAAGCACAAATTCAGCCAATCATTGACCGCATTGGCGATCAACTCCCGGGGTGGAAGGAGGATCTGATGACAAAAGCGGGACGAAAGGTAAAAAGTTCAGTTTGCAGTCACAGCGATGCTCATCTATCTTGCAATGGCACTTGACCTACCGCCATGGGCAATCAAAGCTATAGACAAACTGCATCGCAGTTTTCTTTGGAGGGGTCGCAAGGAGGCAAGAGGGGGGCACTGCCTTGTGGCTTGGGGCATTGTTTGCCGCCCTCCCAATCTTGGTGGCCTCGGGATTTCGGACCTCACAAAGTTGGGATGCTCATTGAGAATGAGATGGCTTTGGCTACAAAAAACAGAGCCAGACCGCCCTTGGTTGGCGCTACCTATTCATGTACCCGATCAGGTTCGGGACTTCTTCTCCGTGGCTATCATTTCGGAGGTGGGTAATGGCGCGCGCACATATTTCTGGACGGGTAACGCATAGCAGACCTTGCCCCTCATCTCTTCGCTACAATTCCAAAGCGATGACTGCAGAGGCGCACAGTACCCTCACACATCGTGCTTGGGTGGATGATATTCAGGGAGCCCTTTCTATGGAAATTATTGTGGAATATCTTCTTCTTTGGATCATCTATGATCTTGAGCTTCAGCCCGAGGTCGAGAACTCTCATATTTGAAGATTGGCCTCTAGCGGGAAGTACTTGGCAAAGTCAGCTTATGAAGGATTTTTTTTTTATTGGTTCAATGCATTTTGGGCCTTGCGATAGAATCTGGAAAACATGGGCGCCGGCTAAGTGTCGATTCTTTTTATGGTTGGTCACACACAAGATCGATTAGCAAAACGTGGACTGCCCCATCCTGAGAAGTGTCCCTTTGTGAACAAGAGGATGAAACGATAAATCATCTGTTAATCTCATGTGTTTGCTAGGCAGTTTTGGTTTCACATCCTTGGGCAGGTCGGTCTCCAGTCCCTAACTCCACAACCTACTGGTGTTTCTTTTGATTTGTGGTGGGAAAGAGTAAATGAAGCTGTCAGTACTCAAGCAAGAAATGGGGTGAAGTCTTTCATTGTGCTGGGCGCTTGGATCATATGGAACCACCGCAATCGTTGTGTTTTTGATGGAGTAAGTCCTAGCATTGTTGGAGCTCTGAATTGGGCTGGGGAAGAACGTCGGCTTTGGGAGTTGGCGGGAGCTCGAGGGCTGTCTCGCTTGACTGCCCCTCTCCCGAGTAGTTAATGTTGTTGTACCGTTGGTCAGTGGTGTTTGCTTTCCCAAGCGCAAACGTAATCTAGCTTTAATTTGGAAGTGTGTGGTGTGTTGTAACGAGCTCTTGACCCTTTTCTTCTTAATATAAGGAGATACAAGTTCTCCTGCGGTTTTGGAGGAAAAAAAAAACACCCTACAGCCCAGAGAATACATGCACACAAGAAAGAGGGGCGCTTTAACTACCACTCAGCTGAGTCAACATGGGCGCGTACCTCCTGCCACGTAGGACTGCTGACTCGGACAAAACCGCTCCGAAAACCGCCCAAGGAGTCGAATCGAACCCAGTCAACGAATTTAGGGTGCCCGGTTACCCGGTTTTGTAAATGGGGGACCTAAACCACGCTCTTGCATAAAGTTGAGGGAGGCACATAGGACTTTCTCTAAAAAAAAATCACATTGCAATGCATAGTTAATCAGATGAGTAAATTTCGCAAAACTACAACTATTTGTGTTGTTGTTTCAGACCAGTTTCAGAAAACTACAACTATTTGAACCTTGTGTTTCAGAAAACTACAGCTTTTGTGTCCGGTCCAACAAGTCAGCCTCACAAGTGCTAGTGCTCTGAAAGTGAGACTGACTAGTGAGAGCCAGCACAAAAGCTGTAGTTTTCTGAAATACCAACACATCGAAATGGAAATTGTACGACGACCCTTCTTGTCCCAGGCATACGACCCTGAGACGTGACGGTGTCACTTTTCCGGCCCGGTAAAGTGACAGTTACATAAATAAGAACAAGAAAGAGAAATGTAATTAGTGAAATTTACTCTAATCAGATTGGTTACATAGGTTTTTTGCAATAGGTTTGAGGATTGTTAATACCATTATATAGAATGTCACTATACCGTTTTTTTTACGCATACACTATACCAAGTTGTTGCTTTGCAGATTGGATTTGTATTGGGAAACGTATAAACTGAAATGGAATATTTTTACCAAGCAAGGTGAAGGTTGTTATCAGATCTGAAACAGAGATTATGAACTACAATAATATCAATCTGAAATATATGATGTTTAGACAACAAATCTAGTTCAATTTGAACAAAGTTTGTTGTCCTAAACATCATATATTTAAGAGCAGAGGTCGCAGTTTATTTTAGGCATAAAATCAGACCTGCCTGTGAACATTAGCAGTTAAAAATATGTCATTTTGGAACAAATCTAGTTCAATTTGAACTAAATTGGCTGTCCTAAACATCATATATTTAAGAACGGAGCTGGTAGTCTATTTTAGGCAAATCAAAGACCTACCTGTGATCGTTATCAGTTAGGAACGAGTCATTTTGGACTATACCTATCTCAGCAGATGAGGTCATGACTAGCCAATTAGAGTTTCGTTTTCGCCTTATTGGCTATACAAAGTTTCTTATCGTAGTAACTTTTACAATGTGAATTTTCCCTATAAATTTCAATTTGCAGCATGCTAATCTACAGCCCAATGTAAAAACATTGCTTCCACAAGGCTGGAAACTTTTTAATGCCATTTTGTCAAAAGTTGCAAAATTAACTCCAGGGATTACCAAATTGTTATGCATTGGTCGTAAGGCAGGGATATTTACCATTTTGAGAACTGCCGATAGTATAATCCTCGAATTGGTGCCAGGCACGCAAGTTCCCATCAACCGCAGCCATCCATCCGCCCTGCTACTCATTTCAGCAGCTGCAACCAAACCTGCAACAGCCATAGGGATTGCACGCACCATTCTCAGCTTCCCATATCAACACCACCAGACAATACTATTAATTAACGTTAAACTAGAGATCACCTCATCAGTGGCAAGGATCTGTCCACCACCGTCGCCACCACCCCGGGGGAGGGCATAGGAACACCCCGTGCGCCACCATGAACACGGCCGGCCCGCCCTTGCCATCAGGGGAGCAGCGATTGGTTTCGTCCCTGCTCCCGATCCCAGGCTCATACGGATGCACCTAGCTGCCGAGGTCCGACGGTGACGACCTCCACGAGAGCGTGCTCCGGCTGCCGGGATCTCATCTCCATTGGTTTGAGGAACTGTCGGCTCATCCTCGAGATCTCGATGGCGCCGCTGCCGACAGGAACAGGGGCGCCGGCGGAGGCAATGTACGGAGGTGGAGATATGAGGGCGTAGACACGGCCGGACGAACGGTCGCGGGAGAAGCGGACGGCGGCAAAGACGACGGGCATTGGTGAGCGAGGGGGCGGCGAGCGGGACGGAATTGACCGTGTCGTATCGTATATCGCCTCACAAATTCTTCTGCCCGACTCCTGTCTACTGCAATATCGCTCGACTAAAAAACAACCCCTCAGCCGAAATTTCCGTTGGATCAATATATAATCATACTCAACACCCCACCCCACCCCCCCCCCCCCCCCAACCACCACCACCACCACCCACCCCAACTAATACCCGCCGCAGCAACGCCTCCATTTCTCCCACCACTGCCGCGCTAGCCTGCCACCCCCGGCTCTCTTCTCAATCCGGCGACTCAGGTAACCATCAACCTCGAGCCCCTAAACCCTTAGCCCCAATCGAATTTAGTCACCAGAAGTGAAGAGGGAGAGGAAGAGAAAGTTCACACGTGTTGGAAGGCTATAATAAGTGAGATAAAGCTTTTCCTTTTGGACAAAAAAGCAAAAACCTACCTGCATGCTAAGGAGTTATCATATACACCTATAAGAAATTTCGTGTCGGTCTCTCCCTTACTAATGTTCATTTGTTTTCAATAATACTTGCAGGGGAAAGACTGACACAAGATTTTTATACATGGGTATATGAAAATCTCCCAAGTTGCAAGTGTTTTTCTTTAAATTTTCCTTCCCTTTTAATATCTACATTTGATACGGCGAATTGTAAACATGGCATTGTCGATTATAATATACGTTGCCTAGTCAATATCTGTGTTTTCTCATCCTATGTTCTGTTTTAAATTGTTAAGATAAGATGCTTATTTGTACTAAATGAATTTTCCAATTCGAGTAAAGTGCATTACTCTAAAACTTTTTGACCTTGATGGCACCTCATCCAGGTCCCAAACTCTGCATCACAGTTACGTACCATCTAGGTCAAAATGTGATTAGAAAATGTCGAAATACCCATGTGGCTAGTGATGTGATTGTGTACGAGGATCAGTTTGTCATAACTCTATATCTATGTTTGACATTGCTTCAGCCTTAGAAAATCTATGAATTTTTTGAAGCCCCTCATACCTAGCCTCTTCGTAAGCTCATGAATCTAGAACCCTGGATGTATTAACTATCTTCAGTGATATGATATCATATGGTTTTGTTCTTATTATTAATGGTCTTCGGTGATATCATACGATTTTGTTCTTATTTTAGACTAAAGTAATTAAAATACTCAAAATTGAATATGGATCTCGAAAGAATCTTGCTATATACACGACGAAAATGTCCGACTACATCTCAAAAAAAAAAATGTCCGACTTCGTTTTCCAACTCCTTTGGCCGATTGACGTGCTTCACGGCGTGAATGGGTAGCATCAACATGAGAAGGCATGACGCCGTGAGCATTCGTACGCCACGGTCGTACAACAGCGTCGGACGTGAAGCAATTCTGATCTCCAAACTAGAGCTGTGCCAACAGATGTCTCGCTCATGCTCATTCCATGTTTGACATGGGTGGTGATGTCGTCGGTGTGAGAGAAACATCAAAACGAAACATGCTTTGTTAATAGCCACAATCAAATAATAAAGGGTCATTTTCAGAATTCAGACCTAGATTTAGGGATATCCATATATTCTACTCTTCCAATTATATGTTTTCATTGCTTTTGTGCCAGAATTTCGACCTAGATTTAGGGATCATCTATACATTTTACTCTTCCAATTCCAATTATATGTTTTCTTTGCTTCTACGCCAATAAGATCGTCGCAATTGTTGCCCTCATGTTTTTTCATTGAAACATAACATGCTTACCTGCAACGAGCTCATGCGGTCAGTGGTAACTGCCACATCCATCCAACAGAATCTTCAAGATCTAATCTACGTGAAACCCAACCCGTTCAACATTTGCCCGTCCAATTTTCTCTAAGATTTGGTCACTTTCAACTGAAAAAGACAACCGGTTTCTCATCGGCAGGAATGCAGGCAAAACGTTCAATCTGCCTCAACATTTACCAGTGGTATCACATCCCTTTCTTGCTTTCCTTGCCAGTAAAATATTATATACCAACATCTCGGCATCTTGTTTCGAAAGAGGTAAAACATTTTTGGCGTAGCTTATTGAAAATGGCTTATGCACTGTAGCAGCACTGTAGCTACAGTATATAAGCCGGAAAAGCACCGGAATAGCTGTTTGTTTCGGTTTCTTCGTTTTCGTGAACAGTAACTTCACTGTTGCTGCAGTGATACAGTGTGAAACAGTGGATAAGCCGGTGAATAAGCCGGCGCCAAACACGCCCGAGCAGTACACAGAAACAAGCAAATGCCGCCATCCTGCCTAACCTGATCCTTGGCACATCAAACCTCTAACTCACCAGCACAACAAAGTCAAAAAGAGGACATCGGATGCTCACATATCCCACACCTCACCATGAGCCCTTCACCTTATCCCACCCAACAGGCCAATCAGAATCAACGTCAGTAATGATTGTTGTAAGATCCCCTTGCATCACTCTGTGCTTATCCACTTCATCATCATCCTCTATATAATGAATAACTTCATGAACAATCTTGGATTGTGCATTCTTCTCAGCTTGAAGGCACGAATAATCCTCAGTAGGTCATGATGATGGCGGAGATAGGAAAATGAAGTATTCAAGCCATTTATATGTTATCAAAGATACTGTTCAATGCATCTCTCATGCAACATGTAAGTAGACAGTAGTCCTTGACTAACTTGAATTAGAATTTAAATGTTTTTGCCAAGTAACAAACAAATGGCAGTCGTTTCATAAGCTCTTTGTGAGTAGATGAAACAACCCTCCATTTTCATAGATTAGGAGCACAGGAAACTATTACATATATTTGCTATCCCACCCACATTTATCGCACCGACATGATAAAAAAGAGATGCCGGCCAAGTTAGACAGAATCGAAGTACGGAAACCCAAGCTAAGGTACTGAAGAAGCTGAACTATGACATTAAGACAACAGCGGGCCTAACCATTAGTGTAGTTGGCTTTAAGGAACTTCCTTTTGCTTGCTTGATCCTCGTGCAAATCCACAACATCTTTCACCTTCAAAACGAGTTCCTCCAGACCAGTAACACCAAAGCTCACATAGTCAATATTCTTCTTGTACCGTTGCTCATACAGAGTCTCAAAATTACCAAGCAGAACAGGGCAGGAGTAGCAAACGAGAAGCTCTTGAATCTCTTTTCTGAAATTGTCTAGATGATCATCAAATGCATATGCTCCATCTACGTCTGGGTTGATATTACGTTCATCCTCTGATAATTCATCTGATGAGCTGCCCAACTGCTGACATGCCCCTATTGCGCTATCCTCAAAAGCAGAATCTCCTCTCTTTTCCTTCTTCAAAATGATTGGCGTGCTCGGATAATTCTTCAGATTCTTATCTCCAGAATTACGGAGGCAAATCATCTTTCTGTGGCCCTTCCCTATGACAACAAAGGAGTCAGCCAGCTTCTCAAAAAGATGAATAAGTTTAACAGCTCCATATTCTGACACATAGAGGTGCCTTCCAAAGAGCTTTAAATACTCTGAAGGAATACGGACAAGTGGGACGCATCCACCAGATAATTCAAAAAGACGTATTAGTTGACCCTTCAATCCTTGAAGATCACCAGGACGAACCCACCATGACCTTTCATCTGGCGAACCTTGGCCTGCCTCAGGATCATCATACAAACCACCTGATAAATTAGGAGTCCTTGATGACGTGCCACAATTGCCATCTGCAATGGTATATAAAGCTTTGCTTGGTTCTTTAGTGACCTGTGAAGAGTTGTAGCAATACATATGGTTGACCGTAGGTCTGCCACCATATTCATTTCTAGAAGTTCCTGTATAGACAATGGCCTCCTCTTCATTCTGTATGTCAGGGAACTGCCCCACATTACCATAACTGACATAGCATGAAGGATCAGAAGCACGGCGTGCTACAGACTTAGGGGCCACAATACCTTCGCCACGGGCAAGACTAGGCCAGTCCCACACGAAACTCCCAGCACTGCTCAAAGCCGATGAGACAGTAACTGAAGATGGAATGGCAAGGACAATAGTGTATCCTCGCTGGCCAAGTATATGCAAGGCAGGAGCAAAGTCCACATCACCAGATATAAGCATAATGGATGATGGCGGGCGATTGTCAAGAGCAAAAAGGAACATATCAACCAGTATAGCCTTATCAGCAGCATCTTTCCGCCCATTTGGAACATCAACAAGTTTAACTCCAGTTCTCTGACATCCCTCCCTGAGTTTTCTCGGAAAGGCATTGAAATCTCCAAAAGCAGAGAGCATTGTCACAGCACCTTTAACAACAGGATGCTGGCGTAAAGCCATACGAACATTTCCAGCAACGTCTTCTGGCCGTACATCACTTGGAACAGGGCAATTCTCAATGTCCCAAAAGATAGCCACTGGACCAAGAACAGCATTTGCCTGACTAGAATGCTCCATAATTGAACTGACGGTTGTCATCCTGCTTTGATCTGATTCAGACATCACAGCTTTTGGTGAGGGAGAAGCAACACGACTAGTGATTGCTTTATCTTCAAATGACATTATTGTACCTGCACCACAGAAACAAGATGAAGATTAAGAACAAGTTGGTACATTCAATCACCAATATAGTATGCAAGTAAGCAAATACTGTTGTCCAAGTACGCAGTGTCATCGATAAAAATACTATGCAGTGTGGCACCGACTGCATTTGAAATATCAAAGCAGCCATTGAATTTGAAACTATGCCATAAATATTCCAAATTGTCTACCTAAACTGCAACGACATATGTTATAACTTTGACTATTTACATGCTTTTCAGGATAAATTTGTGTGGATATCATAATTTTGCCACAAAAAAGTTGCAATGTCCATATTCTAAGGATAATATTGTGAGCCATTATCCCAAACGTGCACAATCCTTGTTCATCAAAGGATAATTCTCTATCAAATCCATACAGAAAATAATTTCAAAAGTTGACCAGAAGTGATGTTATGAAGTGCACACGTCTACACCCCCTAGATGGATAATAAATAAATAATATTCCAAGTGTAATAACATTGACACTCTATAATCCTAGAGAGTGACATCATGCTTTGGTGTGAATAGCGATAGAAATGACGTAAAGAAAGTGAAGTAACATGAGATAATTGGTTCTCTAGCTCTTGAGCATGTTTCGTTGCAACGAAAAGGCAGGCATATTGCTAATTTGAATAGTCCATACGCCGTGAAGCAAATTAGTAGAGAAACAAAAGTACAGCTGAAAACTGGCAGTTACACTAATTGCACTACATTCCAATGAACTGAATTTGTCTCAAACAGGAACCTGACAAAATAGTAGAACTTTACTGGAATCAACAAAAACAACTAAGCAAAAAAGCAAACTATAGTAACCAAGTGCTGGTGCCAGAATACGAGGACCTACAGAATTTTGAATGGGCTACTGATTTTGCAAGCAGTTTTCCCTCCAACATACAATACGTAATTTTATTTACCCTTTTTTTTAGACCATTATTTACCCATATTTTACAAGCAACAATAACACAGAACATAAAACTTCAAAGTTACACTAAACACACAGCAGGTCAGGGGGTGCCTGTGAGCGTGAAACAGCCCCAGAATAACGCGAACATAGCTCTAGTATGCTTCACAAAGCAAAACTGCGATTTTCATGAAACCATTTTTGCGCAGCAGGGTTATGAAAACCCGCGGGAAGCAACTGGACGAATTGGCCCACTATCCTCGTGATTTACCGCAGCACAGTTCATGCACATAGTTGATCCATTCAAAGTAATCATGCTCCAGGACATGAAAGGGACTCGCTTGCAGATAGATAAGTTCATATCAAACTACGTTTGACTACATGACCACACACACCATGCTACCATCAGTCAAAGAGACACAGACCGAATATCCTCACGGAACAATCATGCTTCTAAGCACTAGTGCTACAAACATCACAGGTAGCCAACCTCACAAGACAAATCCCAGATGCGCAGGAGGCTCGATGCCCTTGTGGACATGTTGCTACGCAAAGGGAATCAAAGAAGACCCCTGGGTACCAACAACCCCACGGGATCACACCATGTACCGTCAACACCAAGCGAATATGCAAAGGCCAGCAGATTGTAACAGCCCACCAAGGGCTCTACACGTAGCCGATCGAAGGGGATCGATTGCCCAAAACGCAAAATTAAGCAAGAGCCGCGAACGAATCGGTGCTTACTGCTTACCAAGGAAAAGCGCAGCTCCTGGCGAGCGGCTGGATCTCCGGTAGCGGGCAGCGAGGTGAGGGAGGAGGGGCCGGAGGCGGCACCGCCGGCGGGCTCCGAGGCTTGGAGAGATCGAGAACGCTCGGCAGAAAAGAGAGTGATGGAGCTTCCACGGCGACAGCGGCGGCGGCAGAAGGTATCGCGATATTTGGGCTGCGGTGAGTGGGTCTCTTGGCCCTCCGATCGGCGGATCAACGGCGGTCGCCGGCAGGAGAAAGTCGGTTTGTCGATGGAATGGGTGAGGGCGGAAGGAGAACGCGGAAAAGGGTGGAACGGAGGTCGGCGCGTGCTCGTGGATTGGAGAGAAGGGGGAAGGATCGATGGGTGCTGGCTCGATGACAGTGGGGCCGCATGCCAGGGACAGCAAAGATTTTTTTTTTCTCCCCTTAGATAGAGGCGTGAGAAACTGGCTTTGGCACCAAAGTTTCTGATGAACAAAGTAGCCTACCAACAATATCTTGCATAAGCCATCTCAATTCAAAAATCGGCAAAAGCTCGTTAAGCGTAAATCAAATTCATTCCAAAAGAAAGTCGTCGCTTTACATGTCAGAAGCTTGACTCGAGAGCGATCACATATCTATTCCTACTAGTATGCTTTACGTTACACTATCGCATCCCCGCTCCTGCTTCTATGGGAACATAGTTAGAGAGAATGATTTGGCAAAGGTGCAGAATATGCGATCACAAATCCGAAAACAGACAAATTTCCACTAAGCATGAAACAAATTCATTTTGAAAGAAACTCATCACTTTACAGGTCAGAAGCTTGACTCGAGACGTGATTATCTCTACTCTTGCGAGTATCACATTTGGTCCCGTAGGGCCTAGTCACATGGTTCGTGAGAATGAGAATGGGGAACAAGTAATCCACTTACAATAAGTTGCAAAATGCCACCACAAATTTAGTACAGACTAAAGTCCACTAAGCATGGAACTAATTCATTCTGAAAAAACTCGTCACTTTACAGTTCACAAACTTATTGACTCGAAATGCGATCACATCCCCACTCTTGCTTGTACGGGAATGTAGTTCGAGAGAACGAGAACAATTCGACAAAGCCATAAAATATGCGATTGCAAATCAAAGAACAACAAAGAAAACTTCGTCACTTTATAGCTTACAAAAACTTCACTCAAGACGTCATCACACCCCCACTGTTGCTTGCATGGGAATATGGTTCGAGAGAATGAAAATGATGGCGAAGTCAAAGAATATTTGTGGAGCAGATGTTTTCAGTTTTCTTATTCCTCCATTATGGATTCACCGATTCAAAACATTTGCCTTATTCACTTCCTTGATTTTTCATGATGTCATTATATTCCTATATTCATTTGTTGCACATTTTTTTTAATTCCTTTTGTTTTCCATTTCTGTGTTCCAAACAGACCCAGGTTGTACCCGTGTAGGTTATGGTATTATCATCACCATATGAGTGCACCCAAAATCCAATAAAAATATCAAAATGTATCACAATATTATCTTGTAATGCACATTGATATTTAGCAAAATCTTATTTCAATGAATAACAGAGCATTCTAGCCCTGATATCGTGCTGACAATCAAATATAAACAATCGAAACCCATTTTATATTCCGGTTAAAATACACGAGTTGTCCTTAAAATTATCATGTGATGTCATCTAGGTTCTCAAACTCGCAAATTGCAAATTTAGTCACCAAACTTATCATATGTGTCATCTCTATGGTTGATGATGCTTCTTCTAAGGCGCAATGTAATTGACATCACTCTTTATCTTGTCCTCATTTTCTGTTTCACATGGGTAGTAATGGTTTCACTGTTAACATGCCTCGTCAGTAGCAATGTTAGCAATTTAAGGGATATTTCAAGAATTTAGAACATAGATGACATGTTTAGTAAATTAAGGATCTGAATCTGCAATTTGAGACTTTGGTGCTCTGGATGACACTCCTTACACAAGTTTTGATACATAGGACCAATTTTGCTGTGTCTATCTATATTGTCTTCAAATTTTTTGTTGAATTTTAAACATATTCAATCTTACGTTGACCACACGGTAACACCTAAACAGGTGTAAACATAGAATATATTCCCATTTCGTCGGCCTTATATAGAGGTATCTCTGGCTAGGTCCCTTCTTTACAGCCATCTGGTCAGTGGTCACTTTTCACTTCTACCCAGCACTTTACTATAGCAAATCAAACAGGATTTACTTTTTATTGTACAACTCAAGCAGAACGAATAAATTGGGCAACTACCATGAGTCAACCAGAGATCAAATCTGCGAAACAAATAGAGCAAGCTATGTATAAGTCTATATATTGGTTGCCGAGTAACAAAATATAGACAGCAACAATGGAGATATATAACTAGGGTTGTAATTGTACAATATATTCACCTAGTGCCCTTATTTTCTTAGCATACTCTGTTTTTTTAAATCATATAAAACAATTAATTGGCTAGTTATAGGATATGAATATAACATAGGTGATTTAGAGTAGGAGGCGAATTGGAGGGGTTGTTGGAGTGTCCCCTACTTTGAGGAACAGGGGTAAGGGCTTGAGTTGGGAAATGAGGTCAACGAGCCGTGAAGGGTAGGGGTCGAGCTTGCTAGGGTAACACGGCATAGAAGCACACCTAGTTATTAAACTTACCTGAATGACATAGGAGAAGCGCCCCTAGCTAAACTTACATGAACTTGCTTTGCCTTCAGCTCAGACATTCAGTAGAATGGCGCCTCTTTTAACGCATTTGATTTGAGGAAACATAACAGTAACTACATTTTTATTATGGACAAACATTATTCGAAACGTGTATTGACTTAAGTTTTGTGACCCTTAACTGCAGGACGCTCGGACCAACTTGAAAGGTTACTTCTGCTTAAAAATGCACCAATTTCTATTGTTACAAGAAAGAAAAACTGGTATAAAATCACCAACAGGACAGATAAGCAGTAGGATAGACCTACCAAAGTGATAAGCACGAAGGGTGCACAGGCGTGCACCAAGCATCTGCTCAACATGGATGAGTGCCTAGAGCAAAATATTGAAATATATATGTTCTTGACTTCTGAAACTGAGTCTTCCTGCTTACATTAATACTAGCATCTAGTAAGAACTACCATGACGACACAGAGCCCAGTCCAATAGTAACTTCAAGAGGTATCATTCAGCGCTACAACCATCGGGAAAAGGTTTACAAAACAGGTGAATATATTGACTAAGATCCACACTAAGACCAAAGCAAAGTGAACTTAGAAGAAAAGTGCATAGTGATCCATCACCATACAGATTATCTCTCCTTTCCCTTTTTGTGATGCTCAACGGTTTGCCTTGGCAACACGCTCGATCTCATCCTTCTTTTTGATAGCATAGCTGCAAAGAGAACAAAAGGTGAATAACATATCTTAGCAGGCAATTGTGAGGACCAAATTAGCCACGTTAAGGAACAATCCACAATCGATGCTAAAACATCAGTCTGCACGACAAATCTCAAACATGTTTTTTCAATTTTATATAATTTTTGAAATAGCAAAATCGACTTACATACCAATTCCAGATATATTGTAGTATGCACAGACCAAGTCCAGAACTTGCTATCAACTAATTAAAGTGTAATTCTATTGTTTGAGAACAAGATCAAAGTCACATTCTACTATTTGGATATATCCAATGACAAATTTGAAACTACACCCCAAAGATTTATCGTCAAAAACCGACACGAAGTACAGATTTTCATAGAGAGTAGCTTTTAAATTCCAAGCTGTTGCATTTTTGGTACTTTTCTACAGTATTTGTGTGTATGATAAGAGGCTCAATTACTAATATCGATATCCCAGGTTCTGCTAATTATGTTACACTTAACTCATGTGCAAGCATACCAAACAGGCGCGTACGTAGATTAAATGAATCATGAGAAACATGGCAAAAGAAACAACATCATCAGCACATTGAAACTTCAGCATATCAGATGAATGATGCAAGTTGATAAAAAGAAATCTGCTAACCTGTTAGAAGAACCTTTGGCTGCATTTATAAGCTCATCAGCAAGGCATTCTGCAATGGTCTTGATGTTCCTGAATGCACTTTCCCTAGCTCCAGTTGTGAGAAGGTAGATTGCCTGATTCACACGCCTCAGAGGTGAAATATCAACAGCCTGCCTTCTAACAACACCAGCAGATCCAATACGAGTAGCATCTTCCCTTGGTCCACTGAAAGAAATTTTGGAAAAAAAGAAGTCAGAGTCAATGCAAGCAGCCCAGGATAGGACTCTAGATATAACATGCATTTATTTATTGAGATTTCAATTAACAGCCGGCATAGAACAGGTGGTAAAATTTCGAAGTCAAAATGAAAAGTAGTTTTACAACAAATAAACACTGAGCTAGTTAAGTGGAACCCATGGTAGAAACCCACCCCCTTAGGCCTAGGCATTGTGGTGCAACTGAAACCCTCATGCCTTCCATAGCTACCCACCCCTCGTCACAACGCCCAGGCGACGGCGCGACACCACAAATCCCAGATTAAAACCAAAAGAACATGTTTTGTTATACCAAAATTACAACATATCCATGTTATCCAATGTTTGGACATATCAACACAGAAACAAGTAGTTCAGACTAAGGGTCGTGCAATAATTTTGAAGTAGTGTATAAACAAGGAAAAAAAATTCTGTGCACAAACATATCTCTGGAAAAGGGCTAACTATATTCAATTCAAAGTCAAATCAAGAGCAACTTCTTTGTGACACACCTGTTAATGATAGCATCAACAATGATTTGGATGGGATTCGCATCAGTCAGCAGATGAATTATCTCCATCGTATGCTTCACAATACGAACAGCCAAGATCTTCTTGCCATTGTTGCGCCCATGCATCATCAGAGAATTGGTAAGCCTCTCAACGATGGGGCACTGAGCCTTGCGGAACCTCTTTGCTGAGTACCTCCCAGCAGTGTGGGGAAGGTATATGGCATGCTTTGTAGCAGACACAGCAAGGTAGTCGCTCAGTGAGATGTCATTGATCTGCAAAACAAATCTGACGAGTGAACAGCGGCTAAAGATAATTAAGTATAAAAGATAAATGGTATGCATATACGCACATTCACATTCAGAGGATAGAGCACAAATACAGTACGTTCTTCTCTGGACCAAAGGCATTGTGTAATATATTTCTGCCCATACCCAATCTAGTTTTTTCAATATTTCAACGTAATGAACAAAATGAAAAAGAAAACAGTTAAACTCCACTTCAAAGGTTTAATGCTAGACCAACATATGGAATTTAACTCTGTTCCACAACTCTAACTGCATTTTTTCCCTCAGTAAGGTAGAAAAGAATAATATCTACTAAATATAAGAGCATAAATGTGGGGAGCAACAAAATAATTAGCTCCTACAATAGGGGACAGCCCATCATAGACCACAGGAATCCATACCCTCGCGGAAAGCTGTGAGGTGAGGATAAACACACCAAAGAACAACCACATTTCAACAAACTCATTCCTTTTCACTGACGGAGCTTACTTAGGGCTAAGGTGGGCAGCAACCCCCCCCCCCCCCCCCCCTCTTGTCAAAAAAAAATTAATAATAATCATTGCAATTGCTGATGCCTAAATACAGAGATTAAATCCACAAGTAGCTCAGTTCACTTTTTAAATAACTTTTTCACATACGTAGGAGTACTTGGAACCAAAGGGCAAGGAAATGACGACGTCCAGTTCTAACAATATGTTCATGTTAATTTTGGGCATTTGCATTTTTTTTTTCCACTTTGTTCTTTGGCCCCTGCAACAATCTTGGTCAAGCTCCGTCACTGTTCCTTTTGAACTACAATTAACTATCCATCTAGCACGGCGAATTACCATGTCGTCCGAAACACTATGTCACGTTTATTCACCAAGGCGACATGAGCCAAACACGGAAATTTTGTTCTGCAAAAACCTCTAGCTTGCACTTCACCAAAATGAATTCTACAATGGATTCAAAGGTCCTATACGACGCCCAAAATTCTCAATCCCTAAACCTTTGTAATATGTGCGCAGCAGTAATTACCAAATCCATTCTCTTATATAGGAAACGGAAAACGAGACTAAACCCATCAATCTAATGAGCAACCTCGGGCCGAGCCCTTATAAGATCTAGCGGAACTATGAACATCCCCCATCACAAGTGAGGGCAAAATGTGAGACTCAAAAAAAAAAAAGGAAGCCTGCCGGGGAGAGAAGCGGTGACCTGGACATCTTCGAAGGTCCAGCGGTTGAAGAGCTTGACCTCCTGCACCTGCGACTCCACCTCCATTGCCGCCGGAGAAGGGGGGGAGAGGGGAGGCCTGCGCGCGGGGGCTTGAGAGGCGGAGAGATGTGATGGCGGCGGAAGAAGAAAACCCTAACGAGCTGATGGAGGTTTTATATGCGTGAGGGTGTTGTGGCTTTGAGATTCGGAAACTAATCCTGTCGACCATGCGTCCGAGGACCTTGTAATAATAGCAACATTGCCACGCAGAGACCCATGTAATTGCAATTAGGTCTGTTGGTATATCTGACGCGAATAGGGGTGGCTGTCGAGCCGCTCGACTCAACTCGGCTCGGCTTGCTCTAGCTCGTTAGACTAATGAGTTAGCTCGGCTCGGCTCATTAACACTAACGAGCTAAAATTATAGCTCGGCTCGACTCACTATGCTCACGAGCTAGCTCGTTATGGCTCAACGAGCTAAGTATGAACATAATTATCATTTTAATAGTCTTTTAAAAAGGAAAATGAGAGCAACAAATGCATAAAAATAAGTCTAAATTTGCATCTAAGATCAAGAATGGTAGAATTAAACATAAAATTATTTTTTCTACTAGTCCTGATTAGATTTGTCAAACTTAGTATTTATTATGGCTATAAAATGAGTATTTTAGATTTATTATGTAGCTTGTTAGGCTCGTGAGCTAACTCGCGAGCCAGCTCGAGCTGGCTCGAAAATTCTAACGAGCTAAAAACCTAGCTCAGCTCGTCTAAAATTGAAACGAGTCGAGTCGAGTCGAGCCGAGTTTGCTCCGAGCTGAGCCAGCTCACGAGTCACGAGTTTTATTGCCACCCCTAGACGCGAAGACAAAGACACTTATAGGAAGATTCACATTACGGTACCTTAGTACAACTTAACGGGAACCGACCCTCCTAACGGGAGTCCTACGAGGGCTATTTATAGCCTGTCCAACTTATGCCCTTGTGACCAAAATATCCATCTATCATACTAGGCTATATAAGTAACCTTATATACAAAATTGTCAAAAAGGCATAACGGACTTATTACAACACTTCATGAAATGCTAACGCTAACTGGCTTTAGAGGTGGGGTCCGCTGGGGCTTCGCCCAAAGGGGCCCATGCGATTGGCTCTTCGCCAACCACGCCTTCGCCGACTCCTTGGACCTCTCCGCCCGAACACGCTCCTCTTAGCGTATGCTCCCGGGCATCCTGGAACCTGCAACGGGCGAAAACAACAAGAGAGAAAAAAGGGAGGGAGAGCGAAGTGAAAGAAATCGCGAAGAGCCAGGGCGTTTTTCCGACTTGCCTCTTCGCTATTCCCCAACAAGATCCCCCAAGCAGGGTTTTCAAAACCGATGAAAACCGGTCGGTTATCACGATAACCGGACTTATCGGTCCGTTCGATTTCATCGGACGTCTGGTTATCGGTTAAAACCGAACCTATGTACTGTAGCATATTCGGTTACCGATCGGTTTTGCCGGTAACCGGTCCGGGTTTTCCGGTTTTTTTCGAGATTTCAATCCTTGCCCCTAAGTCCTTTTTGGGATTTCAGGCTCCCGGGCAAAGGCGTGAATCTAGGAGCTCCGTTAGCCGGTCGACCGCCCCTGCTGTCCTCATCGGCGAGCTCCGCTATAACTCCATCAATGATATTCGCGGAATTGGACAACGAATCAAGAATGGCTGCACAAACATGATACAAAGCAGTGCCGAACCTTTGTATGTCTAAATGACAATGGATGGGGTCACTCCTAGATCTAACATTGTCGAAGGACACCTAAATGCATCTCATGTAAGCCTCATGTATGAGAGGTGCACCAAATTACCTTTTCGCTTATTTTTTCAATGCTAAGAATACTATGGTTTACAACTAAAACACGATTTTCCACAATAGCGAGTGAAGGATTATAGACTATTTTGGTCGTTTCCATCAAAAACATGATTTAAACATTAGAAGACACAGGTCTAATACTGGAGAACTTTAAAAAAACTCAAAAGAAGAGAAACTGGAATAAGTATTCATAAATGAATATTCGGAGAAGTCCAAGCATCATGATATGTCAAACCTGCAAAGTTTTACATCATTGCAATCATTTTTTGCAGCTATCCTTAACGCTCAATCGCCTCTTTTTGTTTGACACAATCTGCCTCCAGCAGATTATGGGAAATCGACGATGTTGACTCTGATGTGTTAATATATGTACAAATATCAGTTACTATCAAGTGTTAAACATGCCTCTTGTATCACCGCAAGTAGATGTACGTCCTACTCGGGGTTTTTTTTTTTCCCGGTCCATATGAGCTTCTTTTTGTTTAAAAAAAATAGCTTTATTTCAAATGAGCATAGTACATCTCCGCTGTATACATGGTGGCACTAAAAAAATCCCAACTCTTGGTGTGGCATAGAACAAATATGTATAGAAGTAAAAACATGTTTATCATTATACAAATGAGATGACAAGGCCATTTTTCTGCAAATATACAGCTTACTTTTGTAGTGGTTGTTTAACCACATCAAGATATACCATGCACTGCCTCCTCTTTAAAGGCGGCATGCATAACCATAGCGTGTTTACAGCTATGTAGGGAGACCGCGGAAGAGAAAGAAACATACACAATATATACGTAGGCAGTTACTATCTAACACATCCCCGTTTGCCACCCAACTTTGGTCTGACTTCCTCTGCTATCTTGACAATAGCGAAGAAAATCATCCTGTATAACACCATCATTCCACAGAGGATTGCAATATTCACCCATTTGGAGTACCCCATCTCCACCTGCAACTTCTCCTTTAGTACCTGAAGGCCGCTGATGGTGACATTGGACTCGATGAGCTGATCACTTGGGAATGACAGTCCCATGAATTCATTCTTGTAGAATCCTTGCACTGCGTACTTGTGGAAGGAGATGTAGTAGCAAGGGTACTTCCATACGGGCTTTGGAAGCTCACTGGGAAGGCGGAAGAACCCACCATTGAGCATCATAACCCCCTGCAAACCTGCTCCGATGATGATGCCCATGAGGAAGTCTGGAACAATGGCCGCAATGACCATCATCATGCTCTCAACCAGCAGGCAACAAATGCAAATGTTGATGACGAAGTAGGCAAAGTGATCTACTCCTTTAGTTAGCCCGGTGAGGTAGTACACCATTGCGCCAGGGGCAATCGCAATGACAGCCAAGTATGGGGTGGCAGAGAGGGTGTTTGATATCACAAATTCTGCCACGCCATAGTGACCGCTCAGCCTTTCCTTTCTGAATACCTGAAACAAGTGAGCAAATGCTTGTATAATAAGCATGGAGCTTTGGATGCAAGACTTATATATGTGCTAAATGAAACTTTGAAGTAGAAAATGAATTTATGAGTTTTGATTTCAACTGATTTGTTTGTAACAGAATTATAGAACACACTGTAATACTTATCCAGTTGGTTTGTACCTAGTTTACATTTAAACTGGTACTCTTTTTTTTATTCTTAGATGACAAAAATTCTTATTCTGAATATCACAAATTCCGATTTCATAAATTATTTGTTCTGAATATCACAAAATGAGTTAAACTGTCTTCAGCATGAGAGCCACTTTTGAATGGAAGGCAAATCAACCTTTATGTCTTCCACAAAAGAAGGGAATCCTCCAATGGCCATGAAAGTTAGAAGCGCAGTTGTATACATTAGTACTTCACATCGAGTCTGCAAGATTAGGATAAATCATCAGCGTTACAACAACAAATAATAAGTCACTGTTCTATGCTGGCCTCCATAAATCTTGTTAATCAGTTTACCTGGATGGAACTGTAACTATGGCCAACTTGGTAGAAGATAGTGCCAAGACAGATGCCAATGCCCATATAGACGGCCAAGCGCATCCAGTAGTATCCTATGTCCCTATGCATATTCAAGAATGATCTTCTTGTGAGCACAAGGAGCTTTGTTGAGAAGCTTGCTTGTTCTCTCTTCCTAAATGAAGCTCCATCCTACAATATAGCACATATTAGAGTTAAGATGCAGAGGTATCTCTTTTGCAAAAGAGATCCCAAGATCAGTCAAATACTTTCTCTTATTTTACACTCTCTTTTATGAGTTGTTTGTGTTCACAATTTGATATAGGACAATATGGTTTCCCTGCAGGAATTCAACTTACCATGTGTTTCATCGCATTTATTTGGTCTGTCGTTTTTTCTGAATAATTGGAGGATTTGTATGCGCTTGTCAGAATTTCTATTGCTTCAGCCGCTGTTTTTCTGTTAGCTTTTGAACCTTCCGCAATCTCCTGCATGTCGTAAGATCGATTACATCAGATAAATGAAAAAAAAAACAGAGAGAAAGAAGTTCTGTTGAATATGCAATAGTTAAAGGAATATATACCTCGTCAAAATCTTTGTTGATTGTTCTCAGAAAGTGGTCAGATGGGCTCCTCAGGTGTGGACATGGAAAGCCGCTCAGAGTAAAGAACTGCGACAAGGAATGAGGAAACGTCAAGTACAGGAACTTACAAACCATTGTTTTAGACTAGTGATCAGAATTTTATTTTAGTGATCGATCATGTGGCATGATGAATCTTTTGTGACTGAAACATGTGTGTAACCAACCAACATTTATGCAGAGAAAGAAAGGGCTGAAATGGACAGAAGAACGAAGAGGAGGAAAGGAAAAGCAGGTTCACCTCAGTGGCGTCAGCGACCGTCCCGAAGAAGACCGTCTTGCCGGCGGCGAGCAAGCAGAGGCCGTGGAAGAGCTCGAAGACGTCGCCGCTGGGCTGGTGAACGGCGGTGACGACGGTCATGCGCTCCCGGGCGGCCATCCTGGCGATGTGGGACATGACGTGGTAGGAGGCGGCGCTGTCCAGCCCGCTGGTGGGCTCGTCGAGGAACAGCAGCCGCGGCCGCGTGAGCATCTCGATGCAGATGCTCACGCGCTTCCGCTGCCCGCCGCTGATGCCCTTGGCGATGCGCCCGCCGATGCGCGTGTCCATGGCGTCGCCGAGGCCCATCTCACGGATCACCCGGTCCGCGTGCGCGCGCTTCTCCCGCGCCGGCGTCGTGTCCGGCAGCTGCAGCTGCGCCGAGTAGTACACCGCCTCGCGCACCGACAGCGTCGACATCAGCACGTTGTCCTGGGTCACGTACGCCTTCGAGGATCGTCGGAGTTGCAAATTAACTTTGTCAGATCAGGATTAATTACAGACTGCATATTACTGTATGCCGTAAAAAGTTCATTCAGGGTGAAAACGAGTACGGTCGTACCGAGGTTCCATAGGCAAGCTTCTCCTGCCGGCCATTGATTAAAATCACCCCGGTTTTGTCCATGCCTGGGCCTAACCTTCCTGCAGGGCAATCCAACTAGTGTCAATGGTTACACAAGGAAAGGGCACTGATACATCAGATGATCTTAACTTTTTCTTTTATTTTTGCGAAAAGATGATTTTAACATCAACACTAATTACTTTTTTTTTTGCAATGTCAATCAACTACATACATTTCATTAAAGACATAAGAATGATGGAGACAGGTTTATAAAATTATAACAGCAGAAAATTTATTCGGCTATTGAGACACTTGGAGGTTTTCCATAATCGTGAGCAAGGGACCTAGTTCCCCCCCAAAAAAAAACAAGAGAAGAGTGGGGACAACTACAGAAATTCAGTAAAATCAATTTTACTGACAATAGTCTGCCATAAAAGATAATAAAAGCTGTTACTTGTGTTAATGGGTGTTCCTTTGTTCATTTCCATGTAAATGTTCATTTTACCTCTGCGGTTACAACTTTCCCAACGTCCCAACAGAGAGAGAGAAATTAACATGCTGAATTATCCATAATCTTGGTGCAAATCATATATGCAAATACGAATAACATGCTAATTTGTTTTCAGTTAGTTCTTATGTTCAGTTTATCATTCATAAGAAGCCATAGTGAACAATGTATCTTGAATTTCAACATTTATTTTGTTACAGACATTGAATCTTGTTTTCAACTATACTCCAAAACCAAGGGTCCATGGCATTGTATGCCGTCAAAGATCACAAGCGAGGAATACATAGTTCCTTCCTTCCTTTCTTTTCCTATGAGCAACACGTCAACACATTGCATGATGTTGACCTGAGTTAAGGTCGACGCATCTTCTTTGGCATTTTAATGTTGAACCGATCTGATTGTTTGGATGATAGACATTTCTCAACCATATAGAATACAGTACGAATGTAGTGTTGCGTGCCAGCTAACATGATTGATAGAATTTCTGAAACTACTCAAGCAGAAAGCAGAGTGCCACTATGGTTTTCATATTGCATTCAGACAACATCCTCTCGTATCAAAGATAACGACTTCATAACAAAAGTTCGAAAAAAAATCGACGTCATAACAAACACAAAAAGGCATGCGGCACTTAAATTTTAGATCTTATTAGCACGCTCAAAAGATATATTACAAACGTGTCAAGTTCAAGAACGCATTTTTGGGTGACCCGCAATATAATGCATACTTAGAACATTCTGATTTTTCAGCTGCATGGAGACTGTAGAGAAACAGTTTCGCTTCGGCCAACAGTTAGCACGCAAACAGTAGAGCATGGTGTGCGCGTATTAATGCGAGGAAGCCAAGGGGTATGCATCTTGAATTCTTGATCACCAAGATTCGGACATGATTTTGGTCCCTGATTGTGAACACATATCATCTACTACCTCCGGGTCAGAATATTAGCATTCGAAGGGTTCAAATGTTTTACCGGATTGTAAGCATTCCTACCTCTTAGCGGGTCCCACTGCATTAGATGCAGCAACCCGTCCGACCCAGCCCCCGCAAGAGAAGCCTCGGGAAACCTTATCGCTTCGCGTCTTCGTACCCAGGCGCCGCTACTCCACCTCCCAGCCGCACCGCTCGCTCCGCCCATCCGTCCCCCAGCCGCGCCACCGATCGCTCCGCCCATCCGTCCCCCAGCCGCGCCACCGCTCGCTCCTCAATCGTCGCTGCCCATCCTTCCTCGAATCGCGTCGAGAGGCGTTCGTGGCGGATGGCGTCGAGAGCGCGTTGGGCCAAGGAGATGAGACCGCGCGACGGCGGCGAGGCTCCTTCAATGCGACGGCGGCGGCGAGGCTCCTTCAGCGTGAAATCTCCGGCGTCGCCTCCCTCCGCGTGAAATCTCTGCCGCCTCCCTCCTACGTCCGGGCCGCCGACCTGCGCCGTGGTGAGGAGACGAGACTGCGGCGCCTGGGCCGCCTCCCCGCGCCGCCGCAACCGTGGCGGCCCCGGCCACCTGTGCCACGGCGAGGAGACGAGGCTGCGGCGCCCGGGACGCCTCCCCGCGCCGCCGCGACGGCGCGCCAGGCCGCCTCCCTGCGCCGTGTCGACCGCGCGCGGCGGCGGCCCCGGCCACCACCCCAGCGACGACCCCAGCCACCACCACCACTCGCCCGAAGCATCGTCTCTCTCTTCCACTCCTCCTGCCTGTATTAATGTCACGCGGTTTCTTGAGGGTACATGCGTCATTTTATTCTCCTGCTATTTGAGCATTTGAAAGCCTCGAATGCTGGAGCTGTGTGTGCACAGAAGATTTCTGCTGCGGCCATCACGTGGGGATCGACCCAGCATCAATGCGGGTCAAGCCGAAAGTTGCTGTCGAAGCATTAGTTGGACGGCAGGCTTTATGGGAAGCACCAATCATGAAAATTCAATAACCATGGGAGCTACCACGATCGACCTGTGCTTAATTTCTGCACTTTTCTAGGTTTTGGAGAGACCAACTACCTTTTTTACACGTTGCAGATAATATGCATGATGCAACGAAATATGGCGCCATGCCGGCCATCTCCCAACAACACCACCGTAATTACAAGAGCAAAAAAGTTTTCCCTACCGTTTTCTTTTGAAGCGGTTTAACAGTTTTTAGTATATTTGGTGCAGGTGATTAATTTGTTGGAAATGATATTTTGGGTGTTTTGTCATAATTGTTGTGAAAGATCATATAAGTTTGGATTAGTAAACTGCGGAAAAGAAGCAAAACCGTCGGTTAGCACTCAGTTTTGCACGGTGCGTGTCGTTATCCTGTTTGAACATAACCTTCAGTGTCGGCGGCCATGAATTAATGGTTGGGGCATTGCAAGCCATGCGCCACAACAAGCCATGACATACTACACAACCTTCTCCCTCTAGTGATGGTGCTAGATCCGCCGCATTTAGATGGAGTGGTGCATGTGCGAAATTAATGGTGTAGGAGTATAGTTTATATTAGCCTCGCACGAGTCACATGCTTAATTTGTGGCAACAACAATATGAAATCTACGGAGTAATGTCACAACAAGCACCTAATTTCTTCCATGCTGCGAAAAATCAATAAGCACCTAAATCTAAACGATATCGAGCTCATGCCATATTTGTTTGGGAAAGGTCATGTCACAGTTGAACCATCACCGAGGGGGAAAAAAAACACAAGTAAATATATACTACGTGTGTTGCACCATCCAGTGGTGGAGCTCAAACTATGCTATAGGCTGCATGAGGACAACATAATGGTCCCTCGTCTAGCCTTCTTACCTTCAAATTTTTAAAGCAAGCTCCTAATGACACCAAAAACAAGCATCATCGTGAGCTTCCCCTATGATTATTGTCAAGATCCACTAATGGCACCACCTGCCGAGTTTTGAAAAAAAAAAAATCTGCAACGTGCAAGTTTCTATGAATCATACGACTCATAAGGCAAAAGTCACATATACTAAGAGGCTAAGAGCGAGCAATGTCAGTTAGGGGACGCCGGAAATGGACATGATACACTTTCTAACTGCAAGTCAGTAAAGGGAAAACGGCCTTGCGGGGCATACGGCGTACTTGCTGTCCCGAAGCACAAAGCCCCTTTACACGCTGCACCCACCCGCCACCTTCAGTTCTTGCGGCACATAGCGCGACACGTTTGGACGTTGGCGTGGAGAGAAGTCGAGTCTCTGTACTGTAGCTGCTGAACTTTGGACGCGAGGTCATAACTCGCGAGACCTTACGGTTGCACAATCAATATTTGTTTAGCCTACACATGGACACAGCCCTGAACGGGAACGAGGCACCGTTGCTTCACAGAACGTAGAAGATACGATCGCATTGATGTCGAAAATTTGTGTGCACGCAACTTATAAAATATATCTCCACGTGATGGTGACAAGCGCCCATGACGACGGATCAGGCGTGCGAGCGAACGAGGCCGTCGCTGTGACGACGCGTGCCCAATATTTCCGCTACAGATCTTTTTTTTTTTTGCGAAATATTTCCGCTACAGATCGATCATCGCACTACTGGGTTGGAGTAAAACGCAGTGACAAAACTAGCCACTCGATTGGTTTGCGTATCAGCGTGGGTAAAACAAAACGCACACACGTATGCACGCGTAAAAGTGGAGTGCGTGTGTGGTGTAATCGATCGATGGCGATGGCGAAAGGAAGGAAGGAAGGAAGGAACAGAACCTGCGAGCGTGTCGAGGAGCGTGGTCTTGCCGCAGCCGGACGGGCCCATGATGGCCAGCACCTCCCCGGGCCGCGCGTGCCCGCTGACGCCGTCCAGGATCTCCACCACCGGCGCGCCGCGCGCGGCGCCGGCCACCGTGACGCGCACGTCCTCCCACGTCAGGAACACCCGGGGGTCGGTGTCCACGTCGGCCGCCGCCGGGCTCGCCGCCGGGGCCGGGCTCACCGCCGCCGCCAGCTCGCACCCCGACGACACGCCGCCGCCGTTCGACGTCGTGGGAGCAGGTTGCCTGCCGCCGCCAGCGCACGAGAAGATGCTTCCAAGTGACCAGCCGCTCGTGACGCCCGTGCCGCCGCCGGCTGCAGCTGCTGCTGCCCGCGCGTCAGGGGTGCCGCCGCCCCAGCGCCAGAGCGGCCGCGACGGGCTCGGCGTCGGCGCCCACCGCGGGAGCGGCGACGTCGCCATGGCCAAGAGAACACGCGACCGAGCTGTCTTGCGGCTGTGAGGCCTGTGCCTATCTGCCCGTCGGGCTTTCCCACGACGATCGATGAGCAGGAGCTAGCCGAGAGTTGGCGCACTCGTCTGTCACTGCGCCAGCCACCCGGGAGTGCCGGCCCTTGCCTGGCGCGGTTTAATAGCGCCCGCAATGGGCAGAGGACACGTATACCTACAAGGCGCTACAGTGTGAGAGACGGAGAAAAAAAGATCAGGCAGCACGGGTACGATCACGGAGCTCTGGTCAGGGTCCGTGGATCGAGCAGCAGCAATGGGAGTCAGGGGAGGTTGTTGGTAGATGGAGCGGAGGTCAGGTCGGTCGGTCCGACCGCCTCGCGAGGAGGGTGCATTAAACAGGTCAGAGTCGAGACAGGAACGCGAGCGACCGAGAGACCGCGGCTCGGCATGGCGCGCGCGATGCATGCGTGTACTCCTTTTCCTCCTCCCCTCCTCCGCCTGAATACGAGTCGTCGCAAGTAACGAACCGACGAAACCGGTCGATATTCGCGGCCTCGTTCCGATCGATCCCGCCAAAATTAACGGAGGTATGTGTTCCTGTTCAATTCATCGGTACGAGCGCGGCCCCGCCGTGGAGACGCTCGCGTACGCCCCTGTGGTCCGTCCATCTGTGCAAGTGTACGTGACTGAGTGCCTACTTGCTACTGTTCGCATGGAACCAAAGATATGAATGAGAATTGCGATGAGAGGCGCCGGCCGCCTGACAAACGGGGTTACATACGTCTCAGCCGGCTTCCACATGCTGCTTCCAGGTTCCTAGCTGGAGTGTGTCTTGGAGATGCTTGACATCGATCGATCTCCCATTATTTGGGTCTGCAAATCTCAAATGCATGCATTTGAGATTTGCAGACCCAAATAATGGGAGATCGATCGATGTCAAGCATCTCCAAGACACACTCCAGCTAGCTCGCCCCCCAAAAATGATTTGTTCAGATCGAATTGATTTGCCACAGGCCCAAGGTCAAACCTCACGGAACTCATTTTGTCTAAAAATTCCGATCGGATCTCAGCGCAACTTATTGCTGTTATTATCCCAATCAAGTGATCAAACGATCATGTACTCCTGTAGTAATTGTGTAGTACTCCAAAGCTATCCAAAGTCTGCGTACTCTCCTGGAGTCGTGGCCCCTGCCCACCCGACTACCACATCATTTGAAGAAATGTAGTTGAAAGTGTCTTGCAATGGTTTAGGCATACTAGACCAATTGCTGTAATTTAGAGTAAAATAGTGCGAGCGCAAGAAAGTTTGTTGAGTATGTGGACTTTTCAGTACAGAGTTTATAAATGCAATGAAAGTTTGATTCATCCCAAGTATAGCCGTAACCTCCAAGTCAACATGATATCTCAAAATCACTAAATAATGCGTGGTCGTGATAGAGCTTTCATAGATGTTGCTATCAAGTGCAGCTGTTATTCTTAGCCTCCCATTACTACCACAGCAGGGGGGTTCATCTCATTCTCATGGTTCGTAACATTCATCACAAACGGTTCGTAACATTCGTAATGCTATTCAAGCGCAGATATGCAGGTCCAAAGATGGGGTATAAAGTGCCTTCTCTCCCCTGTGCGGCGTGCACACGCTAGCCGTGACCGTGAGCAATGCAGGGGAGCAGGGGCACGGCCGCACAGAGCCAGGCGCTGAGGATTCGTCGGCGCGCCACCCACCTTCCTGTTTGAGTTGAGGCGCTGCTGCATGCTTCACAAATCGAGCCCGGACCCGATTGCTGCATTTTGATATCTGAAGGAACGGTTTATGAGGCGACAGTTAACTATGATAAATAGACAATGGAGTTTACTATTTCGCCTCAAAAGAGAATAGTGTGAGGTGAAACTTTTTAAAATGTTATTTCCTCCATACATTGATACTCAAATGCAGGTTACTTCGGACCAAACCAAATTTGTTTCCCCTCGGGGAGTTTCCTCTTATATAAGCCTTTCCGCCATTTCCACTTACTGGCTTTTGGTCAACTGGCATGGAATTAACCACAAGAAGATCAAAAACAAGTTTTTTTTACCGGAGGAACCGACCGAATCGGACCGGTAAGTCTGGAAACCGATTGGTAACCGGCCAAAACATGTGAAAACCCAAATTTATTTCAAATGCAAACTCGAAACCAATGAACCGAGGAAACCGATCTGAACCGGTCAGTTGGTTTCTACGAAAAGCGTCCGGTTTCCGTCGGTTTTGCAAACCTTGATAAAAAAACTGTTATATCGTGTTGATCCAAACACCAACACCCAGCACCACAACTCACCACATCGCTCACAAACAAATGCCGAGCAAGAACACAGAAGGTGAGAGCTCACACACATTTAAATATTTCAGCAGCTGAGTTGCAACGAAGAGGAGCTATACGTCAAAAAAAAAAGTACGACTACTATGGTACATGATACTCCCTCCGTCCCAGAATATAAGCATTTCTGGGTTCATTAAAAGTCAAACAAGTTCAACTTCGACTAGCAATATGTATAAAAATAGAATATTTTTAAATATGAAGAGTTGCATATTATGATAGTCGGTTTCACGATGAATCTAACAACATCAATTACATATAGTGAAATGCTAAAAAAATCATTATTGATGGTCAAAGTCAAGTTGACTTAAAAATGCTTATAGTTTTATACATATTCAATTCAGTACTGCTGCATCTACCTTCTACTGCTACTTTGGCACCAAAACAGAGCACCCAAAGTAGAGCTCCTAAGCAAAATAATCTGAGCAGCTTAATTACTAACATATCGATAGAAAATGCAGCGTCATATGATCTGTTATACAAATTTGCGTACTTAGCAAGACAGTATGGATGTTGCAGTTAGCATGGTTTCCAGACTTTAATCCAAAGAGTTGAGAGTTGTGCTACTCTTACTTTCGAACTGAAAATTGCTCAACTACAGGCAAACCTGCTTGTCAGATTGATGTAAGCAATAAAATTACTACAAGGCTACGACTTTTTGGTATCTTTGAGATGATCTGGATGCCAAAAATAGATGTTTTTGCTTTGGCAGACTGTCTTCATTACCTAGTATAAAGAAAAAGATAAAATCATATCCTATTGAGAATTTTCTATTGGGACATTGGTTGCATGAAAAGGTTAGTGAAGCTACTAATACCAATTGCAGTAAAGCCAGCCTGAAGAGAATCAGAGAATATCTATATTAGAATGCGATCAACAATCTGGCAACTAATGAATGGACAATGATTCACTTTGCAGTTTTATGACATCAGTGATTGGTGTATTCAGAACCGTCTTAGGGCCGACCATGCTTGTCAAGCAGACCCTTCCATATCTGCAAAGAACACCAATGAAGAGAAGTATCAACCCGTTTTGATTCACTTTGCAGTTTTAACATCAGTGATTGGTGTATTCAGAACCGTACTAGGGCCGACCATGCTTGTCAAGCAAACCCTTCCATAACTGCAAAGAACACCAATGAAGAGTAGTATCAACTCGTGTTGATTTCCAGTTGCCACGGGGAGGAAAAACGACCACCATTCTGAAGAAATGTTCCTGAGATTCTGAGAAATTCTGCTGCAATGAAAGCTTATATTCATATAATAGTGGAACAAGAATGACAGCAAAATCATACAGAAATTGCAATCTGCATTTTCATTGCAGCAACATTTTCAGAAGCAGCAATCCACGCCAGGACAGAGCAACATCCGAGTCAAAGGTGCTCCACCCCAAGAGGATTAGTTGAAGCTCCATCCCTTGTCGCTATCTTGGTCTGCCCTTGTCTTTGAAGAAGCTCACTAAAAATCAAATTCAAGCAATTATTGATCGACTAGCTGACCTCCTTCCTGGGTGGAAGTCGGAGCTAATGAATAGAGCAGGTCGTACGGTTCATGTTCAGTATGTAATGACAGCAATGCTTATTTATTTGGTGATGGCTATGGACTTACCGCAGTGGGCTCTCAAAGCTATTGACAAAATCAGACGAGGATACCTCTGGAGAGGAAGGAAAGAGGCAAAAGGCGGCCATTGTTTAGTGGCTTGGGGAAAGTAGCACGACCCAGGAACTTGGAGGATTGGGAATTTCTGACTTAAAAAATCTTGGATGGGCCCTGCGGGTGCGTTGGTTATGGCTGCAGAAGACCGATCCTCATCGTCCTTGGAATATGTTTCAAATACAAGTTCCTAATCAGGTTCGTTCTCTTTTTGCGGTGGCAATGTCAACAGAGGTCGGCGATGGAACTAAGACTGTCTTTTGGGAAGACCGCTGGTTACACGGGCAGCGCATAGTTGATGTTGCTCCTCAACTTTACGCGGTAGTCGCTAAGACGAACACCAAGAAAAGAACTGTAGCAGAAGCGCTTAATGAGCACCTATGGCTGCGGGATGCAAGAGGGGCCTCCACTGTTGGCGAGCTGAATGAGTTCTTCGCTCTTTGGGATGTCATTCGTAGTTTTGCGCTGCAACCTGAAACTGAAGATAGACATTATTGGAGACTCTGTTCGTCGGGCCAATACTCAGCCAAATCTGCCTACTCTCACTTGTTCTTGGGATCAACTCAGTTTGGACCGTGGGAACGCACCTGGCAGACTTGGGCACCTGGAAAATGCAAGTTTTTCTTGTGGCTCGTGGCGCACGACAGGTGCTGGACTGCGGACAGGTTAGCGCGCCGAGGCCTGGATCATCCGGAGAAGTGCGTCCTGTGTGATCAAGAACAGGAGACGATCAACCATCTCCTAGTAGCCTGCCCCTTCTCCCGGCAATTTTGGTTTACGGCACTATCCTTCTTTGGCCTACAGGCAATAACACCTCAACCAACAGACATGGCATTTGACGTTTGATGGGAAACGGCGTGGCAAGCCGTTCCGGAGCAGCAGAGGCATGGTTTCAACTCTTTGGTCGCGCTTGGAGCTTGGACCATTTGGACACACCGCAATGGGTGCGTGTTCGAAGGGCTGTCTCCAAGCTTACCTTGGGCAATCATGGCGGCACACGATGAAAGACGCATTTGGGAGATGGCTGGGGCACGAGGCCTGACCTCCCTGTCATCGTTGACTATGGGTGCAGGCCTGTAGTATGGAGTGTAGCGTGTGGTCGTTTGTCCTTTAAAACAGGCGCGAATGTAATCTTAAAAAGGGTGGCGTGTGTGTGTTGTATGGGTTCTTGTCCCAAATTTCTTCTTAATATAATGAAGCGCAGCTCTCCTGCGTTTTCGAGAAAAAAAAAGGATTAGTTGAAGCCTGAAGGTGCCAGCACATCAAGGAGTTGTACTATAGAATCAACATTATTTAATGTACACATAACATTTATCATGAAGAAACAAGAATTCCTACTATTTTTAGTGCATACTTATTTATTTACAATTTGATCAAGCAACACAACAAGAAAAATATGAAATCCCATGGTAGTTATGGTCATATCAGCACCATCAACAATCTAGACCTTGCAAAATATTACACTACATGAAATGTTCTGGTATACAGAGCTAGTTTTTTTTTTCATAAATCACTAGAGAGAAACTTAGAAAATTAGAAAATCAAGTTAACAACTTAAGACATCTAACGATTAAACTTGAATGCACAGAAAAGAATTATAATAAAGATCTAGGATTTATAGGAGCAGGTACATTTAAGAATCATAACCGAAAAAAGTGTTTGTCAGATTCTTTTGAGGTCGTATTAGCAGGTAAATGGAGTAAATAATTAGGCGGATGCCAAGGCTCTAGCAAGAATGAATCCTCAATCTGAAAGAATGGTGCTGGTGTGTAGTCTGCTGCATCAGTGAGAACCGCTCAATGCAATGGTAAAGTGGCTCTGAAGGGGGAAGCTCTGTGTGTGTGTGTGTGGTGGTGGGGGTGCATACACCTGAGGGTAGCAATATGGCAGCACTTGAGAACTGTACATTGCCTGCAAAGGAGTTTTCCAATCAGTGGTTGCAGGAAAAAAAGATACCACTATTTTTTGCAAATATGATGTTTTCTAGTTCCTGATGGCAGGTTATTATTATATGTACTGATAAAAGAAATAGCTCTTTGGAAGACAAAAATTTCAGAAAGGTGGCATAGAACTGCAAAATAGTCTCAGAACAAAGATCTTAGCATCAATGGCAAAGGCATTAATGGTTATCATAAATTCGTAGCAAGAATCCTTGTAAATAAATTTGCAGGTCCTAGAATGTTAAGTCTAAAATCTTGACCTTGCATTGAGCTATTAGCTTGCGCATCCAACAAGAAATCCAAATGCAGATATCCTTAACATATTAAGTCTAAAATCTTAACCTTGCATTGAGCTATTAGCTTGCGCATCCAACAAGAAATCCAAATGACCTTTTGAAAATAGAGAGTTTTCGAAAATAGAGAGTTTTCGAAAAATCTTAGTCTTGGTAGATGCAACAAATTTTCTTTTGAGGGACAAATTTCAGAAAAACACCAGATCCATATTAACTAATACCATACGAGGAACAGAGCAACTACAAATCCGAAGGATATTTTCTAGTTTGATTACTGAATATACAAGTATGCAACCTACTACAACTACCTCCCGCTACTTGGTGATCATGGCTGCGATAGAGGCCATAGTGGCCTCTTAAATTGCATGTATAACAGATACACTCCTTGCGCTCTCGCCTGTAGCTCTCCTCACACCTCCCCTGAAACCTCCCCCTCCTTTCCCTCCACAGCAGAAGCGCTTCCCTCCATCTTAGCACCCATGGCTGGTGGACCTAGGCCGTCCCCCTTTTTTTATCCATTTCTTTATTACCCCAGAGGGGCCCGCCCTGGTGGGACCGAGAGAAAGAAAGGACGGGGGGGGGGGGGGGGGGCGACCATGCATGGCACTTCTCGACCGTGTCTCCGAGGGACAGTTGAACCGTCAACACCGTGCACAGCTAGGGCCCTCCACCCCGTCCGTCTGCAAGCTCCAGTGCATGTCGGCCTTAGGCTCCTCCACCTCACGTGTCCAAGTGGTCCAACGCATGTCGGCCTTAAGCTCCTCCTCGTCATCGTCCTCCTCCCCCGCCAAAGTATGATGGGCAACGGAAATGAGTCGTCGTCATACTACAGCACGGCCGGGAGTCGATCGCTTGAGCCCATGGTCTCAACCCTTGCAAGCCACCTAGGTTTATGGTTGTCGCTAGGCGGGAGAGCTGTCCCCGTTGTTGCCTGCCTTGAGACAACACCGGTCAGAGAATACCACACCACGGCCTTGGCTGCATCTGCTGATTTACCACCAACCTTCAGTTGGTTCAACAATATCTGGTTTAAACCCCCACCCCCCCCCCGTTGCCTATCTAGGCAGGCTCTTGGACTACACGGGCATTGACTGTCCATGTTCGAGCTAATCTTTTACAGGTCCTTCGAACCCGACTTGGTGGCTCTTTGGGGCCTCGATCACGTTTCATGTAGGAAATGGTCCATTGGCCCACTTTTGACGTGATAAGGCCTTGGCCTCTTTCTCGTTATACCAAAATGCACCGGTAGTCCTTAAACTAAGGTGTGTCATCTAGGTCCATGAACTCTCAAATCGCACATCCAAGTTCCCAAACTATCGAAACAGTTCACCTGAGGACCACTGGCTGGTTTTGGTTTCAGAAAAAAAATGCAAAAAGGCATGTTGCTGGCGAGGTGCCAGGCGTATGGCCAGCAGCAGCAGTTGCAGCCGCCGTCGTCCGTGCTGTACCGCTCCATCATGCTTCTGCTGCTCCCCTCCGCTGGCGACATCATTTGAATTCGAAAACCAGACCGGGTTTGCAAACCTTGCTCGGTGTGTCACTTGCCTCGTGAGCTTCCTCTGCAAGGAGCTATTGACGTCCTCGACGGATGTGACAATGTGCCCATGCGTGCTACTGAGCGAGCTGTCAGGGTTGAGAGCTCATGTGCAAGAAGAATGGGAAATTCAGGGGCCTTCTTGCATTTTTCTAAAACCAAAACCCGCGGTGAACGGTTTTGATAGTTTGAGGACCCGGATGTGCGGTTTGAGAGTTTGTGGACCTGAATGACATACCCAAAATAGTTTAAGGGCTACCGGTGCATTTAACTCTTCTCGCTATACCAAAATGCGTGAGGAATAAGAGGACCTACTGTAACCTCACAACCGGAGTTGGGTCTGGGACATTAGTGGTCTCCTTATTACCTTGGGAACCGCCTTGCCGGTTTCTCCCTCAACACTGATCGCCCCATATACCTTCATCTGGAAATGTTCGTCGCCTGGAGCTACTACTCAATGATTTAAATGATGAAATTAGGACAACTGTTTTAGTTCAATTTTGCACCAAAAAAACTGTCCTTATTTAATGGTCAGCCAACTGTCGAAGGAGCTCAACCTTATTTAATGGTCAGCCAACTGTCGAAGGAGCTCAACCTTTATAGAAGAGCACCTATGAAGTGTAAGTTCTTTATTTGGCTTGTCCCGGCAAAAGCGAGGGCCCTGTGCGAAATGACAGAATGAGGCCATAAAAGAAAACAATAACATTTAGAACTATGAATAAAAAAAAATTCTACTTTTACTGAAACAACATTATTTTCTGGCGCCGGATCACCAACATAGTTTGAAGAAGACAAACTATGTACTAGCATGAACTTAATGCTAATGGTGAACAAGAAATTATCTAGATAGTTCAGAGCTTGCTAAGTACTAGCATGCACTCGTTATTCGAATTAGACAAATAGATTAAAATAATACCTGCGTTCTGCTGCAAAACGGCAGGCTAGTCTGGTTCCGCTTAGTTAAGACCTTTGGGCTTCAGTGCTCCGTGTGCCTGCTTGCTTCGCTGAATCGCCGTCCTGCCGGGCTGGCGCGTTCGGCAATCGATGTTTGGCAATGGGCATTCGATTGCGGTTTGCGATTGGAATGGGTGGGACAGGATTCGAAAGTCGAACAGGTGGTGCGAGACAATCAACTTGGGCGGAGTCATGGGCTACAACTATTTTTGTTTTGGACCGGCAAAAATATATTATAGCTAAAAGAGGAGTGCATATATGGTCTGTCGAAATATTTGAAGGCCCCTGGGAGTTGATATTTGGCACGTTCTTTGTCCAATGCATAGATTCTGATATACATTAACCTTTTTTCGGGCGCTATGGACCTCTATCGAATGCTATTTATGATCCTTTATTTTTGCATGGGCATTAATGCAAGGTTTTATTCCCATTGAAAAAAGCCATATTACAGCCAACTGAGTGAACCTGATGTGTGATCTTGCCCGATCGATGCTCAGGCTTGGAAGTGCCACTAAGAACCTATCCGAAATCATCCCCCGGGGATAACAGCCAGACCCTCGAAAGAGGGTATACATTCCCTGTGAAAGGCAAGGATAATCAAACAAGTCTGAAAAGACTCAATCATATCAGACAAGATGGCACTGGCTGTGGGAGCAACCCGCCTACGCCTGGTGGTGGGGCCCACGGGATGAACCCAATTACAAGGAGGTTCATCCTGCAATCGACGCTATATGGGCAAGGGCCCCTTCGGGGGTTGATATTTTAATAAAGTGTTAATAGCTGTCTGAAAAAATCTGATAATTTGACTCAGTCCAGAACAAAAGGTTCCCACTTCCCAGTCACCCAACAAGCTCATCAGGAAACTACATCTGGGGCACTACATCTCAGAAGAACAGCAAGATCAGTGGCACTACATCTGGGGCAATGCAAAATTCTCATCCAGGAAGTTTTATGCAATCCATTTCGACAACATAAGCCCTCCCACACCTTTCGGATGGATATGGAAATCCAAGTGCAGTAAAAATATCAAAGTCTTCTCCTGGTTACTATTCATGGACAGGTTAAATACCAGAAACATCTTGGAAGAGGAAAAATTGTCACGTCAATGGAGGAAACTACAGCCGTGTGACAAAAATACAGAGGAGGCAGCATTCCATTTTTCTTCAGTTGTACTGCAGATCTTGTTGGGAAGCTTTGGGTATTCACTGGAATTTACAGATAAACTTCTTCCAGGCGAAAAGGGTTCTTCATGGAGGTCTTGGAGGTCTTTACATTGGCAGCACGGCAGATATGGAAACAAAGAAATGCAGAGATTTTTGAAGCAATGGTGGTGCAACTTCAATTGCACCGAGTACCAGCAGCTTATAGAGAACTGGTACTCCTATGGATTAATACTATACCCTTTGACTGTATTGTCAGTTTTTCAGTTAGCTTTCCTTGTTTGTTTAGTCCCTTTTCTTTTAGTTCTGTTCCTTTTTTCTCCTGTTTGGGGTTTGGTTTATTTTAATAAAGCGCAGTGGGAGCCTCTCCTACTGTTTCCCCGTCAAAAAAGAAGTCTAACTAGAACTGGATGAAACCATAATTGATGAGGGCAATAATGAGGATCAAGTATAGCTACCAAGATCTCTACAGTACCTGAATAAAGGACTGAACCAATAAGAGTTATAAATTCATAAGTGATTCCTATTGTACCCTGGAAAGACAAACATACAAAGAGCAGGTAAGAAAACATTTGCAGTATACCTTCAAAATCAATAAAGTAGGGAACATACCATTGAAATATCAGCAATATACAGCTGTCCTTCAAATACACCCACTCCATCTCAATAGTATCCATATTCCATGGCGTACATAATTTGCAATAGACAAAAATATGGCAGAAATATCCAGTGTACTTCAATAATAACCTGAAGGCGGATATACATTGCCCATCAAAAACGACCATATTAGGATAGTATTTGCATTAAGTCTATTTAGCACTGGATGAAACCACGCAGCAAATGCTGCGGGTGCACTGTGCCACCTGAAAAAAAAAAACACATCAAGAATGCAAATGAGTATTTATGAACAAAGACGTTGGGTCCAGATAAACTAAGGGAAATTGTGTTCAATAATTCCAAACAATATTTTTCAAGAGTTGTCTTGCTTTTGAACGAATAGTCACACATTCCAAACAATATGCATGTTGTGCAGCATGGAGCTTTGATTTTCCTTTGGTTATTTGTGATGCATTCACCAAGGCATTGAGTGCAACAGGTGGCCTGATTTGCTTGGGTATAAGTTACTTATTTATGTTTTCACTGGGCCACACGGTTTGGCAGTTTCTGGTTCGTTTACTCATCACATGACTGCAACTCTGCAAGCATCTCACACCGTCAATGCACCTAACGGAAAATAGTTGCTGGAAACAGGATATTTACCGATTTACTAACTGGAGGGTTGCTAGATTCGTCGTGCTGCAAAAACATGAAACATATAATTCGATTTTTTAATTTTTAGTAATAAATAATTCTGGAATCTTAATAGTGGTAATTCACTGTGGCTATTTTAAAAATGGCATGGACACACTTTTAATAGCGTCCCAACACAGACGCTGATTTTGATAGTGCCCAGCTCTGGACGCTGTTGACATTGACGTCCGGAACGTGGTTCAGCACCAACGCACTCTCTGGCCCAAAATTACACCCAATCCTCAGCGCAACGATACCGCCCCACCCCCTTTCTTTTCCCTGTTTTCTCCCATCTTCTGAAGGGGCCATACGTTTCGACGAGTGAGGAGCCAACCGATTCATCTCCTGCTCTAATGGGTGACGCGAGGAGCTCGCTAGCTGCCGGCTGCCCGAGTCTACGTCCTCATACAGATATGGACAACGTGGTTACTGTTCCAGCCTTTTGTTATCGCTATCTGTAAATTTCTAGATGATTAACATAACATGAAGAATTCTACTACCTGAGCTAAGAATGAAAGTGCTTGCGCAAGTACGAAGGTTCAATTAAGGCTTCGATCAATTAACCGTCATGATAGGGTATTTAGATGGAAGTGGCCAAGTCAAGAGTGAACCACGCGCCCGACGTTGAACATGGACAGCTTCCAAGATTGGACGCTGTGTATAGTAGTGTCCTTACCATTGTTATAATTTCTACACATAATTACCATTTTGATGATTCCAGGATTATTATTTACTAAAAATAAAAAACCGGCATATAATGTCGTAGAGCATATTAGTTATAGGATTCACTGATTCTAGCAAATTGTTCCACTCACTTGCTACAGCCCATCACGAACCAAGATATCGGATAGTGACAAAATTACTAAGCAATACTATGTACTGTTAGTCTGTACACACACAACAAATGGTTCTAAATATAATTTACCTGAGGCAATAGGATCTAGGAGAAACAAAGCTTCAGGACTACAAATGGCAATTCGGATCATAGAGGATGCCCTAATAATGTATGACAAATATACTTGAAAACTGAAAGCGATGAGAAATAAACAGTGAAATACTTGGGGAATGGTACTACGCATCAAGCACAGTACCTTTTCTGGTGTGTAACATGCTTTGGTCTCTGCCATACTTTTAGCCTGTACCACAGGGAAACAGTGAAGATTAACATTCAGGGCACCTTCATTTACAGGTCAACATCCATTTTCTGGGAATCAAATTAAACATAATTTAACAGCACCTCAAGTTCAATTTTTTTCTAGAAGTATGACATGATTAGGAAGAGCATCTGAAAGAAAACATTTAAGACCCTACCCAAAGAGAGAATACCACCAACAATGAGGTTGAAAGCTGAAACATTTCGAGGCTAAAATTTTACTTCGCACATGGTCTGCAGATTATAATTTCCCTCAACTCAGAAAATTTAGTTTGCAATGCGAACTGTACTTGGCAGAGAAATTGTGCATCAATTTACGACCCTGTAATTTGTACAATACCAAAAAAAAAAAAAACAGATAATAGTCTAGAATTATTTTTTTGACGTAACATCCAGTCTAGAATTCTTACATGGCTAAATGCATCTCAACTACAGAGTCGTGGTTGCAGAAGAGAACAAAACCAGATATTCATAACTAAGACTCGGATGCAATTACGTCACAGTACTATGTAAATTCTCATTGAGAAAGCCTTTCGTTTTCCAATTATTTCTTTCTCATTAGCCTATAACTGAAGCAAGTAAAGCAAATTCTCCTTGAGAAAGCATTTTGTTGTTCCAATTATTTTTGTCATTATCCTATTACTGAAGATGTAAAGTTACATGCTACAACAGCGAATGATCATTCCAGTTGATGGTTCAATCACAAAGCATAAAAGACATAATTAGCTATTCGAAATACAGATTAACTGAACCCATGGTCGAGCGCACCTTGTATGACAAAACATGACTCCTTGACTTCCACCGGCAGAACCAAAGTTCACGTTGGTAATGGGTTTGCATCAGATCTGGCTGATGTGATTGGAAAACCATCTTGCTTCATCCATCACCTCATAATCTACCTTCTATAAACAATCAGTGCTCGTTATATCCAATGCCTACAATTCTCAGGAAATAAAATTTGAAGTTCAAAAATGCAAATTGAAATGTCAGGTGTGAGACAGCTGTAGAATAAATAGAAAATTTGCAAACAATATACCTGCAGGATTGCAGAACCAACATTGAGGTAAAGAATTGCAGAGATCATGGCATCCGTCGCCAAACCATCACAACATCTAAGTCATTAACAGTGCCCGAAACAATTAGGACAGCCACATCATTCCACTGAATCAAAAGCTCCAGGGTGTTCGACCACCTGGCAGACAAGGACCTCCAATCAAAACAATTTACATGGGACATATAATCTGTGATCGTACACAATTCAACAGAATAGAGCAATCTGCGAAAATAATCTGTTATCGTCTTCAAGTTCATTCAGCAAACAGGACAACAGAGATAAGTGGGTGTTAACATCGCAGCTAGGAGATGGATACGTAAAGCAGGTCACAATCATGCAAAACCAAATCAGAAGTACAAGATTGCCAGCGCCAATATCAAAAGCATCCTGCTGAGAAATCAAGATGTGCAAAGAAAGCATATACAAGCTAGTTTGAACAGCCATGTGGAGCTAGTACAAGGTGGCAGAAGTAATTAAGATACAATAATAACATCAACTGCATGATAATCTCCACTTTCTGGTGCTACTTAGGAAGAAAGATCAAACACTAACAATACGCCAAATCAAAACCATTCATAAAGGTAATCAGAAGGAAGAAAAAAGTCACCCGAAAAGCAGAACACCTTCCACGATCCAAGCTCTAGCAGCATCGAACTTCAGCATCTGCCATCCTGAACGTTGGCTATGGTAGATAGCCTTATTTTAATCAGAAATGTTCCAAACTGCCGCACAACCCTGAATCAAAAATCCCTGACCACTTACTACATTTCAATATAGAAACCTAGCATGCCCTTTTTTGACATGCCATGTATATTGTAAAGAAGTATCTATTAAAAGTGACAGTGACAGCTATTATCATCACATATTTGTATATGCATTGCTAAAGGAGTTATCAACTCATAATTAACTGAAAATAAAAATGAGAAAAATATACAGGATAATAAAAATGTCAAAAGTTGAAATATCTGGTAAACAAAGAGATCTGCATACAGCTTCAAACACGGCAAGATTTTCAAGAAATTGCTGCCTGCAACATGGATGGAGCAAGAGAGTTTTAGTAGGTAACAAAATATTAGAGTAAAGTGCATAGCCAGTCCTTCAACTTGTTCAGTCGTGCCACATAGGTCCCTATACTCTCAAATTGCATTTTCGGCTCCCTAAACTTAGCCTCGGATGCCATTTAGGTCCCTGTACTCTCAAATTTCAGTTTCCGCTCCCTAAACTTAGCCTTGAATGCCATTTAGGTCACTATAATTTCAAAATACAACATCATTCTAGTTAAATTCATTTATTTTTATTTTTTATGGATATAACTTAATTATAGTTAAATAAACGTGATTATTTGACTCAAATGTGTGCATAGAATATTAATAAATGCCTTGTTGTTCTACTAGATCATTCGAGTAAGCAGCAACAAAAAAAAAATGAAACACTGGATTTCGTTAAGCATTGTTGCGTCAAATGTTCAAAAAATGACAAACTCTAGTCATAAACAATACATATTCACTCCTCAATTTCATCAAAGAATAGCATGCATTAGGTGGTCAGATCCGCATTCACTCGCTAGATTTAATCAATTTAATTGGGATAACACTATATTTTGACAGCATTGGACCTAGATGACACCCGAAGCCATCTTATGGGACCTAAATTTGCATTTTGAGAGTACATGGACCTAAATGACACCCGAAGCTAAGTTTGAGGAGCTAAAAGTGCATTTTGAGAGTATAGGGACCTAGGTGACATGGCTGGACAAGTTTAAGGACCGGCCATGCACTTCACTCAAAATATTATTAGCAATAAAGCCAGTACATGGAAAAAGCTAAATACTCTGTAGATACTTGCCAAATCCCAATAAATGGAGTTAGTACTCCAACTAATGCAGCTATGCAACAAAGATATTGATGGAAAGGGTAGAAAGGATTGTTCTCCATTTTTTTAAAAAAAATAAATTATCCTACTCATTTATCCATTAATATGTCTGCAACCATCCTTACAAATCAGAATCCCAAGTAACCAGTTCAGCATCCAGTAAAAAATCAAATACTTTTTATCAAGCGTTCACCTATAATTATGTTTAAATCCTCAACACAAAATATTAGCCGTAAACCAACAGATCATCCAAAAAGGTAGGATCTTACCCTGAGAGATCGATTTCTCCTATCCTCCATCCTTTTCATCTTGTTTTTCCCTTTCCCCCCCCCCCCCCCCCCCCCCCCCCCCCCCCCCCCCCCCCCCCGGCTTCCTGGGCATGAGCACGGCACAGCGGTGACAACAGCAACAGGGTGCCTCCATGCAACAGGTCACGATCGTCAGAGAACAAGCTAGCAATTACAATTCATAGCACACAATCTGAGACTACGAGTCAGAGAGCACACAATCTGAAGGGAACCGTGAGGCACAGCTCTCTGCATTAGTAGCCGTACCTTAACTCTGAAGAGCAACGGGCTTAGGGAGGCATTGAGGACGCCGCGGCCATGAGCTTGCCGGTGACCCCCTCACGGCACACCAATTCCCTGGAGACACCCACTTCCATGATCAATCCTCCCTCTACCATACGGCAGTGCTGGGGTACACGGAAAAAAAAAGATCAAATTTTCTGCGACTGCGGTTACCAATCCAACAGATAGAGGTTGAAGAGGAGCCGTGAAGGAGAGCGCTCAAGCAGAGGAGCAGCCAAGACGGGTCGAGCACGCCAGCGAGGTGGAGCTCGAGCTCCACCGCGGCAGCGCTGGTGGTGCGTCTTCTTGGTTGATGGAAGAGGAAGCGCCGCCATGGATTGCACCGAAGCGCCCTCCCTGCGTGCACGCCGGGACGAAGCGCCCTGCACCACCGATACGGCCCCGATGCGCCGACGCCGCCCAAAAAGATGCCGTGCTCGCGCCGGGACACAGATCCGGCGATATCCTGCGCCGATTGTGTCCACGGCGAGCTCTGCACCCGGCCAAGATCGATCGGAACGGAGATTAAGCCGCGGCGCTCGCAATTGGAAAGGGAGAGCCGTAGGGTGGGAGGAGGAGGCCGTTCTTGTGGCGATAGCTGCGATGCCGATTCGATTGAGGAGAGGGCTGGGATGGGGTATGGAGGCGACGGCGGCGGCGGGTTCCAACGGGCAGGAGAGAGGAGAAGAAACGCGTCACGCGTGCACCTCACGCCGCTCGGGACTCCCAACGGTTACTTTTCGGTGGCTTGGCTTTTGGCTTGGGCCGCAAATCTCTTCTCTTACTCTCTAAAAGCTGTGCCGTTCTCTCAATCCTGATTGGTCCGTTCATGTTCACCGTTGATTTGCCCAAAGTTGCTTCCGTGGCCGTCCAATTTTATCTCCATCACCGCCGATGCCGACGCCGGGTCCAGAATCTTCGAGTCCCTGGACTCCACCGTATGCAAATGAACTCTGCCGGTCGCCGCCTCCGTCATCCCCCGCCTGCTTCTCCACTCCGCACCATCTTCGCACCCCAGCCCAGCATTACCAACCCTAATGAGTGCCCACCCCAGCCCAGCACCATCGCCGCCATTTGCTCCGCCCCGTCGAGTACTCAGCTGCGCTGCCCCAGCCGCCCCGCTTGCAGGGATTTTTTTTTAATCCAAATGCACATCTGCCCAGCAGGTCAAAGAATTTAGCTGGTGCTCTGGTATCATCGAAACTTTCTCATCCGACACCTGCACTTCTCCCTTTCATGCAATGGCAGTATATGATCCACCGGGCAGCAGATTGCAGCGTATGTTAATATAAAACTGAAACTTTATAAATCCTTCTTATATGAAGAGCATGATCCATCACGCCAGCAATTTTGTCCAAGCTCTCAGTCACCTTGCCTGTAAGAAGATAGCAAACCGACCAGTCAGATGTTTTACTCGATAAAGGTTACTGTATATGAAGATATTTTACTCTCAAGTCTCAACTTGCGACAAGCTTATTTCTGCGGAGGGATTGGAGTTGTGCAAAAGTGTGTGATGCCCTCCAAATCGGCTGTTCTAACTTCAAATTATCTATTTTACATGGTGATTAGCACAACAGCTTCAGATTCAGAAATCCAACGCTGTACATATTCTGAATATCTAACGGTGACTGGTGACCTTAGGAATAAATCGTCGATCTCTTCAGCAGGAGTGTCAATCCAGTTTCCCTGAAATGATCTGTTCCTCTACGAACATTGTATAAAACGATCTGCTCTGAAATAACAGAAGATTTATTTGGCCCAACAACACTGATGAAACGTCCTGTTCTTGAACCCAATACTGCCTGCTTGCCATTACGAGTTGGTCAATCTGGTTTGGTGATGCTTTTATTATTCACCTTCTCTTGATATTTGAACTTCATACTTCTGTAAATGCAGAATATTTTACCCGGGCTATAAAACTATTTGTCTTGACAAAATATATTAATAATAATCTCAAATCGTTATCAGTTTTAGCATATACTTTGCTGTAAATATAGCAGTAATAATATATGACTAGCTAAGAGCTTATTTAGATATTGTTATCTCATCATTTCCACAAGTAGATCATCCTCCGTCCAATACCTTTTTGCTTCTCCATATCTTTTGCCATCTATGTTCCATAATGGAACTGGAACTTTGTTAAAGCTTGAGAGAATAGCCTTTTACTTTGTTTCTTTGATACATAAACCTGACGTATGCTACATGTGACACCACTACAAAAATAAGTGATTGATCCATTTTACACAGCATGATCCTTTTTCGCGACTTGCCCTCTGAAAAGCACTAACTTTTTCCACTGAATATCACATCAAAATGAACTTTTCATGTTCATAATGCTTAAATGCTCTGATAATCGAAAAACTTTAAGATACTTCAACTCTCCGACAACCGATGTAAAAAATCTGCAATAACAAGAATTTGCAAGAAGTATGTCATGCACCATTGATACCGATCCACCACCATTTCAAGTGCCAACCTCCAATAGAGCGTATAATGACTTTTCTTTTGTGAGTACAGCTTATGTTGATTCAATCCTTAAATCTATGGAAGATGATTTCAAGATGTTAAAAATTGTCCAAATCATATAGTGCCAACTTCGCATGCAAAGTCTGCATCTATATTCAAATTAATTCAAATAAGCCATAACACTTTACAAATTTGAAGAAGCATACTTAAGTCAAGTAATAGGTGGTCATTAAGTGCCTTCAATTATATTCACTCTATCGTGTCGACTTGAGAAAAACATAAAACCATATCATCCATGATCCATACAAATGGTCGAATAAAGGAAAACCAATCTATGCGCGGCAAGGTCGCGCCAGTTTTCTAGTGAAAAGGCTATTCGGTGTCGGTTTTCATCTATACGAACTCTTTTTTTTTAAGTCATTCATCTATACTTTTTTTTTGCAAAAAGGGAAATTTCATTAATATTGAAGCAAATTACATCCCCAGATTACAAGAGCATCCTAATCAAAGCCAACTCCATTGATGGGAGACAAGAAACTTTAAAAGAGCCGAAAATTCCACCATCTAGGATCACCATCCCAGACAGATATGCCACGGAAGAGAACTCCGATCTGAACGAACATGGCCATCTCACCATCCACCATTGCCATCCTCATCTCCGACGGGAGAAAACTGAAACCCAACCCTTTCGCAAAATAGGGGTAGACCGATATTCCATATGCAAATACGATGAACTTGCCGCCGTCAAGTCCGTAGCCGAGCTCATCGTTGCCTCCTCCACCATATCCGTCATAGGAAAACACAAATCCGAGCGACATCCAGATGGATATCACTGGAAATCGAAGTCTCACTAGCACACAGCCATGGCCAAGAAGAACCATGACAAGACAAAGGAGGAGCCGAAGTACCTTATTCTTCATCGATGATGGCGCCTTTGACTCGCCACCACCGCGGAGACGCCTTGTCCTCCAGTGCTCCATGCCGACGAAGTTGATGACGCCGCACAACCGCCGCCACCTTCTTGGACCGAACCACTAAAGGAACCCTAACCCTAACAACCACCGTGGCCGCCGCCAAAAGCAACCACCACGGAAGACCTAACTCTATCTAAACTTAATAGCGAACAAAGTGGACGCCAGATGCCGGGCCTCCCTCCTCCGCCGACGGCGAGGCCGCCGGAGGCGAGGGGGCCGGCAAGTTTTTCTTCAGGAGCCGCCGCCGCCGCTTGCCTCTGTCTTTCTTTAGCTTGAGAGGGAACATGCCGCTTCTGATGACTGAACTAGTCGTTCATCTATACAAACTCGAAAACAAACACACTCGATTCTCAAAAAAAAAAAAAAACACACACTCGAGCGTGCCTAAAAAAAATCTATGCAAGCTAGTTAATTATATGTCAAAAATGTTCTTAATATGTGAATTCATTGCATAAAAATAAAATGTTCCTACCTCTATTTCGAAATATATGACATTTGGAACTGCTAAATTAGAAAAATGGACGGAGTTTTATATGCCTGTCTATTGGAAAAATATTTTTTGAGTTACTAAATGGTACATTGGTTCTTTCATTTTGTTATTTTTGCCATCACAAAACTACCTAAAACTTATGTCATACTCATCTATTATATTCGGATTGCTATGATAACATAATCTCGCCTACGTGCTGTCGCGCATGGTTACTAGTAGCACATTAAAGTCTTGACCATCGATAAAGTTCTGAAACAAATACAAGCTCCCACAAGGGGTCAGACCTTAGTTTTTTTATCTAGTATAATACAGAGGAATAGTTACCAAACATTTCTCCTAGTTTTTAGGAAATAAATAAAATCAGATCTAGTAGAAACTTATGTTTGTCTGGTAATTAGCAACTTATGTTTGTCCGGTAGTTAGCAAATTGAGTAAATACAAGCGTAGTAATTTGTATATAGGCTGTAAGTTGCTATAGAAAATATAATAGCATTACTACACAGTATACACCATGAGTTGCTATCACATACTAACATATTATTGTCGCACTATATAATGCATTATTGGTATAAAAAATTGTTATTTTAGTGTGCCACTATGAAAATATGCTATGAATCCATTCATGTCCTAGTAAAATTTAAGTATTCACTCCATTTCATATTATATGTCGTTTTAAATTTGAGTATGAGAATTAAGGTGTGAAAAAGTAGAGAGCACACACAAAATAAGAAAGAGTGGAGGAGAAAAAAGAGGTAAATAGATAGATAGATAGATAGATAGATAGATAGATAGATAGATAGATAGATAGATAGATAGATAGGGAGCGAGCTATATGAGGCAACAAGAATGACATAGGTGACAAATTTTTCGAACCTCAAAATGTGAATGGATGAAGTAGCAAATTATGTTATATGCATAATAGTAGCTCATATTTATAAAAAATATTTATAAAATATATATATGAGGGATCTAGTTTTGTTTGGCTCATCATGTAGAACACAAGGTACAAGCGGAACTGAAAATAGACATTATATCAAGAAGTTATGACATTTTAAAGTTTTGAAACACAGTAATTAATATGATAACGTGAGCCTTTTTCTTTTACTGTGCACCAGACCACTGCTTCTTCTATATAACGAGGCTTACCAAAGGGCCACGCATGATACAACAGGAATGCGCGCTCGAGCCTTGGCGCGACCAGTCGCGCCATAACTTATCATTCTTCAACCATATCTGTAGGCGTGGATGCGGAGGCCCGCACCAGCCGCAGCCTCAGGTCTGACCTCTCCTCAAACTATTGACGTCTATGGTGATATAACAACAAAGCCTCGTGAAAGCTGGAGCTCAGTGGTGTTGACTCCAACACGCAAGCAGCAGGCTGGGCTATCTACGGGTGTTCTCCTATTTTAAATAAACTAGTAAGGAGTCCCGTGCATTTGCGCGACTAGATGCAGTATAATTTATTTTTATAAATATTCTTATATTATGAAAACTAAGTCATGGTATTGTTTCATGATGGATAAACTTTTTAAAACAGTTATGTTCTTTTTATAAATAAAGCACACACCTTAAGCTAATATAACCAATATATTCTAAATTATTGTTGAAGAGAAAAATGTCTAAAATAGAATGATCAGATAATGAAATGCAATATAATAGTAAAAATATCATGTAGTATTTTACTTCATGGTTGGCTGTGTTCCAGTTATGCATAAATGCATATGCGATATTCTAGCATCTGACCTTGGATTTCATTGAGAACCACTTGTCACTGTCATCTTATTTGTATTTGATTCACAGCCAAAGAGACCTTGCCCTGATTTACTTGCGAGCCTTGCGCTGGCTATCATCATATCTGTTTTCTTCATAAAGGCAAGCAAAGGACTTGCTGAGAATCGATATCAAGTATTTGGTCATATAAAAACCAAAATTTCATTAGTAGTGAACCAAAATCTTTCTATCCTTTCCTTGCAGGCCGTTTTATTCCTTGTTGAATGAATCTAATGCTTTCGATGCTCCATGGCCGATAGCCCATGGCGAAATTATCTCAGTCTATATATGACATGATATCAAGAGCACTTCTTTTATGTAATTTCATCGAGTCCATGGAGAAGCTCTGCAGTTTTGATCAATGAGCGAGGTAGGGCTATCATCATTAGCAGTACACAAAATAAAAAAGAACAAACGGAGAAGGGACCAACCCCCCGATTTGATCTGATCATCAATTCACTGTCCTCATCATCGCAGATAAAACACCATGCCCGCAGCTATTAGGTGATGCAGATGAACCCATCCTTGTTGCCGCACTCCCGATGCTCGTCTCCCCAAACCATTGCGCTTGCTTTCATAGCAGACTTGTGAGCGCCTGCAAGGCTGTTCAGTCCACCGCTAAGCCACGGCTGCACTGCAGAAATTTTCTCCTCTCATGTTCCCTGTCAAGATTCAAGGCGTCCCACTGCAACTCTAGATCGATTCATCCCTGTCAATTGATGACCTGCATGTTTATGTCGCTAGTCAGGACGTGGTTAATTAAGATTGGCTGGACTCTTCTCGTGATGTTCCAGAAGCCAAATAAAATGCATCGCTAACATATGGAAGCTCGAGTAGGCCTAATTATTTTACGTTTGTATCTAAATTTTCCAGACCTGGTCTCCCATAGCCTGTCGCTAAATATAATTTTAGTGGTAACTTAGGCTAAAATTTCGCTGAACATATGGAGGGTATTTTAGACTAAAATTTTCATAATGCAATGGTGGCTGCACGTGCAATATTTTTTATATTATTGTAGAAGTTTAACATAGTTTATTGTTATTACCTAATTTATAATATATATTTATAAAATGGTAGAAAATAGATTGTAGAATTTCTCACCGTCTTGCAATATTTGAGTGAGAGATGAGTTATCATTTATCTAACAATATATTTGATTTTATTTTAGAAGTGAGGTTGGTACAAACATGGCATGCTAAACAACTAACATATCTCATGATAGAAAAAAGAATATGTCGTGCTACAAATAAATCTTTCGAAGGATATGTGTCATGCTAAAAATAAAATAATGTGCCATTCTTGCTAGGCGTATATCACGGTGTATTTTTATAACGGTGTATTTAGAAATCAGGAATAAGTGTTTATTGGATATTTTTATTATTACAAAATTTAGCTATTTGCTCATAATGGTATGGTTGGTAAATTAAAAATAAGAATTAGGGATATTTTTAGCTATTTTTATAATCCAAATTTATTTTTTTGACTTGTAAGGGCATGGAGGGTGAGTTAGAAATAGGTGTGAAGGATATTTTTTGTTATTCTTTATTATTCCGAATTTAGCTATTTTTACTCAAAATGGTATGGTGGGTAATTTAGAAATAGGTGTGAGGGGTATTTTTGGCTATTTTTATTATTTCAAATTTAGCTATTTTATAAATATTTTTAGGGGGTTTTCTGACTAATTGTTTCAAAATGGCAGTTGTGGGTAATTTTCTCTTCTTATTTTATCGGATTAACGTGGGAATTTCTAGATCTTGAGAGCGAACAGGGAGGCTTCTTTTGTTGGTCAATTATATATATATAAAATAGATACTCTCTCTATGTCAAAATAGATGACGTGTTTGACTTTTCAACAACATGTTGACCACTCGTCTTATTCAAAAATTTCCACAAATATATAAATAAATAAATCATGCTTAAAGTATCTCTAATGATAAAACAAACCATAACAAGATAAATGATATTTGCATAATTTTTTTGAATAAAAGCAAGCGATCAAACGTGAGTTTCAAAAGTCAAAAACGTCAAATAATTTGAAATGGAGGGAGTAACAAGGAACTCCAACGTTTGTGTTGTGTATGTTATATATATTTGTGATGAGGAGGAGACGACAACACAATAGAAGATATAGTGTTTCTACTATGAGGTTGGTGACAACGTCAGCTCCATTGTTTGGGTAGATCAGTAGTATGACCCTTCGTATACTCCGGATGTGCATCACAAAGCCAACACATCGTAGCCCTCCACTATGCACCCTGAGCACCCGAGATCTAATCTATCTATCTAATCTAATCTAAACCTCTAAAGAACCAGTTTGGAGAAAAATAATTTTAACCTGCCAGATTCTACTCATCTGTGTATTGACCGTTGATCTAAATGGAACCCAGAGCAGATACCGTCGGATCCTGCCATAACAAATACTGCCAGCGGGCCACAGGGTTGAGCGTGACGCTAAATGTCATTTGCAGGCCAAAAAATATGACGCGGGGATTACTTTTTTCACCAATCGATGCTTCTACCCGCCCGCTGTGCAGTCCGATTTTTACGCCCGAGTTTCCTTCCTCCTCTCGATTCCTATCCATTTCTCTTCCGCCCTCCTCGTTTCTCTTCTCCAATTCTTCGATTTGGGACGGGACGTCGACGGTGGCGGCTATGATGATGTACTCAGAATCCCCTCTCCCTCTTCCTTCGCCCCATCAAACCGACCAGCAGAACCGAATCGAGTCAAATCCTCCGCACCTTGCCGCCGCCGCTGACGCTTGTTCCACAGGAACATCGCCGGTGAGGATGTCGTACACCTACCTCTTCAAGTACAACATCAGCGGTGACACAGGTGCGTCGCCCCTCGCCTCTCCTCTGATCCCCGCCACCCCTTCTGCTCCTCTGTGTCCGCGGGGAGATTAGATCCGTGCGGCAGGGGATCAGTTGTGGGATAGGTTATTACCCCGATTTGGTTTCCTATTTTGCTGTTAAGACGGCGGCGGCCGACTGGAGCAGCAAGATCGATCGCCCTTTCTGCTTGCCGCACGTATTTTGTCTGATGGATTGATCATTGATTTCCCCAAATCGTTGCAGACGAGGCCTATTTTACTATCTACAATATATGTGATTCCACCTGCACGAACCATCATGCCTCTCTCTCATCTTCACGACAGGCCCCATCTTCTATTGTAATTTTTTTCTTGGCGTATGCAGATCTGGAGAGTTGATTTCGGAATCCAGTAGCATCTGCAGTCTTCGAGCACTTTGCGAAGGTAGCATCACGATTTTTTCCTTTTCTTTTCCAACAACCACTGAACCACGAGATCCATTTTTTTCTGAAGAATTTGGTAGTGGTCTTCAGATATGAAATGACTGTATTATGATTGTTCACTATTATTGGTATAATTCATTCTGGGTAAATTATGGTTGTCTGTAATCTTTTTTCAGATGTTTAATTTTGGTTGATTACCTATGATAAATAAATGAAATGAATACATATTACATGTTCCCAACAATCTGTTGCAATGGCAATATGTTCTTGCTGGGAGATCTGTAGCTAAATTTTTCCTGTGTTCCCTTGTTACAATCTGCCTAAATTGACAGTTGTTGCCACTGCATTCTTGCTGAATGATCATTTTGTTCTCATGTGTTTTTTAATTGTTTGGCACTGGTATATCTGCTTTTGGCAATCCATATGCTGTATCAAAAGTTGGTAACAGCAGCATGCCTCTTTCTCACAGTTCTACGAATCTTGCACTGTAATTTGTTTTTGTGGCATCTGCAGCCTGCAACGCTGATCATACGAAGGTAACCTCACAGGTTTTTTTTTCTCTTTTCCAATGACATCCACGAGAACCAGTTGTTCTGACGAATTTGATAATGATCTTGAGATATGAAGTGACTGTTTTGTGATTGTTCATTATTATTGATATGACTATTCCGGGTCATAAGGCCTTCTGTATCGACAACCACCGCTGCACTGTTGTGAATATGTTGTTATATGTTACCAGGAAAGTATATTTAACCCATATACGTCATACAGTAAATAATGTGTCAAAACATAAGCATCAATGCATGCAAGATCTATTGTGAGCTTCTGGTAAACGTTTAACCTTTTAACAGAATGATGTTGCTTTTGGTCGATTGCCATTTGGGCATTTTCCGGTAGCTAACATCACCTCTCTTTTTTTTTCCCTCTTATGATTTACAACATACAAAAATATAGTATTATTTTTTTCTTAGGAATGACTTTTCGCTACGTGTTACTTACGAGAGCGACCCAACTGCTAACATCATTTTCCAAGCATGCGAAGGCATCTATTACGTCAATGTCAATCAAAGTAATCCAGCTTTACTAGAATATCAGTTATACATTTGATTAGAAATGGATAGAGATTTATCAGTTTTCTACAGCTCATGGGCAATCTGTATGTTTCTAAATCAGGGGACCTACTGTCATTTGGCATCGTCAAATAACTGGTGCAGGTTCCAGGAGTTAGAAGCTGATGATGCCATATGCTCTTTTGCCGTTATCTTTGCAAGCTATTAAGAATTTCTTTTCAGGGACCTAGAGTTCACACATATTTACTTTTTCCAGAACAAATGCACACTTTGTTTGTGTAAGCAGGTTCCTATATTGTTTTCTATTGAAATCAGTTCTGAGTATAGGTTCAGATAAGCATGTTATTTTCTTTTTATTTAGGTTTTGCCCACTTTTGCTTGATGATCAGAAATTTGCGTAACTGTGATGGGTAAATCACAATTTATTTGTTTGATGCAACCAGTTTTGGAAAGCTTTTAGTTCTCTTTTATTAAAGGGGTGAGAGCTGTAGTATAGGTATGATCTGACAAGGATGAACAATTGATCTCCGTTCAAAAATATATTTTTAGTAAGAGCTCTAACAATAGGTATACTGATTGCAGTTTAATTAGATTTTTTTTCATTCAGTTTAATTTGGCCACAAGGCTGACAGTATACCATTAGTTATAATGTTTCTGGTCCGTTTAATATTGCTACATATATGTTTCTTGTCCATGGACACGTGAGTACTCACTACTCAGTGCACCTGGAGGCCCCATTCCTCATCCCTTCTCCTTTGATGATTTTTTTTTCTTGTTTTCTGATGTTTGTTTCACACAATTATTAGTTTCCAATGCTTGGCAAATTTCAGTATGCACTTTTGCAAGGTTATGGACCCAACCGACATCTCAGCAACCAGCTTCCTCTTCAAACGCTGATAAAGGTAACCATTAATTTCAAGCAATTTGTTTGCTCATTTCCTTTGGAAGGGGCTTTGTGACGAGCTCCTTGATACTTTGACCTGCTTGTGTAGAATAGATGCTAAGTTACTGCTATATATTCTTGACCATTTTATTCTTCTCATGGATTCCAGATGATGGATTTTGTAATATGTGGAAGGAGGCCTGTGGATTAATGTACATAGAGCCATAACTTATTAATAGGTTAAGGGAACACTGGCAAGTTCCGTTCCTAGCACCATGAATTCTAATGTTTGTGTTATCCTTCAAGATCCTGCACATTTGGAAGACGTACTAAGCCAGAATTTAGGTGGTCAGGATATAAAAAAATAAAACTAGGAGATTACATCTGTCTGTAATAATACAACGTGTGAGTTTAACATTATAATTTGTGGTGTGTATTAGATCATTATGCAATGGCTCATCAGTTCTGATTGATTAACTTCGAGCACTATCTTTTACAATTTATCAATTCCCTTGATGTATTATTTCTTTTAAACCTGCCCAAATGTTGAACTTTGCAAAATGGAAATACTTTGAATCTTCTTTTATTCCTCTCAAGATGTAAAGAGATATTTCTTGAGTTTAATTCTCCACTAAACCATCCCGGTCTGTTCAAGAAAATGTGTGAAAAGTTCCTCTCAACATGACAAGCAATCTCTCGCACAACCATGATTATGAAAGTGTGAAAAATTAAACCCACTTTGAAACATCTAAATTATTAAGAAAGCTTGATGTCCACCATTGATTTATTGATTTATGAAGATAATGGATCTAAACTTGTATCTTTAGTTTTGTTTCTTGCATCTTATCAAAGATAATTAATCGACCAATGAACAAATAATATGTATATTGTTTTAATTAACAAATTCTTATTGTCATGAGTTTTGTTTCGTTAATTAAAGTGTTTTTTAATCCACATTGAATATGTTATGGTATACCTTAAATATCGTTGTAAGTCTTTTAGACACGTGCGTTTATAGAATTATGATAGAGGTGGTTTATAGAATTATGTGTTTGCACTCAACCGCGCGGTGTTATTTGCAGTTGTTCAATATTATTCAAAGCAGGCCTCCAAAGAAAGAAGGATCGCCGTGAGACGACTTGAAAGTTAAATAAGCAATCAATGTTTTTTTCATTTCATTTACTTCACATCACTGACACGATCGAAAGCAATGGCATAGACTAGTAACTGCAGCAATACCGACACGTATTACACGTTGAAAACAACACGCTACATGTCGAATTCACTCCCGTGCAACAACGACGAGCTGTCTACCGACGTTGCGGCCGCGGAAGATGCCGACGAGCGCGGCCGGCGCGCTCTCCAGCCCTTCCACGACGTCCTCCACGTACGTCACCCTCCCGTCGCGGATGTACCCGGCCATCTCCTCCTCGAACCGCCGGCGGTAGGCGGCGTCGGCGAGGTAGTCGGCGACGTTGAACCCTTCCATCCGGAGGCGCCTGGCGACGAGCAGTGGCAGGTTGCGCATGCGCACCCCCTCGCCGGGGTCCTCGAGGTTGTACTGCGACACCATCCCGCACACGGCGACGCGCCCGCGCGGCCGCATGCTCAGCAGCGCCGCGTCCAGCGTCGCGCCTCCCACGCTGTCGAAGTAGACGTCGATGCCGTCCGGGAAGCGCCGCCGCAGCGCGGCCGCCAGGTCGGGCTCCGCCTTGTAGTTGATGGCGCCGTCGAAGCCCAGCTTGGTGGTCAGGAGGCTGGCCTTGTCGTCGGAGCCGACGCTGCCGACGACGTAGCAGCCGGTGAGCTTCGCCAGCTGGCCGACGATCTGGCCGACGGCGCCGGACGCCGCGGACACGAAGACGGTTTCGCCTTTCTTGGGCTTGCACACGTCGAAGAACCCGGCGTACGCAGTGAGGCCTGACATGCCTGCACATATTGCAGTACATGTTAGAATTTCTTGAATTGATACAGGAAATCAGGAGAGAAATAAGTGAACGACGATCAAAGTGAGGACATGGCGGCGAAGCGCACCGAGAATGCCTGTGTAGTAAGAGAGTGGCAGCTCGGGATGGTTGATCTTGACGAGCGACGCCAGCTCAGTGATCAGCGTGTACTCCTCCCACCCGCTCATGCCCCACACGAGGTCCCCGGCGCGGTAGTCCGGGTGCGTCGAGTCAATCACCTTGCTCACGCCGAAATTTGTCAAAACCTGAAAATCAATTCCTTAATTTACTTTCCTGGGAAATCTGACGAACGATCAGGGGCCAGCCAATTACTTGCCTCGCCAAGGACGAAGTCGTTGGTGACGGTGATGGGGTCGTCGCGCTTGGACATGCGGCCGCGCATCCAGGCGTCGCAGGAGAGGTAGAGGTTCTTCACCACAGCGGCCGGCGCCGCGAGCCCCGGCGGCACGGCGAGGCGGATGGTGCCGTCGACGACCTCCATGTTGTCCTCGGTCGGGTACCCAGTGACGTACCGCTTCAGCACCACCTTCCGGTTCCTCGCCTCCGCCATTGCTACTCCCTCTGATGAACTTGGTGATGCGACGTGTTAATTTGGACTGTTGGCACGAGAAGAAGTTTAGCACGGATAGTTCAAGGATCCTTTTCGTCCTTTTGAGGTGGACCGGTGCTTTAACAATTGTGAATTTGTTTGACCTTAGGAGCCGCGTGGCACCCCAATCATACAGTTTACAAATTAAACACACGCTCATGTCAGCAGCATTTTCAGTGCTACCGCTAACATTATTCCAGACTTATGCATCAACTACCCGCTAATGGAAGTGTTAGGCCGAGCTTCTCATAAAGCACCCAATTACTTCCTTCAATTTCAAAATTGTTGTTGTTTTGAGGTAGTCTTAAAGTCGATCTTGGCCATGTGGTGTTGGAAACTGATGCTACTGTTGTCAGGCAGGCCCTAATCTCAGAAGATTATGATTTATCTCCGGCAGGTAGCCTGATTGTCGAACTAAAGAGTCTGCTTTCACTAAACTTTTTATCCGTTTCGAACAAAGCCGCACATGCTTTAGCGGCACTAGGTTTGTGAGTGTGAGTCTGGAAACATTCCAATTTTGGATATTCTCCCTGATTGTATTCGGTTCATTGTTGCTCGCGATTTGTCAGCCCAACGTAATGGAAGTTTTTTCCACGTCAAAAAAAAAGTCAAACTTTTTCAACTTTAACTATAAATATTTTTTCATGTGTTAAGTTTGAAAATGTGAGAATGTCATGAGCAGATTCGTAGTACACTTCAACTATATTTTATAGCAAAAAAGTATTAGTAAAGCTATGTCTTGAAGGCTATGTTAATGTCTAAAATGACAACCGTTGTGACACTGAGGGAGTATGAAACAAATACATACCAAGAAGCACATCGGCATTCGTGGTCCTAATACTATGGATTCATTTACGAATAAATCAATTAAATGCATCCATAGGGTCCGGCAATTATGGGCAGACAAAGAAACACAAAAGGATAGCTCATACAGCCAGCAACTAATAGAGCACGAGGGCGCTTGATTAGAAGCAATTTGTTTAATCTTCTTCCTTTCTTCGTATATATTGACTAGGGTAATGCCATGCATTGCTACGGACGCAAAACACATACGTACATATAAAGTACATATAAATAATTGAAAAATGTATGTGTAAAAAAGCGTACAAGTAAAACACAACTGGCAAGCCTAGATGCATTGCAACCAAATTAGTATTTTCATACAATGCTTAACAAATGCATTTTTGCATGACCTTAACACCATCTCATCTCCTGATGAGTATGGGACTACTAATTAAGATTACTACACTTTCTACGAAAGTAGAAAGAATATTGAACACTTGAAAACATGATCCTTGCTACTTTTCACAGAGAGGTTCATTTTGCTAGAGATGCAATTTACAACCTATAATCAGTTTCGGCCAAGATGGGCGCAACCAGATACAGAAACTCATGCTAGCATGCACCAGGTCGTTTGGAACAAACTATATCAACGGCAGCGCTGATCACATGAGAAAAGTATCTATTCACGTCAAAAAAAAGAAAAGTATCTATTCACAAAGGTAGTGTGTGCACGGGCATAATTTCACATGAGACCTTGATAAAATATTAAAACTACCGATTTCAGATAGAAGCTCAAACCTGCTGCACCAAGTTTCTCAGCAAGCTGCTTCAACAACAAAAAATTTTCGGCACTTCTTAAACCTCTGCCTCCGGTGACCACTACCTGTGCATTTGCAAGGTCAGGCTGTTCCATGTCTTGGAATGTCATGTTCATCCAGCTAGATTTTAAACTATATGTCAAAGTTTAAATCACCAAACTGTATAACCTAGGTAGTCAAAACAGAGGTCCTGTACCTGCATCATGAATGGTTTCAATTAAAAAAATGGCATGAAAAACAAAATCAACGAGTAATTACTGTTAACTTATTAATAGAAGAGTATGGTGGAGAAACAAAACAAACCTTCATTGAGAAGAGAGATCAACCTGGGTGATAGGTGCAACCTTTGTTTCAGACAGTCTCAGCAGTCGAGGAAAATGAAGTTGACTTACAAGTATCCTCTTCGATATATCTCACAGTACAAAGGGCGTTTCCAGCATAAATGGGTCTGAAATAAGAAGCATACATCAAACTAAAGCTCTGCAGATATCATGTCTACCAACTAATCATGTCCAGGTACCTTTTAGGAATTATTCCTTTAAATATGTCTAGTTTTATTCAGTATTTCTTAGGGCTGCAAAATTTTAACCAAAGAAAAAAAGAGGTGCTAAAAGCAGATAGCAGCACATGTGACGATAACCTATATAGTTATCTTGCAGAATGGTCGCGGCACACAATTTTCTTCTTCTGTAAGCCACTCTCTTTCTTTCAACATTTCTTTCAGATGCAGCTCAAGGCGACTAATCATGCATTCCGACACTACCTTCAATGCAGCTGAGATGAACAACAATAGAACTGGCAATAACGCAACCCATGCATAAAGAGAACACCTTAACAAATGGTTTCCACATTTCAATATAGAGTTTTCTATCGCACTACCCCTTTCATGAAAAGAAGCTGGGTTAGTGTACCAGCTATCGCACTACCCCATTAGAACTTGCTGCAGAAGTGTAGTAGAAGCAGGCAAATAAACTCGTATGTGTAACGAATTAAACCATCCATGGATCCCAAGGGTCGTCCTTTCTCAATATCCAGCAATAATTGACTCAAATCAGGGTCAGTCAAATTTAAATTCCAAAGAGCAACAAAAACATCAAATTGAGGAGAAGAGATAGCAAAAATGGAATGATCCACTGAAAATTATCCAGGGCGACGAGATAAGGCATCGAACCAGGGTGACTCAACTGAAAAAATCATACCCAATAATATGCTGACCCAATGAGTTTGAGGAATTGTCGACAATCGTTGATTCAGAAGACATTTCAAACTGTAATTATCCGTCGGAATAAGAAGCCCGTGTCCCCATAAATAAGCTCTCCGATACAGGTTGAACCAATCCAATTAGTTCACACTCATAGTCTGCCAAATTTAGCGTGCCTAGGAGCAATAGGCTTACTAAAGACCAGAGCCTTGATGAAGAACTGCTCCAAACCCCGGTCTAGAAGCATCACACTCAACAACAAATGGTAATCAAAACCAGGTAATTGTAATATCAGCGCAGTAGTCAAAGCTTGTTTGAGATTATCAAAAGCAACAATAGTAGCTTCAGGGGTCCAAAAGAAAAACCTTCTTTCGTAACAATTGAGTCAAAAGGCGAGCAATAATCCTGGGAGTGGGTACAGAGACCTTTGGAATATGGTGGCCTCCGTGTGTTGAACCTGGAGTACATGTGCTGGGCTCTTCAAGTTCGCTGGCTTTGGCTCGGTAAAACGGATCCTAGTCGGCCTTGGAACGGTCTTGATATACCGGTTCACAAGAATTCAACTGCATTCTTCAACACCGCTCTACAAACTCATATTGGCCAAGGTGATAGTACTTTGTTTTGGCATGACAAGTGGCTGTTTGGATGCTCCGTTTGTGACCTTGCTCCAGCCGTGGTTGCAGCAGTGCCCATGAAAACACAACAGCAGCGCATAGTTGTGGAAGCTCTGACTAATCACATGTGGGGAAGCTCTGACTAATCACATGTGGACTAGGGACATCCAAGGAGGATTATTGATGATTGGTCTCTATGAATTCTCCATCTATGGGATGCTCTTCGGGACATACTCTTAACTGATGAAGACGACAAACATATATCACGATTCGAGAGCTCTGGTCAATTCACTTCCAGGTCGGTTTACTTGGCTTTCTTTCATGGCTCGGTCGGCTTTGAACCTTGGCGTCAATTATGGAAATCTTGGGCTCCATCAAAGTGTAAAGTCTTTCTATGGCTAGCCATAGAAACAAGTGCTGGACCGCTGATCATCTCGCCAGCAGAGGCCTCCCTCATCCCAACAGTTGCGTCCTTTGCGATCAAGAGGATGAGGATGTTCAGCACATCCTAACTACTTGTGTTTTTGCCTGACAATTTTGGTTCAAAATTCTGGCGCCCTTGGATTTCATAAGGTGCGTCCCGGGTCGGCATGAAGAAAGCTTTGCTGAGTGGTGGGGGCAGAAGGAAAATAGGAAGGGCCTCAACAGTCTCATTATCCTTGGAGGGTGGATCCCGTGGAAGCATCGCAACGCCTGCGTTTTTAATGGAGCGCGCCCCTGCATCAACACGATCCTCCGGGAATTTGAGAATGAGAAACACCTATGGGGGCTGGCGGGAGCTCGATCTCTCCGCGCCCTAGCTCAGGTCGAAGAGGTTAATTAGGGGTGTGTGTGTGTGTGTGTGTGTGTGGTCAACCCTCGCCTTTGTTAGTGTTTTATTAGTTACAAACCCGATGTATCAAACACCCTTCGCAGCTCGGTTCGGAGCGAGGTGGTGTATCTTGTAAGGGACCGTTCACTCTTCTTCTTAATGCAAAGATACGTAGCTCTCCTGCATATTCGAGAAAAAAAATGGATATATCAACAAGAAATATCAGCCGTAAACCAATAGATCAACCCAAAGGTTTGGATCTTACCCAGAGAGGACGATTTCTCCTATATCCCCTTCGGTTACTTCCTCCATCCTTTCTTCTTGTGTATTACTTTCCTCTTCTTCGGTCCGCCCTTGCTTCCTGGGCAAAAGCACGGCAGAGCGGTAACAATAGCAACAGGGTGCCTCCATGCAGAAGGCCAAGATCATCAGAGAGCAAGCTAGCAATTCAGTTCATAGCATTATAGTATAGGCAACGTAATCAAGGGCTATGAATCAGAGGGTTTATAATACACACTTGAAGAGCGAGGGGCCTCGAACACCTGATAAATGTGAGGCATACCATGAAGACGAACAATTTCATCAAAAAAACAATGAAAGGGTGTGCAAGAGGTATGAAATGAGCATATTTGGATAAAGGATCAATCATTGTAGAGTAACAGATTTGCCAGCCACCTTATGAAGATCACCAATGAAATCATAGAAATTATCTTCCCCAATCTTGCACACCCTTTCATTTTGGAGGTGTGTGGTGTGTTGTAACGGGCTCTTTGCCTCTTTTCTTCTTAATATAATGAGGCGCAGTTCTCCTGCGTTTTTCGAGAAAAAAGAGTAGTGCTGATAGATAGCATAATCACGAACATAGTTTAGCGCGCCTGAAGTATATAGAAATCAGCTAGTAGACAATGAAGAGCTTTCTGGATTCTTCAATGAGCCACGAGAATTCCCTCTAATACTTGCCGCCAAATTGTTGTAGACGCAGGCAAATAAACTCTTATCTTGTAAAGAACTCAACCATCCATGGATCCCTAGGGAGGCGAAGTCGTCCTTTCTCAATATCCAGCAATAATTGACTCAAATCAGGGTCAATCAAATTAAATTCCGAAGAGCCACAAAAACATCAAATTGAGGAGAAGAGATAGCAAGAATGGAATGATCCACTGAAAAATCATCTAGGGCGACGAGATAAAGCATCGAACTAGGGTGATACTCAGCTGAAAAATCATACCCAATAATATGCTGACCCAACGAGTTTGAGAAATTGTCGACAATCGTTGATGCAGAAGACATTTCAAACTGTTGGAAATAATGACTGCTTGTATTCCTCTAAACCCTAGAAGGGTGGGATATATACTCCTATACATGGGCCACTAGATGGGCCTCTAAACATGGGCCTCTATACACATACACCAACACCCCCCCGCAGTCTGAACTTACCGGCGCAGCGGAGTTCAAGACTAGACAAGAAAGAAATACACACAAGTGTACACACCCCCCGCAGTCACAACTAGCCACCGACTACGTTGAGACTGGACCGAAACTCCGAGAATGTCGAGGAGGGTAGACCCTTGGTGAAAATGTCCGCGAACTGGGAGGTGGTTGGGACATGGAGAACCCGAACGTGGCCCACCGCAACTCGGTCTCGAACAAAGTGCAGATCGATCTCCACGTGCTTCGTCCGCTGATGCTGAACCGAGTTGGAGGAGAGGTACACGGCACTGATGTTGTCGCAGTACACGAGGGTGCTCTTGAGAAGCGGGCTGTGGAGCTCCGCCAAGAGCTGCCGAAGCCAGGACGCCTCAGCCACGCCGTTAGCTACAGCTCGGTACTCCACCTCAGCACTGGAGCGGGAGACAACCGGCTGCCGCTTAGACAACCAGGAGACAAGGTTGCCGCCGAGGAAGACAGCGTAGCCTGAGGTAGAGCGACGAGTGTCCTGACAGCCAGCCCAGTCGGCGTCAGTGTAGACGACGAGCTCAGTGGAGGGAGACCTGTGAAGAGCCAGCCCGTAGTCAACCGTGCCACGGATGTAGCGCAGGAGCCGCTTCAGAGCAGCGAGGTGTGACTCCCGGGGATCATGCATATGAAGACAGACCTGCTGTATGGCATATGTGATGTCCGGCCTAGTGAAAGTGAGGTACTGCAAGGCACCAGCAAGACTCCGGTAGGCAGTCGGGTCAGCCACAGGAGCCCCCAAGTCTGCAGATAGCTTGCCCTGAGTGTCGACAGGAGTGGAACACGGCTTGCAGTCAGTCATCCCTGCCTGGTCCAGAATATCAAGAGCATACTTATACCGCTGGTGAAGGAAGAGGCCGGAAGGACGAGGCTCCACAGTGACACCCAAGAAGTGATGGAGCACACCCAGATCCTTCATAGCAAACTCTTGCTGTAGACACTGAATGATGTTCTGGAGCAAGGTCTGACTGGACGCAGTAAGAATGATGTCGTCGACATACAGCAGCAGATATGCAGTCTCAGAGCCACGGCGGTAGACAAACAGTGCAGTATCCGACTTGCACTCAGTGAATTCCCGAGAGACCAAGAACGTGGCAAACCGGGAGTATCAAACCCGAGGAGCCTGCTTCAGACCATAGAGGGACTTGTTGAGGCGCCACACCATGTCAGGGCGACTGGAATCCACAAACCACGCCGTACTGGCCGCCGCGGGCGCGCCGCCGGGCGCGGGCGCGGGCGCCGCCGCCGCTGCCCCGGCCGCCGCGGGTGCCGTGGCGGGCCACACCCTGGGTCCCGCCGCCGTGGCCGCCGCCTCTCCCTCCTCCGCGCTTGGCGTGACCGCTGCCGCGAGCGCGCCGGCCCCCGCCGTGGGCGTGGCCGCCGCCGTGGGCATGCCACCGGGCTGGGCATGCCCCCGGCCTTCTACGCGGCCCCAACTCCACCACCTGCGCGGGCCGCTACGGCTGAGAGTGCCCTCGCTGCTGCCCTCCTCGCGGCCAAGGCCGAGGCGTTGGCGGCCCAGGAGCGGGTCCACGCGGCCGCTCTCGCCTGGGAGCGCGAGCGCACTGAGGCGGATGCACTCGCACGCCGGGTTGCTGAGGCGGAGCACTACATGCTTCTCTCCGCCGGTCAGCAGCCCGTCGTCCCCTTCGCCGACACCGCCGCCTCGTCTTCCCGCCCGCCGCTGCCTGAGGGTCCTGGTCCCCGCCTCGACGCGAGTGATCCGATGGTCGCCCAGCTCCACCTCCAGGCTGTCGGCGTCCGGAACCTCCGCGCTCTGGTCTCTGTCGTCCTCGACCCCTCGTCCACCTCCTACGGCCGCTGGCGCGATCAGGTCCTCCTCGCCCTCCGCCGCTACGCCCTCGACGACCACGTCCTCACCGACACCCCCGTTCAGGCGCGGGATGGGCTCTGGCTGCACCTCGACAGCATCGTCGTGTCCTGGATCTTCGGGACCGTCTCTCCAGAGCTCCAGGACCTCATCCGGACTCCCGGAGACACCGCGCGCCAGGCCTGGCTGGCTCTCGAGGGCCAGTTCCTCGACAACGCCGAGGCCCGGGCTCTTCGGCTCGACGCGTCGTTCCGCACCTTCGAGCAGGGGGACCTTTCTGTCGAGGAGTACTGCCGGAGGATGAAGGGCATGGCGGACGCCCTCCATGACCTTGGCTGCCCGGTGACCGACCGGGTCCTGGTCCTCCATGTCCTGAGAGGTCTCAACAGCAACTATGACCTCCTCAGGACCTGGATCCCTCGGCAGCGGCCCTTCCCTACCTTCCAGCAGGTGAAGGATGACCACCGCCCTCGTCACTGCTCCACCGGCTCCCGCAGCCCCGCCTGCCGCTTCACTCCTCGCCACCCCTTCCCCCGGGCCAAGCGGGGGTGGGGGGGTCGCAACCGCCGCCGCCGTGGTGGGCGTGGTGGTGGGTCTGGTGGGGGCCGTGGGGGCGGCCATGGCACTCCCGCAGCGACCCCTGCTCCTGGCGGTACTCCCTGGCCATCCTTCACCAACCCATGGTCAGGGCGTATCTCGATGTGGCCGTTCCAGCCTCCAGGAGGCGGGGCTCGTCCTCCGCACCAGCCCGTGGCCATGTTCGCTGGCCCTGCTTCCCAGATGCCCTGGACTCCTCCCGCTCCGGCTAGCCAGCCTCAGTCCTGCCCGGGGGGGGGGGGGGGGGGGGTGGACTCCACACGCTCAGCCCAGCCAGCCTTCGACCTGGCTTGGGGGGTGGGACCAGACGGCGGCCCAGTCCTTCAGCACCATGCAGCTGACACCGCCGGTGGAGTGGATCGCAGACTCGGGCGCCTCGTACCATACCACGCCGGATGCTGGTATCCTTTCTTACGCCCACCCTCCCCACGCTTCCTGTCCTTCCGCTATTATGGTTGGCAATGGCTCTTGTCTTCCTGTCACCTCTGTGGGTATTGTACCTGGTTCTTTTCGCCTTCCTAATGTTCTTGTTGCTCCTCAGATGGTTCACAACCTTCTTTCCATTCGCAAATTTACTGCTGACAATTCCTGTAAATAATGACTGCTTGTATTCCTCCAAACCCTAGAAGGGTGGGATATATACTCCTATACATGGGCCACTAGATGGGCCTCTAAACATGGGCCTCTATACACATACACCAACACAAACTATAATGATCCGTTGGAAAAAGAAACCCGCGTCCCCATAAATAAGCTCTCCAATGTCAAACAGGTTGAACCAATCCAATTAGTTCACACTCATGGGCATCCAATTAAGCGTGCCTAGGAGCAATAGGCTTACTAGAGAATGCTAAAGGTCCCAGCTCCAAACCCCGTTCCAGAAGCATCATACTCAACAAATGGTGATCGAAACCAGGTAATTGTAATATCAGAGCAGTAGTCAAAGCTTGTTTGTGATCAAAAGCAATAATAGCAGTCTCAAGGGTCCCAAAGAAACCTTCTTTTCAAACAATTGAGTTAAAAGGGCGAGCAATAATACCTTGTGCATATCGGAGCAGTAGTCAAAGCCTGTTTGAGATAATGACATGCCTGTTATGAATTTGACTTGAACAGCAGCCATACAGTTTTGAACAGTAGAACTTGCAAACAATCCTGCAGTTTTCAATCGATGCAAGAAATCAAAATGTCTACACTCTCCCCCTCACTTTGCAAATCCATATTCCATGAAATATGTAGTCTACAATTGCCAAAAATATGGCAGAAATATCCATCTTCTCTTAAGTATCGAGGGTGGATATACATTGCGCATCAAAGTCCATATTGGATAGAACTAGATGAAACCCAGAGGCAAATGCCGCTGCTGCATTGTGCCACCTGAAATAAACACATCAAGTCTGTAAATGAGTAATCAACAAATACTTTGGGTCCAGGTCTACTCTGAAAATGTGGAAGAGGAGGGTCATGATTTACATATATATTACATCTGGAAATCAAAAAATTGTGTCCAATAGTTTCCAAGCATTGTCTTGATTTGAATAAAGTCACAGATTCAATGGATTAAGTTTACGTCAAGATGTAAGGATTTACATGTATACGACACAAAAGAGCACAATATGTAGGATGCACAGCATGGAGTTTTAATTTTCCTTTGGTATTTGTGCTGCAGTCATACATCCCTGATTTGCTTGGTATCAGTTACCGATGCGACAACTGTTTCTCAGCATATGCCGGAGTGCTGCTCAAACCAACAGGAAATACATAAGAATCGCAAGCAGCAAACAGCATCACTTGTAAAAGGAACATGACGCTCAGTGGACATTGAAGCTTATTTTGGGTTCCATGCTGATGTAATTATCTCACAATCGGACTAACCTATGCCCAAATGAACACAAATACAACATAAACAGTGAGTAAACTTCGTATAAATTAAGGAGGAGAAATTCTTGTGAAGAAGAATAGATGCAATCCAGAGTAATTTATGAGAAATGTCAAAATACAAAAAAAAAAAGATATGGAGAATCTTACCTGATAAAAGAAATTTTTCTCCTAAGTAAATGGATGATGACAATGCCAAAACTTGGTCCAGATTGATGACCAGCCTGCAGCACACCTGAATAGGTTAGTCACCAAAATGTAAAATTGGGGTTCACAAATAAAAGCATGATCATAGCATAGGAACATCAGGGATAGATGAACCTATTTCAATAATGTCTTGACTCTTAGGCTGCATGCCAGCTGCTACAAGCAATAAGCAAATTCACATGATAGTTTTTATCCACTTGATATTCAGTTGCAAGCTGCAAAAGAGCATAACCTGAGCTGTTTTACTAATTGGAAGGTTGCAAGATTCGTCATGCTGCAAAAACAGGAAACATCAGAGCATTTAGTATCATATAAGAGTAAGACATATTGAAAGATAGAGCGCAAATCATAAATGAAATAGCCACAAAACACATGAAAATATACTGCCTGAATATTAATTATAGGATTCACTGATTCATTGAGTAAATTCTTCTAACTTGCTGCCCATCATGATTAAAGGGACCGAATAGTGACAGATTGCAAGCTCTGTGGAATCCCACTAAGCAAAGCAATGGTGCTAAAAACAAACTCTGTGTGTACTGTTATTTGTACATACACAACAAATGGTGCTAAATTAAATTTACCTGAGGCAATAGGATCTAGGATAAACATAAATTCAGGGCTATAATGGCCATACTAATCATAGAGGTTGCCCTAATAATGTATAACAAATGTATTTGAAAACTGAAAGCAACTAAAGAATTACTAAGTGGCAGAACAAATAAGCAATAAATGAAGACTTTTCTAAAAACTATGCATCGAGCACAGTTAGCTTTCTAAAAGAATGGAGGGAGTATAATTTAACAGAACACCAAGTTCCTGCTTTCTAAGAGAAATATGACATGATTAAAAAGAGCATGTGAAAGAAAATATGTGACCCTACCCCAAACAGAGCATATCACCGACAATATGATGTTGAAAGTTGACACATTTGAAGGCTAAAAATTTAACTTTGCACATCAATGTTCATTTGTTTAAACTGCAAACTCAATGAAAGAAGAGATAGTTTGTAACACTTTCACTGACTCCGGTTCTAATGGTCTGTAGATTATAGATTCCCGCAAATCAGTTAGAAAATTTAGTTTGCAACGCAGGCTGTACCTGGCAGAGAAACTTGTTCTTTCAGTGTCCTTTCAGTGTGGCTTGCTGGAACTTCCTGGGAATCAATTGGGATCACGAGCTTCAGTTCTTTGACACCATCCAAAAGGCAAAAAGTGAATGCCCACATTAGTTCTTCATGGAAGTGTTTTCCATCGCGGCTTGGGAAATCTGGAAACAGAGAAATGCCAGAATCTTCAGAGCTGTTGTTCTATCTTTTTTTTTTTTTTGAGGGAAATACAGTAGGGGAAACCCCTACTGTGGTAGTAATATATAAAAAATAAGTAGAGAACTGTACAACCAGCTAGGAAGCTGAGAACAAAAAGAGCTGTTGTTCCATCTTTTCAGGCTTGGAAGGATTGCTTCATCAACACAGTCAAACTCCAACTGTACAGATTAAAAGAGGAAGATAAACTTTTAGCACAGCATTGGTTAGACACCTTGGTTTAGATATTTTTAGCCCTTTCAGTTTTGCTTTTGGCCTTACCTGCTAATTTTGAGGCCTTCTCCTGTATAGGAGCTTGGTAGGTTCAGTTCTTTAAGTTTTTGTTCTCAGCTTCCTAGCTGGTTGTACAGTTCTCTACTATTTTTTATATATTACTACCACAGTAGGCGTTTCCCCTACTGTATTTCCCTCAAAAAAAAAAAATTCTGACTCTGTAATCTGTACAAAACGGAAAAGGCACAAAACAAATAATTGAAAGGTAAAGGGGTTCTCAATATCCAGTCTCGAATTCTTATGTGGCGTATGGCATCTTAACTAAAGAGTCATGATTGCAGAAGAAAACAATATAAATAAGATTCAAATGCAGATTGGTCATAGCGATCGGTAAATTTTCATTGAGAAAGCCTTTCATTTTCCAATTATTTATTTTCTCATTAGCCTGCAACTTCTTATTGAGAAAAGCCTTTTCTGTTTTTATTGTTTTCTAATTAGCAATTGCTGAAGCAAAATTAAACTGAGAAAGCTATTCGAAAACAAAGACTAATTGAACTTATGTTTGATTGCACCTTGTAATACGACAAAGCGATGGCTCCTTTCCTTCCATCGGCAGAACCAAACTTCATGTTGGTAATGGGTTTGCATCAGATCAGAACCACTTCACATTGATGTGATGTCCAATACCTGCAATTTGAAGTTCATAATGCAAATTGAACTGTCAGGTGTGAGATAACTATAGAATAAATACAAATTTTGCAAACATTATACCTGCAGGAATGCAGAGTTTTGATCTTTTTTTATGTATCTATAACATTGCAAAGATCATGGCGTCCATCACCAAACAATCACAACATCCACATTAACATTGCTGTGTCCAAAAACAATTTATACAACCAAATCATTCAACTGAAAAACATGAAATTTTTTAACTAATTCAACTGAATGAGGAAGGATCACCAATAGTAGCGGCGGTAGTTACCTATCAATGCTTTTGTTTTCTCTGTCCCTTCATCTTCATCTTGCTTAAATAATGATAAAAGTTTACTGATAACAGATAGATGACGAACTGCAACTAAAAGTTAACTTTCAACTATGACTTTCAGGATTGCACTAGAGCATTTGTCTGAAACCCAAAGGATACAACATAAACACAAGTCTGTTTGCAACAAATTGACCTGAGTCAGTAACATTCTCAAAACGGCTCTCTCATCTTGCATCAAACTTTAGCATCTGCCGAGTGAAATCCATATTAAACAGACATGTAAGCTGGCAAACAACTCTGAATTGAAAATTGATGGACACTTACAACATTTCAGGATATGAACCACAAGCAGATGTTGTCCATTGAAAGAAGCACCGACCGGAATAACAGGTATTGAGATATGCAGCTGGATAGGTTATTTTAGTTAGCTAGGCATTTGATTGACTTGCCATGTGTATTGTTAGCCACCATAGCAAGCTCCTGTAATTCAGACGTTAACTGGTCAGACACCATGGCCAGAACCTATAACCAAAAGCAAATAGAATCAGAAATTTTAAAATGGGTATAATCCAATATGGGATTCACAAAAAGGTAATATGCAAGATTGGCATAATCTAACAAAAGAACCAAGAACACATGCATTACCTTTGCAAAAGGTTACCCCTGAGCAGCAGCAGGCTAATCTGAGATGTATGATGCTGGTTGGCCATGGCTTAGTGCTGACCAGAGAGAGAGAGAGAGAGAGAGAGAGAGAGAGAGAGAGAGAGAGAGAGAGAGAGAGAGAGAGAGAGAGAGAGAGAGAGAGAGAGAGAGGGAGAGGGAGAAAGAGAGGAACCGGATCATCTGACATGCTCAGATTGAAGTCAGATCGCAGTGCCACCGTTCAAACAGAATCCAACGACCCTCCTGCTCCTCTTCCTTGTGTTGCTCTGTCCCTTCGGTCTACACGACTCAACAACGATTCGAGCCCAGCAACGAGGACATGCACAGTGCTGATTTCGTCTTCATCGCTTCGCTCACGCTCGCCAAGCCACGCCGCTAAAATCTGGACCCTCTTCGATCTTCGACACACACACACACACACACACACACACACACACACACACGCACAGAGAAAGAGAGAGCAGTACCTGTTTTTGTGTATAACGTGCTTTGGTCTCTGCCATACTTTTAGCCTCTACAACAGGGAAAACAGTGAAGAATAACATTCAGGACACGGCCATTTACATGTCAACATCCATTTTCTGGGAATCCAATTAAATGTAATTTAACAGCACATCAAGTTCAACTGTTTTCTAGAAGTATGACTTGATTAGGAAGAGCAGGTGAAAGAAAATATTTATGACCCTACCCCAAAGAGTGCTCCAACACTATGACATCAAAAACTGAAACATATAAGGCTAAAAATTTACTCTTTGCACATCAATGTCTGCAGATTATAATGTCCCACAACTCAGAAAATTTAGTTTGCAATGCGCACTGAAGTTGGCAAAGAAATTGTGCATCAATTCACGACCATGTCATTTGTACAATAGAAAGGTAAAGGGACAATATCCATACTAGAATCCTTATTATGTGGCTAAATGCATCTCAGTTACAGACTCGTGATTGCAGAAGAAAACAATACTAGACATTCATAAATAAGACTCGAATGCAGTTTCATCACGGTACTCTGTAAATTCTCGTTAAGAAAACCTTTGGTTTCCAATTATTTCTTTCTCATTAGCCTATCACTGAATCAAAAGTAAAGCAAATTCTCATTGAGAAAGCATTTTCTGTTCCAATTATTTTTCTCATTAGCCTATTACGGAAGCAAAAGTAAACTGAGAAGATGAAAAGTTACCATTAGAACAACGAATGATCACTCCAGTTAGGTCTTCCCTCCTGCAGTCTCAATCGCAAAGCATAAAAGATATGGTTAGCTATTAAAAAATACATATTAATTGAACCCATGTTTGAGTGCACCTGTAATACGACAAAACAATGACTCCTTGATTTCCACCGGCAGAACAGAAGTCATGTTTGTAATGGGTTTGCATCAGATCACAACCAAACTTCATGTTGATGTGATGTCCAATACCTGCAATTCTTAGGAAATAAATTTTGAAGTTAAAAAATGCAAATTGAAATCACAGGTGTGAGATAGCTATAAAATAAATAGAAATTTTGCAAACATTATACCTGCAGGATTGCAGAGTTTTGATTTTATTTCTTTTAATATATCTATCTCTATCTGTAACATTGCAAAGATCATGGCGTCCATACCAAACTCACAACATCCACATTAACATTCGTGTGCCCAAAAGAAATTTGTACAACCAAATCATTCAACTGAAAAGCACGAAGTTTTTTAATTCAACTGAATGAGGAAGGATCACCAAGAGGCGGAAGTTACCTATACAATGCTTTGTTTCTCTGCCCCTTCATCTTAATCTTGCTTAAATAATGATAAAAGAGTTACTGATAACAGAGATGACGAACTGCAACTAAAAGTTGACTTTCAATTATGAATTTCAGGATTGCACTATGCAAAATGAGCATTTGTCTGAACCCAAAGGATACAACATAAACACAAGCCTCTCTGCAACAAATTGACCTGAGTCAGTAACATTCCCCACTGCTCTCTCATCTTGTATCAAACTTTAGCATCTGCCACGTGAAATCCATATTGATAAAAAATGTTCTAAGCTGTTGTCCAACCCTGAATTGAAAATCGCTGAAGACTTGCTACATTTAAAGATATGAACCACGAGCGGATGTTGTCCCTTGAAAAGAGCACCGGCCGGAATAACAGGTATCGAGATATGCATCTGGATAGGTAGTTTTAGTTATCTAGGCATTTGGTTGACTTGCCATAGAAAGCTCCTGTAAAGAAATTAAGACGTTAACTGGTCAGACACCATGGGCCAGAACCTAAAACCAAAAATTAGAACCAGAAATTTTAAAATGGGGATAATCCATGAACACATACATTACCTTTGCAAAAGGTTACCCCTGAGCAGTAGCCAAATCTGAGATGTATGGTGCTGGTTGCCGCCATCAGGGCTTGACATGGATGTGGTGTAGGATTTCGGGAGAGAGAGAGAGAGAGAGAGAGAGAGAGAGAGAGAGAGAGAGAGAGAGAGAGAGAGAGAGAGAGAGAGAGAGAGAGAGAGAGAGAGAGAGAGAGAGAGAGAGGGGGGGGGGGGGGGGCGAGAGAACACAATACCTGTTTTTGTGTGTAATATGCTTTGGTCTCTGGCATACTTTTACCCTGTACAACAGGAAAATCAATGAAGAATACATTCAGGACATGGCCATTTACAGGTCAACATCCATTTTTCTGGGAATCCAATTAAATAAAATTTAACAGCACATCAAGTTCAACTGTTTTGCTAGAAGAAGTATGACTTAATTACGAAGAGTGCTCCAACATTTTGATGTCGAAAGCTGAAACATAATAAGGCTAAAATTTTACTCTTTGCACATCAATGTCCCTTAACTCAAAAAATTGAGTTTGAAATGCGGACCGTAGTTGGCAGAGAAATTGTGCATCAATTCACGACCCTGTAATTTGTACAATACCAAAAAAGGCAAAAAATAAATAATAGAAAGGTAAAGTGTTCTCAATATCCAGACTTGACTTCTTATGTGGCTATATTACATAGTCGTGATTGCAGAACAAAACAATACCAGACATTAATAAATAAAATTCGAATGCAGTTTCATCACAATACTGTTAATTCTCGTTCAGAAAGCTTTTGTAATTGAGAATGCAGAAGAAAACAATTACCTCTTTCCCATTAGCCCTTCAGTAAAGCAAATTCTCATTGAGAAAATCATTTTTTGTTCCACTTATTTTTCTCATTAGCCTATTACGGAAGAAAAAGAAAAGTGAGAAGACGAAAAGTTACCATTAAAACAATGAATGATCACTCCAGTTATATCTTCCCTCCTGGAGTCTCAATCGCAAAGCATAAAAGATACAGTTAGCAATTCGAAAATACAGATTAATGACCCATAAAAGACACTAATTGTGATGCATTTAGCCACATAAGAATTCTAGTCTGGATATTGAGAACCCTTATTATTCGAAAATACAGATTAATTTGACATGGGTTTCAGTGGACCTAGTAATACGACAAAACAATGACTCCTTGACTTCCACCAGCAGAACCAAAGTTCACGTTGGTAATGGACTTGCATTTATTATCCATTAAGATGTCTGCAACCATCCTTACAAATCAGAATGTCAATTTGGATAAATCCACAAAGATCCTCTAGCTTCCAAAGTATTAGCCCAGTTCAACATCCAGTACAATATACAACTTATGATCAAGCGTTCACCTATAATTATGCTTAAATCCTCAACACAAAATATTAACCGTAAACAAATAGATCATCCAAAAGGTTACGATCTTACCAAGAGAGATCGATTTCTCCTGTCCTCAGTTACTTCATCCATCCTTTCTTCTTGTTTATTCCCTTCCTCTTCTTCGATCTGCCCTTGCTTCCTAGGCAAAAGCACTGCATAGCAGTAAAAATAGCAATAGGGCCTCCATACAGCAGGCAATGATCATTAGAGAGCAAGCTAGCAATTACAATTCATAATTTTGTAGTAAAGGCAACATAATCAGAGGCTATGAATCAGAGAGTTTATACTACATTCTTGAGAAAAGGAAGGGGACCATGAGGTACAGTTTTCCAATGGCAGCAGTACCTTAAATCTAAAAGAGCGAGGAGCCTCGAACACCAGATAAAGGTAATCATCAGAAAAGTAGATGATGGTCATGACCAATCGAACACCTAATAAATGGAAGAGTTCTTTCCAAACTTTACTAGTGAAAACCACATCTAAGTCACTAACAATAGAGCGAGCCATACCATAAAGACGAAAATTTCATCAAAAGAAAAAGCAATTGAAGGGTGTGCAAGAGGTATGAAATGGGCATATTTGGATAAACAATCAATCACTGTAAGAATAACTGATTTACCAGCCACCTCATGAAGACCACCAATGAAATCCATAAAAATATCATCCCAAATTTGCTTAGGAACCTCCAAACTTTATACTTAGATAGATAGCACAATCAACTATGTAGTTACTCAGATCCGGCGCGCCTGTAGTACGCAGAAATCAGCTCGTAGAAAATGAAAAGTTTGCTGAATTCCTTCAAGAGCAGATCCATGAATTCCCACTAAAACTTGCTGCAGAAGTATAAACTCGTCTCTTGTAAAGAATTAAACTAGTAATAATGGATCCCTAAACAGACGAATGTCGTCGTCTCTAAATATTCAGCAATAATTGACTCAGATCACTTCAGTCAAAATTTAATTCCGAAGAGCCATAAAAACATCAAATTGTGGAGAGGAGATAGAAAAAAAAGAATATAAAGCATCGGCGACAGTGTTGAATCGTCCAGAGCGATACTCCACTGAAAAATCATACCCCAATAATTTGCTGACCCATTGAGTTTGAGGAATTGTCGACAATTCAGAATAACTGTCATGATCCGTCGACTCCGAATATGAAACTCTCGTCCCCATAAATAAGGTCTTCAATGTCGAACAACTTGAACCAATCCATTAGTTCCATAAGGTCTTCTCATTGCCAATTAGCGTTCCTAGGAGCAATAGGCTTACTAAAGAATGCCAAAGGTCCAGAGCCCTGATGAAGAATTGCTCCAAACCCCGTTCCACAAGCATCACACTCAACAACAAATAGTGATCAAAACAAGGTACTTGTAATATCAGAGCAGTAGTCAAATCTTGTTGGAGATTATCAAAAGCAATAGTAGCCTCAGGGGTCCAAAAGAAATCTTCTTTTCGTAACAATTTACTCAAGGGCGAGCAATAATACCATGTGCATATCAGAGCAGTAGGCAAAGCTTGTTTGAGATAATCACATATCTGTTATGAATTTTGGACAGCAGAACTTGCAAAAAAAATCCTGCAGTTTTGAATAATAGAGAAGAAGATTCTACACTCCAAGCATAATGAATGGCTGTTTGCTCCATGTGCATTAGATTCTCTCATAATTACAACCAAAATGAACAGGAAATATCTTAGCAAAAGCACTGCACAGGGTAACAATAGCAACAGGGTGCCTCCATGCAGCATGCCACGATCATCACAGAGCAAGCTAGCAATTACAATTCATAACATTATAGTATAGGCAGAATCAGATGTTGTGAATCAGAGAGCATTTTTGAGAAATGGCAGCATTACCTTAACTCGGAAGAGTGAGGGGCCTCAAACACCTGATAAATGTAATCATCAGAAAAGTAGATGAAGTGCCTTTTGAAACAAACTGATATGCTGAGCTCATGGCCATTCAAAAACCTGATAAATTAAAGAGTTCTTTCCAAAACTTACTAGTGAAAACCACATCTCGGTCACTAACTATAGAGTGAGGCATACCATGAAGACTAACAATTTAATCAAAAGAAAATGCAATGAAAGGGTCTGCAAGAGGTATGAAATGAGCATATTTGGATAAACGATATATCACTATAAGAATAACTGATTTACCAGCCACCTTATTTTCAAGAATCTTTGAGAACGCCAATGGCAGGATGTTACACAAAAAGGAGACATGCCCTAGATGTAGCACTAGAACAGGAGCCAGCACCAAACTGTTGACGCATGAAGCACACAGGCTGAGAAAACAAAATAGAAGGAACCCCGTTGAAGCAAAAGCATGAAAACAACTGGGAATCGAAAAGAAAGGTAGAGCTTACACTCAGCTCACCCGAAATCTCCCATTGTGACAGGAAGCATGACAGCTCGAACTGACTATAAGCACAACCTGCAAGATTATAGCTTGGTGAAACATAAAATTATAAGCTTCGATGATTACTACAAATAGTAAGAAATTTTCATCAATCATAATTAGCCATATTTTGCCGACAATGAGAGTAAGCTACAGCAACAGTAACGAGGGCAATAATGGATCAAGTATAGCTTCCACGATCTGTACAGTATGTGAATAAACGGTTCGTCTCCTAAGAAAGGACTGAATAAGTTTTTAATTCATAACTAATTCCTATTGAGCTCTTGCAAGAAAAACATACAAAGAGCTACGGTTTATAGTCAATAAGGTGCAGTTACATGCATAAAGGATGAATAAAGGACATACCTCACCTCTTTAGTTTAAGTGGGGGACGTCCCTGTCAAATATCAGCAATAAACAGTTGTCCCTCAAATATACCCACTCCATTTCGAATCCATATTCCATGACATATGTAGTCTACAATAGACAAAAATATGGCAGAAATATCCATAAGTATCAGAGGGTGGATATACATTGCCCATCAAAAATGTCCATATTGGATAGAAATTGCATGAAGTATAATTAGAACTAGATGAAACCCTGCGGCAAATGCCACTGCTGCATTGCGCCACCTGAAAATAAACATATCAAGACTGTAAATGAGTATTTATACTTAGGGTCCAGATCCACTTTGAAAAGGTGGAAGAGGAGGGTAATGATTTACATACATAATACATCTGGATCGATATCAAAAAATTGTGTCCAATAGTTCCACACAATATATTCATGCTGTCTTGATTTGGATAAAGTGACAGATTCAATGGATTAAGTTTAGGTCAAGATGTAAGGATTTACATACAATATGTAGGTATTTGTGCAACAGGTGGTTAACGAACTAAGCATACATCCCTGATTTGCTTGGTATAAGGTACCGATGCAACGACTGTTTCTCATCATATGTCGGAGTGCTGCTCCAACCAAGAGGAAAGAGATAAGAACCGCAAGCGGTAAACAGCATCACATGCCAAAGGAATATTCAACGCTCAATGGACATTGAAGCTTATTTCGGACTAACCTGCAACGTTATTTAGAGAATCGAACTCTTTACTTCCGTGCTCTCACAATCTTAGTAGACCTATGGTGGATCAAATGAACAGTGATACAACATAAACAGTGAGTAAACTTCGTATAAATCAAGGAGTGTGAAGAAGAATAGATGCAATCTTGATTCTAAGATATAAGGGTTTCTCAGTGAAATGGGTTAATTGGATAAGGAGCATTCTTGATTCTGGTACCTCTTCAGTCCTGCTAAATGGAGTCCCAGGGAAGCCTTTCCATTGCAAAAGAGGTGTTAGGCAAGGAGATCCACTTTCACCTCTTTTATTTGTGCTAGCTGCAGACCTCTTGCAGTCTGTTATTAATGAAGCTGCAACAAAAAATGTGCTTAAGCACCCTCTAGGCCCAGATTTTGGAGGAGATTATCCTATAGTACAGTACACTGATGGTACACCATCATGCCAGCCGATGCCTGGCAACTTTTTTGTCTCAAAGGCCTGCTTAGAACGTTCGCAGATTCAACAGGTTTGAAAGTTAATTTTGCAAAATCATTCCTAGTAACCATAAATGTGGAACCAGAAAAAGCCTCTCACTTGGCCAATACCCTGGGCTGTCAACTTGGTACCATGCCTTTCACTTACCTTGGGTTGGGAACCACAAGACCTGCAGTTGAGCATTTTATTCCCATGGTTAATCGAGTTGAAAAGAGAATGACCGGAATAAGCAAAATGCTGTCATATGCTAGAAGGCTACAAATGGTGAATTCAGTTTTGACCTCAATGCCTATGTTTTTTATGTGCACCTTAAAAATCCCAATAAATGTCCTTGAGCAACTAGATAAATATAGAAGGTATTGTCTCTGGTCTAGAGGAGAGATTATGTTGGGCTGTGTTAGACCTTATGTGTATGTGTATTGAGCCCAGGCCCATGTAGCATGTATATGTATATGTCAAATGAGCAATAGAAGACTGAGATTCCAGAAATTTCCTCAAAAGTCTACATGGTATCAGAGCCAATGCCCAGTGGCGACTCGACTGCGGCGGCCGAAGCTTAGCTGCCGGTGGCCGGCGGTGAAGGAAGCTGGCGAAGGTGGTGAAGCTGTGGTAAGAGCAGCAGGCTACGCACGTGCATCCGGGAGCTGCGGCAGCTGTGGCAGATTCGCGCGTGCGTCAGGGGAGGCGGCGTTCAGACGGAGGCAGCAGGTGGCGAGGCAGAGGAGAAAGGGCTCTGTAGGCGAGCTCGAATTGGAAGCTGCAGGTGTCTCAGACTGGAGGATGTCTGGTGATGCTCCAACATTGTCTCAGACTTATATGCTCTCAATTACATTATAAGGCTAAAATTTTACTCATTGCATATCAATGATCAATGCCCCTCAACTCAGAAAATTTAGTTAAAATTGTGCATCAATTCACGGCCCGGTAATTTGTACAATACCACAAAGGCAAAAAAAATAATAGAAATGTAACGGGTTCTCAATATCCAGACTAGAATTCTTATGTGGCTAAATGCATCTCAATTACAGAGTCGTGATTGCAGAAGAAAACAATACCGGACATTCATAAATAAGACTTGAATGCAGTTTCATCACAGTACTCTCTGAATTCTCGTTGAGAAAGCCTTCGTTTTCCAATTATTTCTTTCTCATTTGACTTTCACTGAAGCAAAAGTAAAGAAAATTATCATTGAGAAAAGCATTTTCTTGTTACAATTATTTTTCTCATTAGCCTATTAAGGAAGCAAAAGTAAACTGAGAAGATGAAAAGTTACTGTTAAAACAACGAATGATCACTCCAGTTAGGTCTTCCCTCCTGCAGTCTCAATCGCGAAGCAGAAAAGACACAGTTAGCTAGTCGAAAATACAGATTAATTGAACCCATAAAAGACTTTGTAATTGAGATGCATTTAACCACACAAGAATCCTAGTCCAGATATTGAGAACCCCTATTATTCAAAATACAGATTGATTTGACATGGGTTTGAGTGCACCTTGTAATACGACAAAACGACTCCTTGACTTCCACCAGCAGAGCCAATGTTCACGTTGGTAATGGACTTGCAACTTGCTTCATCCATCATCTCATAATCTATAAACAGTCAGTGCTTGTCAGGAAATAATTGTTTTTCTCAAATACGCAGGAGATCTGCGTATTTTTGTATTATAGGGAAGTCAGGAAATAAATTTGAAGTTCAAAAATGCAAATTGAAATGTCAGGTGTGAGACAGCTGCAGAGTTAATAGAAAATTTGCAAACATTATTCCTGCAGGATTGCAGAGCCAACATTGAGGTAAAGAATTGCAGAGTTTGATTTTTTTTTTTTTTTTTTTTGTTAATCATCATGACCTGGATTGCGAGATCCTGGCATCCGCCACCAAACCATCACAACATTGTTGTGCCTGAAACCAATTTGGACAACCACATCATTCCACTGAATCAAAAGTTCCTGAGTGTTCGACCACCTAGTAGACAAGGACTCCCAATCTGTGATCTCACAAATGTATCGATCCAAAAATATAATAGCTAGAACTACACAATTCAACAGAATGGAGCAATCTGCGAAAAAAATCTGTTATTGAGTTCAAGTTCATTCAGCAAACAAGACGGATACGTAAAGCATCACAATCCACTTGAGCAAAACCAAATTAGAATGAGTACAAGATTGCCAGTGACAATATCATTACTAAACAACTGCGGATATGAAATGCTTAGACTTTAAAAGCATCATGCAGTAGGCCATGATCATCAGAGAGCAAGCTAGCAATAACAATTCATAACATGATAGCATAGGCCACATAATCAGAGGCTGTGAATTAGAGAGTGTATACTAAATTCTTGAGAAAAGGAAGGGGACCATGAGTGTAGCTTTGCAATGGCAACAGTACCTTAACTCTGAAGAGTGAGGGGCCTAGAGAGGCATGGAGGACACCGCTGCCCCATGAGTTGACGACCCAAGGCGCACAAAGATCTTTCTGCCTCATGTCGAGGTCCTCTGGCTGGGACCCTCTCCGTGAGCAGTCCTCACCTGTACCATACAACAGCGCTGGGTACACGAAAAGGAGATCAGATTTTCTGCGACGGTTGTTACCAATCCAGAAGATTAGAGAGACTGAAGAGGGGCCAAGGAGGAGGACAACTAATCAGAGGAGCAGTAGAGATGGGTCGTGCTTGCCAGCAGGGCAGAGCTCAAAGACCTAGCGATCGACGATCTTGGGTGGAGGTTCTACAAGAAAAGGAACAGTAGAAGCTATACACAAAATATAGTAATGGTTGATCCCAAGGACACAGCTGGATGGTAGTATATTGATCATGAAACTGAATTTACCTGCTCTATCACAAACGAAATTTATGACCATACTAACATCTGTTGTAGACTGCTCCTACAGTGCAGTGATAATAAAGTTCGGAGGTATTTTGTTCTCCATTTTCTTGAAAAAAGTTATCATACTCATTTATCCATCAATATGTCTGCAACCATCCTTACAAATTAGAATGTCAGTTTGGATAATTCCACAAAGATCCTCCAGCTTCCAACTATACACAGTTCAGCATATGGCAAAAATCTACTACTTATAACTATAATTACAATTAAATCCTCAACACAAAATATCAGTCGTAAACCCAGAGATCATCCAAAAGGATAGAATCTTACCAAGAGAGTTCGATTTTTCCTATCCCCTTCAGTTCCTTCATCCATCCTTTCTACTTGTTTTTCCCCTTCCTGGGCATGAGCACTGCACAGCAATAATAAAAGCAACAGGGTGTACCTCCATGCAGGAGGCCACGATCGTTAGAGAGCAGGCTAGCAATTACAATTACACCCTAATAAATGAAAGACCTCTTTCCAAAATTTAGTAGTGAGCCACATCTCGTTCACTAAAACGAGGCATACCATGAACACGAACGATTTCATCAAATAAAAAACAATGAAAGGGTCTGCAAGAGGTATGAAATGAGCATATTTGAATAAACAATCAATCACTGTAAGAATAACTTGTTTACCAGCCACCTTATGAAGACCACCAATGAAATGCATAGAAGTAATCCATAGAAATATCTTCCCAAATCTGCTTAGGAATCTCCAAACTTTGTACTTAGATAGATAGCACAATCAACAATATAGTTACTCAGAATCCAGCACGCCTGTAGTACAGAAATCAGCTCGTAGACAATGAAAAGTTTGCTGAATTCCTTCAAGAGAAGATCCATGTAGTACACAGAAATCACTCGTAGACAATGAAAGTTTGCTGAATTCCTTCAAGAGAAGATCCATGAATTCCCTCTAACACTTGCTGCATAAGTGTAGTATAAACTCGTCTCTTGTAAAGAATTAAACTAGCAATCATGGATCCCTAGAGAGACGAATGTCGTCCTCTATCAATATCCAGCAATAATTGACTTAAATCAGGTCAGTCAAAATTAAATTCCGAAGTTCCACAAAAACATCAAATTGAGGAGAGGAGATAGCAAAAATAGAATGATCGATAGATAAAGCATTGGCAATAGTGTTGAATCATCCAGGGCAATACTCAACTGAAAATTCATACCCCAATAATTTGCTGACCCATTGAGTTTGAGGAATTGTCGACAATCCAGAAGATATTTCAAACTGTAATGATCTTCTGACTCCGAACATGAAACTCGCGCCCCAAAACATAAGGTCTCCAATGTCAAACAGCTTGAACCAATCCAGCGCTCATAGGCTGCCAATTTAGCGTTTCTAGGAGTAATAGGCTTATTAAAGAATGCCAAAGGTCCGGAGCCCCGATGAAGAACTGCTCCAAACCCCATTCCAGAAGCATCACACTCCACAACAAATAGTGATCAAAACCAGGTAATTGTAATATCAGAGCAGTAGTCAAACTTGTTTGAGATGATAACATGTCTGTTATGAATTTGACTTGAGCAGCAGCATTTGGTTTTGGACAGTATAACTTGAGATAAAAAATCTTGCAGTTTTCAATCACAGAGAAGATTCTACACTCTAAGCATAATGAATGGTTGTTTGTTCCATGTGCATTAGATTCTCTCATAATTACAACCAAAAAGAACAGGAAATATCTTAGCAAAAGCACTGCACAGCGGTAAAAATAGCAACAGGGTGATTCCTAAAAAAAACAATAGCAACAGGGTGCCTCCATGCAGCGGGCCACAATCTTCAGAGAGCAAGGTAGCAATTACAATTCATAACATTATAGTATAGGCACAATCAGATGTTGTGAATCAGAGAGTTTATACTGCATTTTTGTGAAATGGCAGTGTTACCTTAATTAACTCGGAAGAGCGAGGGGCCTCAAACACCTGATAAATGTAATCATCAGAAAAGTAGATGCTGTGACTCAGAGTGTTTATACTGCATTTTTTGAGAAAAGGAAGGGGATCATGAGGTACAACATTGCAATGGCAGCATTACCTTAACTCCAAAGAGCGAGGAGCCTCGAACACTTATAATGTAATCATCAGAAAAGTAGATGAAATGCCTTTTGAAACAGGCTAATATGCTAAGCTCATGGCCAATCGAACACCTGATAAATGGAAGAGTTCTTTCCAAAATTTACTAGTGAAAACCACATCTCGGTTACTAACAATAGAGCGAGGCATATCATGAAGACGAACAATTTCATCAAAAAAAAGCAATGAAAGGGTCTGCAACAGGTATGAAATGAGCATATCTGGATAAACAATCAATCACTCTAAGAATAACTGATTTACCAGCCACCTTATGAAGACCACCAATGAAATCCATAGAAATATCTTCCCAAATCTGCTTGTGGAACCTCCAAACATTGTACTTAGATAGATAGCACAATCAACAATATAGTTACTCAGAATCCGGCGCACCTGTAGTACGCAGAAATCAGCCCGTAGACAATGAAAAGTTTGCTGAATTCCTTGAAGAGAAGATCCATAAATTCCCTCTAAAACTTGCTGCAGAAGTGTAGTATAAACTTGCTCTTGTAAAGAATTGAACTAGCAATCATGGATCCCTAGCGAGACGAATGTCGTCCTTTCTCTGTATCTTGCACTAATTGACTCAAATAAGGGTCAGTCAAAATTAAATTCTGAAGAGCCATAAAAACATCAAATTGAGGAGAGGAGACAGCAAAAATAGAATGATCTGTAGATAAAGCATCGGCAACAGTGTTGAATCGTCCAGGATGATACTCAACTGAAAAATCATACCCCAATAATTTGCTGACTAATGAGTTTGAGGAATTGTCGACAATCCAAAAAATATTTCAAACTGTCATGATCCGTCGGCTCCGAATATGAAACTTGTGTCCCCATAGATAAGATCTCCAATGTCGAACAGCTTGAACCAATCCGTTAGTTCACGCTCATAGGCTGCCAATTTAGCGTTCCTAGGAGCAATAGGCTTACTAAAGAATGCCAAACGTCCGGAGCCCTGATGAAGAACTGCTCCAAACCCCATTCCAGAAGCATCACACTCAACAAATAGTGATCAAAACCAGGTAATTGTAATATCGGAGCAGTTGTCAAAGCTTGTTTGAGATTATCAAAAGCAATAGTAGCCTCAGGGGTCCAAAAGAAACCTTCTTTTCATAACAATTGAACCAAAGGGCAAGCAATAATACCATGTGCATATCGGAGCAGTAGTCAAAGCTTGTTTAAGATAATCACATGTCTGTTATTAATTTGACTTGAGCAGCAGCCATAAGGTTTTGGACAGTAGAACTTGCAAAAAGGATCCTGCAGTTTTAAATCACAGAGAAGAAGATTCTACACTCCAAACATTAGATTCTCTCATGATTACAACCAAAAAGAACAGGAAATATCTTAGCAAAAGCACTGCACAGCAGCAACAATAGCAACAGGGTGCCTCCATGCAGCAGGCCACGATCATCAGAGAGCAAGCTAGCAATTACAATTCATAACATTATAGTATAGGTTTAATCAGATGCTGTGAAAGTGTGAATCAGAGAGTTTATACTGCATTTTTGAGAAAAGGAAGGGGACCGTGAGGTACAGCTTTGAAATGGCAGCATTGCCTTAACTCTGAAGAGGGCCTCAAACACCTCATAAATATAATCAGAAAAGTAGATGAAATGCCTTTTGAAACAGGCTGATATGCTGAGCTCATGGACATTCAAACACCTGATAAATTAAAGAGTTCTTTCCAAAATTTACTAGTGTACATCTCGGTAACTAACAATAGAGTAACGCATACCATGAAGAAGAACAATTTCATCAAAAAAAAAAGCAATGAAAGGGTCTGCAAGAGGTATGAAACGAGCATATTTGGATAAACGATTAATCACAGTAAGAATAACTGATTTACCAGGCACCTTATTTGCAAGAATCTTCGAGAATGGCAATGGCAGGATCTTACACAAAAAGGGGACATGCCCTGGATGTAGCCCCAAACCCTTGACGCACGGAGCACACAAGCTGAGAAAACAAAAAAGAAGGAACCCTGTTGAAGCAAAAGCATGAAAACGACTGGGAATCGAAAAGAAAGCTAGAGCATACACTCAGATCACCCGAAATTTCCCATTCCGACAGGAAGCACGATAGCTCCTCGAACTGACTATGAGCACAACCTGCGAGCAATGGGAGAGCTGGAAACCTGATGTTATTTGGACTCGGTATTTTAATGTCAGGGCGATAGTATAACAGTTCAAAATTTTAAGGGACCATGTAATAATATTCTCAATTATTCCTTCAAAAATACATTGTCTATTTCAATTTTCTTCCATGCTAGCAACTGTTGAAGGATTAGAATACATATTTAAGCTTTATTTCCTATATAATAAGAAACTACCTACCGAATCAATATGGTCATCATATCCAAATCCATTTGTCTATATCCATGGCTACACTGAAGAAAATAATTGATTCAAATTATCTTCCGTACATAGAAAATGGCAAGGTTTCTTTTAATCACAGAAAGAGGTAGTAGCCCATAATGCACATACACACACTACAAATGTTATGATTTATCTCACCCACCAATGCTTGGAGTGTAATTCATACAGACAAACCATTCAGCCAAAACACTTTTAATCTGCATCTAGAAGACTATAGAGCACATCACACCACTGCATTACCAATGTACGAATTTCAGTCGCTAATGTACCAATGAAAATTTAACGAAGAAGAAAAATACTCAGGTCTTATTCTGATGGAATCAAATTCTTTGAAAACACTCAGATTCTCAATTATATCCAAAATCAAGTAGTAGTAACTTAGATATAGCACCTAGAAATTCGAGAGGGAGAGCAGAGGCTGAGGGAGAAACCTGGGCCTTCGAGAGGGAGAGCAGAGGCTGAGGGAGGCGATTGTGCCAGCACTGTCTGTACAAAGCGGTGAAGATGGCGACGCTGGATTCTGGTTGGATCCCATGGTGATGCGCGGAAGCAGTTCGCCGGAGATTGCTGCGCTTGCACCCGAGCCGCCTCAGGTACATCCCTGCCTGGCCTCCTCCAGGGGGCCTATCCCAAGCCCTGCGGTGCGCCAAAGCACTGGCTGGTGGATGGAAGGCGAAGCGCCGCCATGTACGGCGCCGAAGCGCCCTCCCTTTGTGCGCGCCGGGAGGAAGGACCCTGCACCACCGGCATGGCCCCGACGCGCCGCCGCCGCCCCAAAAGGTGCCGTGCTCTCCCGGGACACAGATCAGGCGATATCCAGCGTCGATTGAGTCCCCGACGAGCTCTGCACCGGGGCCTCGAGATTGATCGGAACGGAGATGAAGCCGCGGCGCCAGGAATTGGGACGGGGAACCGTAGTGTGGGAAGAGGCGGCGGTGGATGCGATGCGAATTTGATTGGACTCGGGGACGAAGACTGTCTACAGCGACGGCGGCGTCGGTTCTTGTGGAGAGGGGTGGGATATGGAGACGAAGGCGGAATCGGAGGCGGAGTCGGACGGAGGCGGCGGCGCTTTCCAACGGGCAGGAGAAGAAACGCGGGCACCGCCGCTCTCTAAGGCGGTCGTAACGGTTAGTTTTTGTGTGGTTGGGCCGGATTGGGCTATAGGAGATTGAAGCAAAAATGGAAAGGCTATAGTGGTATTTCCATGTTAGTATTTAAATACGTGTAAATTTTCAATAAAATATGATTTGGTAGAACGGTCCTCAGCATGAAGGTATGATATAATACATTCACAAAAAAATAAAGTATAAAATAAACTTGTTCAAGAAGGCAAGAAAAGGAAATAAGTAGATGACAAGCCAAAGGCTGCAACTATTCCTGCTTGATCCGCAAAATCGTTAATATTCATATGTTGAATTCTTTTTCTTTTTTTGCATCTTGACAAGTTTTTTTTTTAATTTTGTATGATGGTAGACGATGATATAAGTTATCCATCAATATCTTTAGTTTATAAATATTTTTAGCGGTGTATTTTCAAGTTGACAACACACTAACATGCGAAAACACTTGAGATGTTCTGTTCGTGGTTCTCTTTCCTCCAAAACTCTAGCATGAGGAAGCCAAATAAAATGTGGAGCATATTTTTTAACATTCTGGTTCGCATGTATGTGTTAGTCATACTTTCTGTACAGATCTATGGTTAGTGTACAAACACTTGATTTGAGACACTCAAATTTAGGAGGATTTTTTTTTTTGAAGCCAATTTAGGAGGATGTTGACAAGCTAGAATGAACGCATGTGGCCATCTGTTGTTGAGGCATTGATTTGTATTTTAAACTTAACTTGTTTGATACCCGTGCGGTGTCACATGACCAAATAAAACATTATTAATGATATTAAGATAAATAAAAGATACCACGTCACTTTTGGCGGGCTAATGGATCCTGCAGTGGCGGATGAGGCTGTCCCGCCGCTCCGCCACAGGAAACCAGCCGTCAAAAGTGACGTGATGTCCAACCGCCACTGTAAGGGCGCCAAAAGAAATAAAAAAGGGCAGGCTAGGCTCGAGCCCACTCCACCCGCCGCCTGGTCACCAGGTCCACAAGCCATCCGCATCGCGTCCTGATCTGGAGTCACCCGCCCCGAGCTCGCTGGATCTATGCCGCAACCGAGAAAGGGTTCCGCCCACACCACCATCGATCAACTAGGAAGGGCGTTGTTGACAATCATAAAATGACCTAAACTTCTGGGCGAATAAAAGGTAGACACTAATGTTTTATGCATTAAACTAATAAAGTTCCACAAGTTTTAGGATGTAATCTTGTTTTGCAAGGTACATAGAATAATCTGGAGGAAAATAGACCTATGTCGACAAAAACATAGGCCGGCCGGCCCTACCCATAGGCCGGTCGGCCAACTCTGGCTCCGGGTGGCCTGTTCCTTCCTCCAATGGCTGTACACAGGTTGACCACGCAGAAACAAAAGCTTAATTTGGAGTTTTCCACCGACGTTCTAGAAGGTGGGCCAAATTGGCCAAAACTTGGCCCTTACTCCTCTTCTGTCGCCCCCACGATGCCACCGACTGAAGAGCCAACACCAGTAGTCGATCAGAAGCGTCCGCAGGTGAGACAGTGGCGAACCGCCACAATGGGCGGCCGGCCGGCCCTGCTACTTGGCCGGTCGGCCTACCTTGGCGGCCCCGCCACTCTAGCTTTGGGCATAAATACTCCCTTGCCCTGATGATGCTATAAATAGTCCCTTCCGGCTCAGAAGCAATTCATATCTCATGGAACAAGCATTCCACTTATGTAGTTTAGATTATGAGAGCTTCGCTCGGAGTTCCGGAGTTCTCTTCGGAGTTTGGGTAAAGTTCTCTTGTATCTTTTCTTTTGTTACATTTTCTTTAATATAATTATTTTCTTATTTATTTAATTTAGTTTTCTTTTTAGTTTACATTTATTTTATTTAAGTAATTTTTATAGAGAAATTCTTGTGTTGGAACCACGTTTATGTACGGTAGATTTAAACGTGTTGTCAGCTGGTCTATGCGTAAACAATTTGTTTAGATTTACTATCATAGGTGGCTTCCTCTTTTAGCGAGGAGTAAGTTATTTAGGATAGTTGCTTGCATGGTGTACGGGATTATTCTAGACGTAGTTGGCACCCAACCTCTTGACGTTATTCCTCCTAACGTTATTATCATCAGTGATAGCGAAGAGACTGACAAGCGTCGTCCTCGTGCTTCGGCGACTTATGGGGTTGCCAGCCGTACTCGTAGCAAGACCAAGAAGTAGTTTGTTTTCTTTTTCTATTGACTTGGACCTTCGTTGTTGTATGGGTCTTAGATGCTTCGCTGTCTCTTGTTGGTGGTATATTCCTTCGTTTACGCAGCACTAAGCTTATTTGTGCCCCACTGATCGTTGACTTGAGATGGTGAAATGTAATATCTTTTGATGAGAAAACATGCCTTCGTCGCTATTCCGAGATTTCCGAATTCCTTGTGATCAATTCTGTACCTTGAATACTCTTAGGTGTTTCTTTCTATTGTGTGATGATGCCTTCGTTGCGAGTCTAGGTGACTAGAGCATCATTATGTGAGAGACATCTTCTCTCTATTCTAAGCAGAATATTGTGTTTCTGAACTCTTCATCTGACTTTGCATATTTCTCGAAGACGCCTAGCAACTCGAATACTGTTGTTGGTCTTTTTCTGGTTAGTGTGGGGTGAAAGGGTCCCGTACTTACGCCTTCGGTGACAGCATCGATCTCCGTCGAAACTTCGATATTTCTTGCCTTCATCTTGATTGCCATTTATATACTATCGAAGGCTTCCATCGTTTTTTTTTTGTGCCTGTACTGAAATAGTTTTTCTTGGTAGACCTCTGCTGCCTGAAATCCTTGATAGTTTTGAATGAAATGCCTCCTGAGCTCAGACTAAGATTGGATTATCCCCGGAGGTATTGTTGTATACCATGTTTTTGCTGTTCCCTCGATGGTTATTACTGGTGCCTTCACGCATGTTGAGTTGCTTCGTCCTCCGGATTCTACGACAGCTTCGAAGTCTGTTAATAGCCCTCTTCCGAATATTGCGTTGTATTGATCATCTGATTCTGCGATCGCAAATTCCTTCTCTTTGGTGATCTTTCTTTCATCGTCTTCAAACGTTACTTTCATCATTATGATCCCGCTTGTTTTAATGTCATGACTTTCGAAGCCCTTTATGATTTGTTTCTCTGATCTTGAGTAGCCTTCTATGCCCATTTTCTTGAGAGTTGATTTGAAAATTACGTTAATTGGACTTTCAGTATGAATCAGTATTTTGTGCACAGTAATCTCAACGATGTCAGTTTTTATGACCAGGGTGTTGATGTGCGGGTAGTTTGTGAAGCTAATATCTTCTTGTGTGAAACGAAGTGTCTTGTCGCCCTTGTGTCTGACATCGGTCTTGTGTTCGACTTCGTTCTTTCTCTTCATCGTGGTCGTGGGTTCAGCCCAAGCGGTCGACACCAAATGTTGGGACAAGAATTCCATAACACAATGTTTATATTATCATTCGTGTTAAGTCGGAGCCTTCGTTTATATAACGAAGCCCTCAAGCATGTTTACAATCTTTTCACGCCATTGGCGAAGCCCACGTGATAAATTCCTTCGTCTGTCAGATGGTTTCGAAGCCCTCAAGGGTGACTTGTGTCGTCGTGGTCTGGTGCTCCCGTGCGAAGTCAATCACCTTCTTGGTGCGCCGAAGTACAGAAATCCAATGTACCCCGTCACGTCAGTGCGAAGGGTCTTGCGTGTCGTCCCGTCCTCTGAGTCCGTTTGGTTGATAATGAGCGTGGCCTGAAAATCAGTTGGTTGTCGTAGTGGGGGTACGGTCCTATTTATAAGGACTGATTTAGAGGCTTTGCTGGGTGTCATGACACACCCTTCGTTACTGAGGCAACACCCTTCGCCTATTCCGTCTTAGTGCTTCTTTTGCCTTTGGTTAGTTAAAGCTTCACCTGGATAACCAACAATCAGGAAACTAAATGCTAACCCTTAGGCTGACTGATACCTTCTTCCCGCTGTTCTCCCAAACTAAACGCTAACTCCTTGTTATCTATATTAATGGATCTTTTTCCTGAGTACCACACATATCACATATCTCTATCCCTGCTTTGGCCTAGTTTGCAAGTTACAAATAATAAATGTTTCTTTGTTAATTCATGATATTCTTAACCCTGCTTTCCTGTGGAAAAATATAACTACGATAACATCGGAATACTCCCGGGTGAAATGCTACAATGGTGTTCCGTACGCTTACAGAAATTGAATTTAATATTTTTGCGTAAGAAACGCCAACAGGCGTCGTCTATCCCCAGTCGGATCTGGTCGGTCGTCTTGGTTGTAGAGGAAATCGAGGAGGGAGAAGTGATCATCACGCTTGTTGGAGAGGAAGCCGAGGAGCGAGGAGGGGGTGGATCCCTGTCCCGGCCGGATCTGGCCGGCCGTCTTGATTGTAGAGGAAGTCGAGGAGGGACAAGTGGTCGTCGCGTTTGTTGGAGAGGAAGCCGAGGAGGGGGCGGATCCGCATGTCCTCGACCGGATCTAGCCGTCGCGGTTGTAGAGGAAGTCAAGGAGGGAGAGGACGAGGTGGCCGTTGCACTTCGAGAGGAGGTCGAGGAGGGCACCACGGAGGAGCCCCTCGACAGCGTGCGGCGGCGAGAGGGGCATCCATGGCTGTCGGCGAGAGGCGACAAGGAGAGAGAGGAGGTGGGCTAGGGTTGTGGTTGGGGGAGAAAGGAGAAGTGAGGAGAGGGCGGCGGCGTGGATGCCAAAAGAAAGGAGAAGTGAACAGAGGATGTTGACCTATGTGTTGCTCATATATCAATTTGTGTTCGGGCTAAAATGGGACCAAATTGGGCCAGATGGTCTGCAGTGGCAGACAGATGACGTCAACAGACCGCCACTAAAAGAAAAAAAAACATGTTTGGACGAGTTTCGAACGCTGATGTCATGTTTGCCCGTCATTACTATGTTTTCAGTCTACTATAGTGACTTACTGGCGATCCCAATCTGTTCATCCTTGCTCCCTTTGATCGCTCGATCTGGCGGCGGATGCTGCCTGGCGCGACGTCATTTGGAAGCGGCGCTGCGGGAACTGCCAAGCGCGGGCGCACGCGTGTGCGGCGGCGCCGTGGCGGTGGTCGGACGTGGCTCTTGTGCTCGTCGCCGTGCCGGGTCACCCTCTGGCGGCGGAGGCTACCGGCCGCGACAACGTCATGGCGGCCCGGTGCGGGCTGTGCTGTGCGTACATGCATGGTCGATGACGGCCGGGCGTGGCCGCGTGGGGCTGTCCGCTGTAGTCCAATGGCAGCGCCCTGGTGGGCGCCTATACACGAGTGTTGGCAGCAACGGCTGATGATGGCGGCTGTTTGGCAAAGCGATTGCGTCTGCGGTTAGTTCAATTGCTGCAGCAATGGCGGCTCTTCTAAGATTTGTGGAAATTCGATGATGGTGTTGGGAACCGAGCGAAAGCTTGCATGGCATTACCATTGCCGACGACGGTCTATCCTTCTTGAAGGAGTTGTCGAGGTACTCAAATCACATTGGATTGATTAACTCCAGGTGAAAACTTAGTCCAATTATGAGACAGATGACGACGACACACTCAAGGTCGTGCCCTCCATGGAGGCGTTGTTTTGGAGTCTCTTCCACATGCCGCCTTGATCTGGCATTTGATGATTGCCTTGAAGCCATCTTTGGTGTTGACCGCTTCCGACAGCTATCAAGTTTCTCTCCGGTGGCTATGGATTGGGTGGTCCTTGCCGTATTCAATAGATGTTTTTCGTCTTCAAATTGGCATTTGCTTAGGAGCCGATTATCCCATGATTGGTGGATGGCGCTTGCGAAGAAGACCTTACTCAAGAGTCGCGTTGGAGGGCAAGAAAAGCTATAGGTCGGAGTTGTTCTTTTCTTTTCTTTTTGTGTATCAGTGTGCTTTGTGCACTTCTGATTTGGGTCGACTCTTGTCAGTGATTATGTTTGGCTGTAACTTTCTTTGGAGTCAAGGTTATTGAGGCGGTAGTTCCTTATAAGGCCAAGGCCGGAATTAATGTAATCTTTTCCATTATCTAAAAAAAAATAGTGACGGAAATTGAGGTGTTCGTCTATCACATGGGAAGAAAAATGATCTATGTGAATATGTAGGAAAACTTAGCACCAAATCAAGCAGCATTCAGAAATAATCCAACGTTGGCACAATGAACCTGGACATCCTTCCAAAACGGTGATCGACAGACATGCTCAATGTCCAATTTTATTTTCTGCTCTCGTAGACATGCATTTCAGTCAGAAGGTAGTTATAGGTAGTAGCAGCATTTGCGTGACATGATAAGATATGGGATGATATCACATATTGACATTGCTATTTCCTCCTGGCATGACACGAAATTCTAAGGTATACTTGATGACATTTCCAGGTGACACAGCCCGCAAGTTAGTTAGTGTATCATTTTGTTGCTATCCGCCCCTCCGCTTCCACGCTGGATACGATTGCTCGTCACAAAGGTGCATGTGCCATCTTTTTCATTAGCCGCACAAGGGTTCGAATAGATGAACATGCAAATTCCCTCCATAAAAACATGCAACTATAGCATATATCTGGACCAAATAGAGTTAGTGTGTGGCAGATAGGGCTAGAAGGTTTATCAGTATTTATTTCTTTTTCCTCTTTGTTTTGCACCAAAGCAAATCTGAAATCAGCTTGTGTGGCGTTCCAGTCAGAGCCCTGAGTTTTTCCCTTGTTCCTTTATACCTTGTTTTATTTAAGAATATTGAGAGTTTAAACATTTCACATACTCACACATATACTTCTTTTTTTGCGAGGACATACTCACATATACTTAACGAGATACAACTATTGTATCTAGTCTCAGATTTCAAATTTATATTCTTAAATGTCCAACTGAAACTTAAGCACCTCTTAGGAATTTTCTGTTAATATTTTGGGAGTACTATTTTTCTTATACTAATAAATAAGAAATTATGTTGAGTGTTGGATCGTGCAATCCACAAAAGTATCTCAAATTAAAATACTATGAGGAATTTAATCCTCCGCGCAGCAACAAAGTATAGTTGAAACCTCAAGTACAAGCAAGCAAAACAAGACTTGCCGCCATATCCTTTCATTTCCCTCCAAACCTCAGAGAAGGAAAGGCATCCTTGCGTCTCCCGCCATGTCTCCCTTGCTCCAATATATCCCACCACCCGGTCCCCGTCTTCTCCAATCCCCATCCAACCCAGAACTCACTAGCTGTCCACTAATGGCGTCCTCGGCCTCCTCCTCTGCTTCTGGTTCGCCATCCACCGAAGATGCCGGAGCTGGAAGCAGCAGCTCTGCAATCCAGTGCTTCAAGTACTCGAAACGAGCCACGCTCCGCTCTATCGTCGGCCGCCCTGACGGCGGCCTGGGACTGGCCGGCCAGCGCGCGGTGGTCGGTGGCTGGGTGAAGTCCTCCAGCGTTCTGAAGGCGAAGCGCTTCGGCATGGCGTCGCCGGCGAGAATGCCCGCGGCGGCGGAGACCACAAACCTAACTTGCACGGAGGTGCTCATGTCAAGATTGCCGCTTATCCGCCGCATTGCCAAGCTGATCACTGGAGGCGCTGGCGCCATTGACAAAATCGCGTCTGGCAAGTCTGCGGTCGGGTATGCTCTCGTGCGCATCAACGACGGGTCCTGTGTGCCCGATCTCCAGGTTCTTAATCAATTCCGTTATTTGAGCATTTTTTTCCTATGTAAAGTATTACAAGAAAAGCGTAGGTTTGAATCAAATCTTTATTTTCTGCAGATTGTTGTGGATTCTTCTCTGTGTCCTCTTCAACAAGTTGCTGCGGTTGGAGCTTGTTTATTGGTGGAAGGCGAGATCGAGCTTGTGGAAGGAAGAAGCAAACGGCATGTTGTCGAGCTAAGAGTGGACAAAGTTCTGCACATCGGAGCTGCCGATTCCAACAAGTATCCGCTGTCAAATGTGCGGCTTTCTTCAGAACTTGTCAGGGACTACCCACAGTTTGCTGCTCGAACAACCGCGGTTAGTGTGATTCCTTATTTCTTTGCTTCGTAAAGAAACAAGTGACTAATTTGTTACGAGATAGAAGTATAGAACTTCAGTTTAGTTTATCAATCATAACAACTCACCATTTACATGAAACAATCAAACGTTGAAAAACATCTTTGATATCTGTACTTTCATGATGCAGGTTGCCTCAACTGTCCGTGTACGAAGTGAATTAATCCATGCGACCCATGTGTTTTTCCAAACCAATGGATTCTTCCATGTGAATACCCCCATTATAACGACCACCGCTGCAGGAGATCGAAGCAAAATGTTCCGCGTGATGTGCCTTTTGAGTAAATCAGATGACAGAGGCATCACACCTGAAGTAGTAAGAACTTCCATCGAGGCGAAAAAGAAGCAAATTGAAGCGCTGAAGCGAAGCGAAAGCAACAAAGAGGCCCTCAAAGCTGCAGAGTTGGACCTTCAGAGGGCGAACCATCTTGCAAGACAGTTGGAACAGGGAGGAGGAAATACAGACTCCGCCAATGACTTCTTTCAGCGTCCAGCCTATCTTTCGCCGAGCCACACACTTCATCTTGAGACCTATGCTTGCGCGCTAAGCAGCGTCTACACACTGAACCCAGAATTCCAGGCTGAAAGCTTGGAGCCTCACGAGCACCTGACCGAGAGATGGACCATCGATGCAGAGCTTGCCTTTGCAGAACTTGAGGTATGGACTTCATATTCAAACATGATAATTGTTCAGAACATGATGTTTTTTTTTCCAGGATGCATTATCCTGTGCCGAGGATTGCTTCAAGTGGTCGTGTAGCGCAGTGTTGAAGAACTGTTCAGATGAGCTCAAGTTTCTATCAACCCAGGAAGGCAACAGAAATGAAGACCGTGTGGAATCAGTATTGTCCAGCCAGTGGCTAAGGATTACCTATAATGAAGCTGTCAATACCCTTCTTCAGGTATGTTCAGTACTGATCTCATGCTGCACCTCCAATTTCAGTGCTACATAAGAGTAAATATGACTTAGAGATGCTGCATGTTCATCAGGTCACAGATAAATCATTTGAAACCAAAGTTGAATTGGGAATGCCATTATCACCAGAACATATGAGGTATGAGAATGATTATCAAAAGAAATTTGATCCTTTTAGAAGTTCTCATAGCAGTTTCTTTGAAACAATGGCAGTTATCTCGTTGAAGAACACTACAAAAGGCCACTGATCATATATCAGTACCCAAAACAACTGAAGCCATTTTATGCACGCCTCATGGAAGATGAGAAGACAGTCTCTGCGTTTGACATAGTCATGCCAAAGGTGAACAGAGCATTTCTAATGCAAGAGGAAATTTTCACAATTCTTGTCCGACACTTTACACTAAATGCGGCCATATTTTTCAGGTAGGAATTGTGGCATCTGGAGCTCAGAAGGAGGAAAGGATGGATATGTTAACTTCAAGGTAATATGGGATATGGCTGACCAACATTCGGTAGATTGAAAGTGAATAAATTAATAGTAATACTGATATTTCTATTTTATATGAATCTCAATTGTAGGATTGTTGAGTTAGGGCTCCCACAAGAACCATTGGAATGGTACTTGGACATCCGCAGGCATGGCACTGCAAAGCACTCAGGTTTCAGCATAGACATGGAGCGGCTCATCTTGCTGGTCACAGGTCTCAAGGACATCCGAGATGTCAGCCCATTCTCCAGAACCAAAGGCAACGCAAGATGTTGAAGACATCAAAATTAGCAAGCCAATGATGCGAGGACCTAAATTAGTTACAAGCATCTCCTAACTGCCGAAAATGTATGCACTGTAAATGAGGAAAAATGCTTTATGCCCTGATGAAGATGAATATTTTCATTGGGCTGTATATTGGCTATAGTTAATAAGTTGTTCTAATCATTACTTAAGATGACAAAACTATTGGGTAAAGTCAGGTAGATAAATGCCATCAATATGATGCTTGAGAGGGCTCAGCTGTAACTAGATTCTATTCGACTTAGCTCGGTTCATTATCAGGCCAAGCTGGGTCAGATGGCTCAAAGAGACCAAATATTTCTAGAAGAGATGCACTAGGCACTAAAACTAAATCACACGTAGAGACCGGGTAAGTGTGCATACATATAAGTACTATGCTCAGTAAAGAAAGAAAAAGAAAACTATCATAGCCTTACTACTAATTGCTAATGGCTTTCATACAGTTCAATCTTGTACATAATATTTTCATTCACATCGCCTATGCCTTCAAACATCATAGCTGTCAGGAAAGCTGGCTTGACCAAAACTCTTTTTCATCGAAAAGTATGGAGATTAAACTTCATCACTGAAGCAACTTGAAACCATGTGATTCAGTATCGCCCTAGGTTCATCCTGCCTCACATTGGCACAGGATATGATCATATAGCATTTCATATGGAACAGGTGGTCACGAGAAACTCATCAGAAGAGAGACGTAGGCACACTTAGCAAAATTTATTAATAGTCATTTTGGAAGAATAAAATCATGTGAGACCACATTCCAGCAAAAAAACCATTAACACTGCACCATACTTCGTTTCAAGACAAGTTAAGATTGACATAGGTTGTAGAAGTTGCAACAATATGCCCTGTAAGAGGATAAGCTAAATTCTTGAAAAGGTTGGCTAACAGCAACAGCGTGACCAACTAAAACTCCTCAAAGCTATCAACTGGACAGACTAAGATCCTGTGCAGAAGAAAAAAAAGAGGAAAAATCTGTAAGGCTATAAGACGAACTGGATGCAGAATACAACACCAATCTACAATTACATGCAACAATACAATCCAATGAAAAAAAAGGTTCCAGCAGAACTTCACAACTTTTGGTTTGGTATGATGTATGAACATGTTCCTAACAAGATGAAAAAAACTTAGATCATCACAGAGAAACTAAAATTACCTAAACAACAAAGCATATTGTGCAAAACAACAATAAAAGTATGACCACGACAACTGAATCAATATTTTTTAGGGAAACAACTGAATCAATTTAAGCTCTCAATGTCTTCTTACACACGCTAGGAGACCAATGTAACGATGGCGTAACAAATATAGTGGTCATTGGAGGCAAGGCTGTGAGGAACTGGTTGTTGAGATCACTACTTTTATTTAGGGTCCCAACATCCGAGCACCCCGCAGAGAACCTGCAGGTATTTCGAAGCTAACATAAAAGCTTCCCCCAATTGGCATGGGGCCCTTGACAACAACCAACGGGAGAAATTAAACACACCATCTGTATGGCTGCATTTCAACCACACCACCTAATCATCACACTAGGTCAGCCACACATGTACATGAGTTTCAATTAATTAAAGCAAACGTTACAAGTGAACCTAAGTGTTTAGGTAGGTCATGCAATTCGACAGCAGGCTGCTCTTTTCCTCTGGCATGTTTAGGTCGGCAATGCTCTACTTGTGACCCACTGATGTCTCAAATCAAGGTAAAAGTAGCTAAATAAAAAGGTTTGCTAATTCGATTAACCCGTATTAGAATCACATAAGTTAGGATGAACAAATCAGCCAGCTAACTCAAACGATTGAGGAAACAAGCATCGTTCGATAATCCAGAAGAGAACATCAGAACATCTTACATATATGCATTGCCAAAGAGTTATCAACTCATTTTTAACTGAAACAAAATGAATCAGAAAAAAGATACAGGTAAAAACATATCAAAAGTTGAAATCTCTTGTAAACAAAGAGCTCTGCATACATCTTCAAACACAGCAAGATTTTCAAGAAATTTTTGTTGCAACAGGGATGGAGCAAGAGATTTAGTAGCCATCACAATAGTGTTATCAAGTAAGCCAGTACATGCAAAAAGATACTACTCCGCAGATACTTGCCAACTTAAAAAAAAGGGGGTTAATTCACCACAGTCAACTAATAATGCATCTCTGCAATAAAGATGTAAGGATAGGGTATACCTGGCATGGAAAAACGGATGGAAAGGGAAGAAAGGACAGTGCTCCCACAGTGCAGTGAAAATAAAGTTCAGGGTTGTTTTGTTCTCCAATTTTTTGAAGAAAATTATCATACAGGTTTATCCATTAATATATCTGCAACCATCCTTACAAATCAGAATGTCAGTTCGGAGAATTCCACAAACATCCTCCAGCTTCCCAACTATTAACCCAGTTTAGCATCCAGTAAAAAATCAACTACTTATTCTGATTAACCAATAATTTTGATTAAATCTCTACACAAAATATCAGTCGTAACCAATAGATCATCCAAAAGGATGAGGTCTTACCCAGAGAGATCGATTTCTCCTATCCCCTTCCATGCTTCTTTCTTCTCGTTTTTTCCCTTCCTCTTCTTCTATCCCCACTTGCTTCCTGGGCATGAGCACAGCAGAGCAGTAACGACAGCAATAAGGTGCCTACATGCAGGAGGCCACGATCGCACAGAGCAGCCTAGCAATTACAATTCATAGCATTATAGCTTAGGCCACAAAATGGAAGGAACACTTTGTTTTGGTCGGACAGATGGTTGCATGACTGTTGTTTGAGGGATATTGCGCCTGAGGTGGTTGGAAGCGTGCCTCAGCGAGTGATCAATACCAGAACAGTGGAACAAGCTCTGAACAACCGTCAGTGGGTGAGAGATTGGCCTTTTTCTTTTTTGGTGGATTGAATATTTGATGCTGTGGGACTTGGTACGTGACTTCTCCCTATCTGACTTGGTACGTGACTTCTCCCTATCTGAAGCTGTGGACCAACATCGGTGGAGGCATGACAACTCTAGGGTATTCACATCCAAGTCGGCATACAGACAATTCTTCCAAGGATCAATCACCTTCGAACCTTGGCAGCGAGTTTGGAAAACATGGGCACCACCGAAATGCAAGATGTTCCTGTGGCTGGCTATAAAAGATAAATGTTGGACTGCAGACGATCTCATGAAAAGAGGACTTCCTCATTTGGACAAATGTGTCTTGTGCGATCAAGAGGATGAGATGGTTCGACATATTTTGGTTGGTTGCGTATTTGCGAGAGAATTCTGATACAGTCTCCTTTCTTCCTTTGGTCTGCAGCGGCTCGCTCCTGATAACGAAGAAGACACCTTTGCACATTGGTGGCGAAGAGCTAGCAGACAGGTCGCAAAGGCAAACAGGAAGGGTGTCAACACCCTAATAATCCTGGGAGCTTGGGCATTGTGGAAACATAAGAACTCCGGGGTGTTTGAGGGCACTGCTCCGTCAGTTCAGAGTCTGCTAGGCAACCTGAAACATGAAGCTCAACTCTGGACTTTTGCGGGAGCTCGTCATTGGCGGAGCTGAGATTGCTCGGCTGGGCATTCATATTTGGCGACGGTAACCTGAGCTATGTACCTACCATGAAAAAAAAAATACTATATGCCAAGTAAAATGGTGCTTTTTATCAAATAATAAAGGTCACTAATGGAGCAGACCATAAGCAGAAAAATTCTTTCACTGTTCTAAACAGATCCGCATCTGAAAGGTAAAACTAATTGACTTTTCCAGGTCTGCCAGGTAATATAACACGTGTATGAAAATATGACGAACAAATGAACTACACACACCCAAAGGCTGCACTAGGAAGCAGCAGTCAGTTTTCCTCAGCTCAAATAGTTACAGGAACATAAGGAAAGATGACTAGTGCACATGGCACTCGTTGTTTCTCTCGACTGACCATAAAAAATTGAATTCTTTCAATTCCATTTTCTGTTCAGCTATCTCAACTTATCTCTTGAATCTGCAAAGTAGCATGAGCCAACATATGGTAAACCTATTGCTGACGATCCATCTTGTGATTACAGCACACCCCATGTAAGATATAAAATATTTAAAGTATTTGAACTCTACATCTTATTTCATGCAACCATGCTCAAATTTTGTGACAATAGCATGTGGAGAACGCAGCAAAGAAATGGTTTTTCACCTGAGTGTCAGTTGTTAGTTGTGAGCTCCCATGATATTGAATAGATTGAACAACAGAAATTCTTGCAGCCACCGCCGTGGCTGAAATACAGAGCAGCACCATGGCGGGATGAGTCACAGGAAGTACAGGAGCCATGACAAACAGATAAATGGACTTTGAGCATCAGTATTTTTTAATGGAATCTTCCAAATGCATAACAGATAAATGGACTTAGATCTAAAAGTAATTCTTAAATATCATATCTCTGCACCCAGTGCTTCATGGAACTAAAAGCTTAAAAAAAATTGAACATAGAAATCTATATCTGTAAGGATTCTTCTAGCAGAAAAGAAGAAACTGCATCTAGTAGGAAGCACCTCACCTGGGGCACCTAAGCAAGCAGCTTTGGTTGTACTTAATGGAGTGACACTGTTGATAGCTGATGTGCATGGGTGGAGCTCCTTCGTAAGAAGCACCACAGCAGCCCCCTTTACTTCCCACCAGGTACAAGCCATGAAGCAGAGCCCTTCTAAGTCAAGGTTGAGCAAGAAAAGATATATATCGATGTTAAATATGATTATATACAAACAAACAAAATTCGAAGGTTCCCCATCCAACTAAATACAATGAGACTTTGTGAAGTCCAGGACATACAACAAAACAAAATGGCTACAACTGTCCCCCTCACTTTGCAAATCCGATGTCAAACATCGCCCCATGGACGAGTCAAGTGAGTGAAGCTTTGCTCTACCGCATGAGTCAATCAAGTGGACAACACATCTATGAGAGCGATAGAAAACAACAGGAAATATCCTGGCGTTTCACCAATGACAATTCTAAATTATTTGAGACAAAATAATATATTTTCCAGTTCTACCAAGTTTACTTCGGAAGTCAAGGATTCACCAGACGTTTGTTTAGCACATATGAGGAATAGAACAGAATCTTTGAGAATGCCAATGGCAGCATCATACAAAAAATGTAGACGTACCCTAGCAGAGGAGCCCACACCCCTTGATGCACGGAGCACACAGGCTGGGAAAACAACATAGAAGGAACCCTAAAAAGAGGAGCACCGTGGAGGGATGAGTCACAGGAAGCACGGGGCAATGAATAACAGGTAAATGGACTCAGATCTAAAATAATCCTTAAATATCATATCTTTGGAATGAGCACAGTTTTTGGTGCATGGCAGGCGCCAAGAAATTGGAGGAACTAGGGCTAGGTGGAGGACTTCTGCAATAAAGTTCTCCCTGTTGGTCTTGTTTTTCTTTCTAGTTTCCTTCTTCGTTTAAATTTTGTTGTATACCGAGTCTCATATTTGGTCCCCATATGAGATGAGGAAGATGTAAAGGGGACTGTTTTTCTCTCTCTAATACAAAGAAGCGCAGCTCTCATGCGTTTTCGAAAAACAAAATCATATCTCTGCACCCGCTCCATGGAACTCAAAGCTTGAAATAGAAAAAAAAATTGAACATAGAAATCTATATCTGTAAGGATTCTTCTAGCAGAAAAGTAGAAAGTGCATCTAGTAGGAAGCAACTCACCAGGGACACCTAAGCAAGCAGCTTTGGTTATACTTAATCCAGCAATACTGTTGATAGTTGATGTGCCTGTGTGGAGCTCCTCCGTAGGAAGCACCACAGCGGCCACCTTCACTTCCCACCAGGCACAAGCCATGAAGCAGAGCCCTTCTTATGTTAGGCATCAGTTTCATTACTACTGACTTGTGTAAATTACAGTAGCATGTTTCTTGACAAAAATGACACATTTCCCCGTAAAATCACATATAGTGTAAACATCAGAAAAGAAGGTGAAATGCATTTTGAAACAGGCTGATACGCTGAGCACAGGGCCAATTGAACACCTGATAAATGAAGGAGTTCTTTCCAAAATGTACTAGTGAAAACCACATCTCGGTCACTAACAATAGAGCGAGGCATACCATGAAGACAAAAAATTTCATCAAAAAAAAAAAAAGCAATGGAAGTGTGTGCAAGAGGTATGAAATGAGCATATTTGGATAAACGATCAATCACTGAAAGAATAACTCATTTACCCACGTATATACTGATTTCACCTACAATAACGCTTAAATCCTCAACACAAAATATCAGCCGTAAACCAAGAGATCATCCAATGAAAGAGTTCTTTCCAAAATTTACTAGTGAAAACCACATCTCGGTCACTAACAATAGATTGAGGCTTACCATGAAAACGAAACATTTCATCAAAAAAATAAGCAATGAAAGGGTGTGCAAGCGATATGAAATGAGCATATTTGGATAAACAATCATACACTGTAAGAATAACTGATTTACCAGCCACCTTATGAAGACCACTAATGAAATCCAATCGAACACCTGATAAATGAAGGAGTTCTTTCCAAAATTTACTAGTGAAAACCACATCTCGGTCACTAACAATAGAGCGAGGCATACCACGAAGACGAAAAATTTCATCAAAAAAAAAAAACAATGGAAGTGTGTGCAAGAGGTATGAAATGAGCATATTTGGATAAACGATCAATCACGGAAAGAATAACTCATTTACCAGCGTATATACTGATTTCACCTACAATAACGCTTAAATCCTCAACACAAAATATCAGCCGTAAACCAAGAGATCATCCAATGAAAGAGTTCTTTCCAAAATTTACTAGTGAAACCAACATCTCGGTCACTAACAATAGAGTGAGGCATACCATGAAAACGAAACATTTCATCAAAAAAATAAGCAATGAAAGGGTGTGCAAGCAATATGAAATGAGCATATTTGGATAAACAATAATACACTATAAGAATAACTGATTTACCAGCCACCTAATGAAGACCACTAGTGAAATCCATAGAAATATCTTCCCAAATCTGCTTAGGAACCTTCAAACTTTGTACTTAGATAGATAGCACAATCAACAATATAGTTACTCAGAATCCGGCGTGCCTGTAGTACGCCGAAATCAGCTCATAGACAATGAAAAGTTTGCTGAATTCCCTCCAAAACTTGCTGCAGAAGTGTAGTATAAACTTGTCTCTTGTAAAGAATTAAACTAGCAATAATGGATCCCCAGGGAGACGAATGTCGTCCTTTCTCAATATTCAGCAATGATTGACTCAATTCAGGGTCAGTCAAAAGTAAATTCCGAAGAGCCATAAAACATCAAATTGAGGAGCAGAGATAGCTAAAATGGAATGATCCAGTGAAAAATCATCCATGGCGACGAGATAAAGCATCAACAATGGTGTTGAATCATCCAGGATGATACTCAACTGAAAAATCATACCCCAATAATTTGTGGACCCAATGAGTTCGAGGAATTGTCGACAATCCAGAAGATATTTCAAACTGTAATGATCCGTCGGAATATAGAAACTCGCGTCCCCATAAATAAGATGTCGAACAGGTTGAACCAATCCAATTAGTTCACGCTGAAAGGCTGCCAATTTAGCGTGGCTAGGAGCAATAGGCTTACTAGAGCCAAAGGTCCAGAGCCCTGATGAAGAACTGCTCTAAACCTCATTCCAGAAGCATCACACTCAACAACAAATGGTGATCAAAACCAGGAAATTGTAATAACAGAGCAACATACAAAAGCGTGTTTGAGATGATCAAAAGCAATAATAGTAGCCTCAGGGAGAGCAATAATACCATCTGCATACCGGAGCAGTAGTCAAAGCTTGTTTGAGATAACCACATGTCTGTTACGAATTTAACTTGAACAGCAGCCATACGGTTTTGGATAGTAGAACTTGCAAACAATCCTGCAGTTTTCAATCGATGCAAGAAAACAAAATGGCTATAATTCTCCCTCTCACTTTGCAAATCCAATGTTAAATACTACCACACATTAGGAATCACAATGAACTATTCCTTGAAATTTCTTTTCTTATCTCGAAGATGCAGGACACTCCCTCTGCTTTTCAATCGATGACATTAGGACAAGAGTTTCTGCTTTTCAACATTAACTGAAAAGCAGCGGGAATAAACAGTTTTTTGCAACAGAAGCTGTCAGTTGATTCGGTATTTTAATGTCAGGGCAATAGCAATTTGTGCATTTATCAACCTGACCATAGGACGATCTGTTCAAAAATTCTGATCAAGAGAATACTTACTACTTTGTTGCTCCTTATTTCTAATACAAATTATTAAACAGCTAATGGCAGAATAATCTCCTACTCCCTCCATGTCAAATTACTCAGTTTTTGACTTTTCGAAATCATGTTTGACCGCTCGTCTTATTCGAAAAATTTGTGCAAACATCATTTATTTGTTTTCATATTTGCACAAAAATTTTGAATAAGACGAGAGGTCAAATGTGATCTCCAAAAGTCAAAAACGTCAAGTAATTTGAAATGGAGGTAGTAGAAGTTATGTTGCAGAAGGATGGAACTTTGTTGAGAAGTACATTACTTTTCTATATAATCACCAGATAATTTGTGTAGCTACCAAGTATTTGCACGGCTTCCAGGGAAATAACATTGTAATCAGTGTTTAAAAAAGCGGAAAACAAAAGCGGGCGGTCAGCCACTGCCTAGCGCCTAGGCCGCTTAAGCGGCGCCTAGGCGTTTTAAGCGTCGGTCATTAAGCGGTGATTATAGATGCAGACAAGGGAAAAAAAGAAAGAAAAGGAGGTTAAAGAAGATAAGTTGTTGTTGTTGAGCTTCAAAAATAATGTCCCATCAAGCTCAGCAGGGGCCATGACCCGATGTCGACGGCTTCCGGTAGAGGAGACCACCGGCGGACGGGTGGAGCCAAAGCAGAGGGCGCAGACGGCAGAGGCGGAGCAGATCCGCGGCCAACAACGACGACCGGCGATGGGAAAAAGCGCAGAAAAGCGCTGCTAATTAGCGCTTTTGAATGCTTAAGCGTTTTTACGCTTTTTTCCACTGATTTCGTGAAAGCTGAGCGGTGAGGCACCGCCTAGCGCCTAGGCGCCGCTTAAGCGCCGCTTTTTACCGCTTTTTTAAACACTGATTGTAATAAAGGAGGGAAATCAGAAAGCTAGGAACAGAACATTCAGATAATCGACCACAACATTTAGAATCTAACATTGTTATCCTGGAGAAGAGGAAACACACAAAAAAATAAGATAGAGAAAAGTGAAGTTGTAATTCTCAACATCCCAGGCTCAAAAATCTTTACCTAGCATCGAGTTTTTTTTTTATTGAGCATTTGGCAGATAGTCTACATGAAAGAACCCTGACAGCAACTTCTTCATATAGCTGTCAGCTTCCATTCTGCATTAGAATGATTTCACGGGGTTGAAAAAAACTACATTAGCTTATGCTGTTCAAAAAAAGGGGAAAGTTTTTGATTAATTGCACTGATGGTTACATGCCTTCAAATTCATGGCTCTGAAAACCCCAATATACCTTGTCTCTTTCTAGTTTGTCAGAAGAAGAGTTATTAAGGTCACAGTAGCATGGCCTTGAATAAGAGATAGAAAAACATAGAATGCACATCAGGTGAATTATCAGAAGATGGAACCAGTAACAAAAAAGGTTTCATTAAACTTGCACATGCACAATCAGTCTGAAATATCTTAGACACAGATAATCTCTTATGTAAGTCCACGCATTTTGCTGTGGCAAACTGTATCAAACACCTGCCCAGGCTCAAAAAAGGAACAAAATGTCACCCACCATGAGTCCTTAACTACAAAGAAATAAAGTATTCTATGAAACAATAAGATTCGAATTATTTCACAGAACTGCACTGTCACAGCACACACAGCAGCAAGCAGGAGACAGGGAGTTGGAGGACCAGATAGTCAGGCGGGTGCAATCTTCGCAGAGCAGAAACTTACTGTAGATATTGTCGGTTGTGGGGAAGAACGGCAATGGTTGGTGAATCCTAAATCCCGCAGCGACACCAGTGTGAGGGCGCATCACAAGCAAGGGGAGAAGTGTAACATCCAGGTTCCCAACATGGCTGGGTCCGCTCACACGCTGTGCCTCCACTCGCCCCACCAACCTTTTACGCTTTCGGCCTCGCTTCACGTAAAAGGGTTAACCCAAGATGGTGGGTGTTGGACAACCTAGGCTTATATGTTGGCCTTTCTCCCACTAGACTAGCAAGGTGGGACTAAACTCCCACCTCCTCATGCAACATGGGCCACTCGGGCCTAATCTCAATGGGCCAGATGTCACAAACACCCCCCCCTTAAAGGACCGACGTCCTCGTCGGAGCACCGGCACAACATACCCTAGTGGGCAAAGGACCAGGAACGCTCCCCTCTTAGCACACACGTCCGTGTCCAGTGTCAGCCCATATGCCCCATGCCGTGTCCCACTCACGGGGCCCACACGCGCCATGCGCCATATGTCTGCACCCCTAGCCCACGCGCCCGTGCTGCCGCGAGGGTCGGCTCTGATACCATTTGTAACATCCCAGGTTCCCAACATGGCTGGGTCCGCTCACACGCTGTGCGGACCCCACTCGCCCCACCAACCTTTTACGCTTTCGGCCTCGCTTCACGTAAAAGGGTTAACCCAAGATGGTGGGTGTTGGACAACCTAAGCTTATATGTTGGCCTTTCTCCCACTAGACTAGCAAGGTGGGACTAAACTCCGACCTCCTCATGCAACATGGGTCACTCGGGCCTAATCTCAATGGGCCGGATGTCACAAGAAGGATCGGGAAGGACCTAAGTAGATGAAGGATCACAACTGGTGCAGACAACTGCGGGAATGGACGGCTGGATCATGGCAAAAGTTGTAAAAACAAGAATAACCACGATAGACAAAAGGTGTAAAAACAAGAATAATCACAATAGACAAAAGGTGTACATAAGCTACTAATTCAATATAGGGTCAGTTTGCTGCACAGACCTGAGGAAGGTTTAAAAATATATATTTTTAGGGGAATTTCAAAAAATAAATTGAGGAGAATAGGTTTAGAAATATTAATGGAACAAATATCAACCTAGAACATGCTATTCTTACATCCAACCAACAACCATCAATGCTACCTCACCATAATTATTCAAACAAATCATAGATAGGTAAGCAATTTTATAAGATCTGATCCTTACAATGAACAGTTAGCCATATGCAGCAATCATAAATAGCCAGATTTTGCCAGTGTCGTGTTGCTACTTACTACAAAGTTAAGAAACCTAAGGGTAAGCTGCTGAAACAATAAATGTTTTCCATTGATGAGGATCAAGTAAATACAAAGAACATACAAAGAGTTTTTAATTACTCACAGAGGGTTCATCGTCTAATAAATGACAGAACAAGTAAGAGTTTTTAATTCATAAGTGAATCCTATCAAATCCTGGAAAGAAAAACATACAAAGAGTGGTTGATATTTTTCTCGAACATACAGAGAGCGGTTGATATAACGCAGCATAGTAACATGCATAAGGGATACGGCAGCGGCCCTTCCCCACCTTCCAGCAGGTGAAGGATGACCTCGGCTTTGACGAGATCACCCGGGGCCTCACGCCTGGCTCGTCCTCCTCGTCCACCTCCACCGCTCTCGTGACTGCTCCACCGGCTCCTGTAGCCCCGCCTACCACTTCACTCCTTGGCACTCCTCCCCCCGGGCCCAGCGGGGGTGGGGGTGGTCGTGGCGGCGGCCGCCGCCGTGGTGGGCGTGGTGGTGGGTCTGGTGGGGGCCGTGGGGGCGGCCGTGGCACTCCCGCAGCGACCCCTGCTCATGGAGGTACTCCCTGGCCATCCTTCACCAACCCATGGACAGGGCGTATCTCGCTGTGGCCGTTCCAGACTCCAGGAGGCGGGGCTCGTCCTCCGCACCAGCCCGTGGCCATGTTCGCTGGCCCTGCTTCCCAGGTGCCCTGGACTCTTCGCACTCAGGCTAGCCTACGTCCTGGCCGGGGCGGTGGACTCCACCCGCTCAGCCCAGCCAGCCTTCGACCTGGCCTGGGGGGTGGGACCAGACGGCGCTGATCCAGTCCTTCAGCACCATGCAGCTGACACCGCCGGTGGAGTGGATCGCTGACTCGGGCGCCTCGTACCACACCATGCCGGATGCTGGTATCCTTTCTTCCGCCCGCCCTCCCCATCCTTCCTGTCCTTCCGCCATCATGGTTGGCCAAGCTCTTGTCTTGCTGTCACCTTTGTGGGCACCGTTCCTGGTTCTTTTCTCCTTCCTAAGGTTCTTGTTGCTCCACAAATGGTTCACAACCTTCTTTCCATTCAAAAATTTACTGCTGACAATTCCTGTTCTGTTGAGTTTGACTCTTGTGGTCTTACTATGAAGGATTCGGCTTCCCGGCGTCCACTCCTCCGATGTGACAGCCAGGGACCCCTTTACACCCTCCGTCTTCCTGCTTCCGCTGCTTCATCGCCGCCTTCCTCTTCGTCAGCAGCTTTTGCCACTACATCTTCTTCCACGACTTGGCACCGCCGGCTTGGTCATCCCGGCCACGACGTTTTCGCTCGACTCTGTCGCAGTGCAGATCTCTCTTGTCCTAGGACATCTGATGAGCATCTTTGTCATGAGTGCAAGTTAGGTCGTCATGTTAGACTTCCTTTTTCTGTTTCTTCTTCGCATGCGAGTCATGCCTTTGATCTCATTCACTGTGATCTGTGGACTTCTCCTGTCTCAGCATTTCTGGCTATAAGTACTATTTGGGGATTGTTGATGATTTCTCTCATTATTCTTGGACCTTTCCATTGCGTGCGAAGTCCGACACGTTCTCTATCCTTCTCCACTTCTTTGCCTGGGTCACCACTCAGTTCGGCCTCACCATCAAGGCCGTCCAGTGTGACAATGGCCGTGAGTTCGATAATCACACCTCCCGTGCCTTCTTCCTCTCCCGCGGCGTTCACCTGCGTATGTCTTGTCCGTATACCTCCTCTCAGAACGGCAAGGCTGAGCGGATGATCCGCACCACGAACGATGTCCTGCGCACCCTCCTCCTCCAGGCCTCCCTTCCTGCCCGCTTCTGGGCCGAGGGCCTTCACACTGCTACCTACCTTCTTAACCGTCTCCCTTCCACTGCCTCTCCCGCTCCCACTCCACACCATGCTCTTTTCGGCACACCTCCTCAGTACGACCACCTTCGTGTCTTCGGGTGCGCCTGCTACCCTAACACCTCTGCCACCACTCCTCACAAGTTGGCGCCCCGTTCGACTCGGTGTGTGTTTCTTGGCTACTCTCCTGACCACAAGGGGTATCGCTGCTTTGACCTCACCTCTCGCCGTGTCCTCATTTCCCGACACGTCGTGTTTGACGAGTCCGTTTTCCCCTACTCCCCCTCCACTACTCCCTCTCTTGATCCCGAGCTGGAGTCCGTGTTTCGACTGACCCGGTGGCCCAGTCACCTGTATCTGTGTACCCTCTACCTGCAGGTCTTCGGAGTACCCTGACACCGCTTCCGGTGATCTCAGCCGCGCCACGCGCGGCCCCAGTGCCCCCTTCCGCGCCTGCGCGCTACGCCCAGCCCATGCTCATCTACCGGCGCAGATTGGTGCCGGCCCCGGAACCGCCGCCGGCCCACACTCGGGCTCGCTCTCGCCTCGACCCGGTAGACATGCAGTGTCAGTGCCACGGCGGTAGACAAACAGGGAGGTATCCGACTTGCACTCGGTGAACCCCAAGGAGACCAGGAACATGGCAAACCGAGAGTACCAAGCCCGAGGAGCCTGCTTCAGACCATAGAGGGACTTGTTGAGGCGGCAAACCATGTCAGGACGACTGGGATCCATAAACCCCGCTGGCTGGCTGCAGTAGACTGTCTCTGACAGAGTGCCATGTAGGAACGCGTTCTTGACATCCAGCTGATGCACAGGCCATGAGCGAGAGAGAGCAAGCGAGAGAACCGTGCGTACTGTGGCAGGCTTGACCACCGGGCTGAAAATCTCATCATAATCCACTCCAGGCCACTGGGTGAAGCCCTGGAGAACCCAGCGAGCCTTGTAGCGATCCAATGAGCCATCAGCACGACACTTATACGTCCAGATCCACTTCCCTGTGACCACATTGCCACCAGGAGGACGCGGCACGAGGTCCCATGTCTGGTTGGCAAGTAAGGCCGCATACTCCTCCTCCATCGCCCGACGCCAGTGAGGATCAGCCAGGGCGCCACGGACAGAGGAGGGAAGCGAAGAGATCCCCGGCTCTCCCGTGATGGCGGAGAGGGCCGGAGGTCGGAGAACACCTGCCGCCCGCCGGTCACCATGGGATGAATGTGGCCGGGATCCCGATGGAGGACAGGCGGGTGGTACACCACCGGGTCGAGGCGAGAGCGAGCCTGAGTGTGGGCCTGCGGCGGTTCCGGGGCCAGCACTGACCTGCGCCGGTAGACGAGCACGGGCTGGGCGTAGCGCGCAGGCGCGGAAGGGGGCTCCGGGCCGCGCGTGGCGCGGGAGGGGGCTCCGGGGCCGCGCGTGGCGCGGGAGAGGGCGTCGGGGCCGCGCGTGGCGCGGCTGAGATCACCGGAAGCGGTGTCAGGGTACTCCGAAGACCTGCAGGTAGAGGGTACACAGATACAGGTGACTGGGCCACCGGGTCAGTCGGAAACACGGACTCTAGCTCGGGATCAAGAGAGGGAGTAGTGGAGGTGGAGTAGGGGAAAACGGACTCGTCAAACACGACGTGTCGAATGAGGACACGGCGAGAGGTGAGGTCAAAGCAGCGATACCCCTTGTGGTCAGGGGAGTAGCCAAGAAACACACACCGAGTCGAACGGGGCGCCAACTTGTGAGGAGTGGTGGCGGAGGTGTTAGGGTAGCAGGCGCACCCGAAGACACGAAGGTGGTCGTACTGAGGAGGTGTGCCGAAAAGAGCATGGTGTGGAGTGGGAGCGGGAAGGCAGTGGAAGGGAGACGGTTAAGAAGGTAGGTAGCAGTGTGAAGGCCCTCGGCCCAGAAGCGGGCAGGAAGGGAGGCCTGGAGGAGGGTGCGCACGACATCGTTCGTGGTGCGGATCATCCGCTCAGCCTTGCCGTTCTGAGAGGAGGTATACGGACAAGACATACGCAGGTGAACGCCGCGGGAGAGGAAGAAGGCACGGGAGGTGTGATTATCAAACTCACGACCATTGTCACACTGGACGGCCTTGATGGTGAGGCCGAACTGAGTGGTGACCCAGGCAAAGAAGTGGATAAGGATAGAGAACGTGTCGGACTTCGCACGCAACGGAAAGGTCCAAGAATAATGAGAGAAATCATCAACAATCACCAAATAGTACTTATAGCCAGAAATGCTGAGTACAGGAGAAGTCCACATATCACAGTGAATGAGATCAAAGGCATGACTCGCATGCGAAGAAGAAACAGAAAAAAGAAGTCTAACATGACGACCTAACTGGCACGCATGACAAAGATGCTCATCAGATGTCCTAGGACAAGAGAGATCTGCACTGCGACAGAGTCGAGCGAAAACGTCGCGGCCGGGATGACCAAGCCTCGCCTCCTGGAGTCTGGAACGGCCACAGCGAGATACGCCCTGTCCATGGGTTGGTGAAGGATGGCCAGGGAGTACCTCCAGGAGCAGGGGTCGCTGCGGGAGTGCCACGGCCGCCCCCACGGCCCCCACCAGACCCACCACCACGCCCACCACGGCGGCGGCGGCCGCCACGACCACCCCCACCCCCGCTGGGCCCAGGGGGAGGAGTGCCAAGGAGTGATGTGGTAGGCGGGGCTACGGGAGCCGGTGGAGCAGTCACGAGAGCAGTGGAGGTGGACGAGGAGGACGAGCCAGGCGTGAGGCCCTGGGTGATCTCGTCAAAGCCGAGGTCATCATTCACCTGTTGGAAGGTGGGGAAGGGCCGCTGCCTAGGGATCCAGGTCCTGAGGAGGTCATAGTTGCGGTTGAGACCCCTCAGGACATGGAGGACCAGGATCCGGTGGTTCACCGGGCAGCCGAGGTCATGGAGGGCATCCACCATGCCCTTCATCTTCCGGCAGTACTCACCGACGGAAAGGTCCCCCTGCTCGAAGTTACGGAACGACGCGTCGAGCCGAAGAGCCCGGGCCTCGGCGTTGTCGAGGAACTGGTCCTCGAGAGCCAGCCAGGCCTGGCACGCGGTGTCTCCGGGAGTCCGGATGAGGTCCTGGAGATCTGGGGAGACGGTCCCGAAGATCCAGGACACGATGATGCTGTCGAGGTGCAGCCAGATCCCATCCCGTGCCTGAACGGGGGTGTCGGTGAGGACGTGGTCATCGAGGGCGTAGCAGCGGAGGGCGAGGAGGACCTGGTCGCGCCAGCGGCCGTAGGAGGTGGACGAGGGGTCGAGGACGACGGAGACCAGAGCGCGGAGGTTCTGGACGCCGACAGCCTGGAGGTGGAGTTGGGCGACCATCGGAGCGCTCACGTCGAGGCGAGGACCGGGACCATCGGGCAGAGGCGGGCGGGAAGACGAGGCGGCGGTGTCGGCGAAGGGGATGACGGGCTGCTGACCGGCGGAGAGGAGCATGTAGTGCTCCGCCTCAGCAACCCGGCGTGCGAGGGCATCCACCTCAGTGCGCTCGCACTCCCAGGCGAGAGCAGCTGCGTGGACCCGCTCCTGAGCCGCCAAAGCCTCGGTCTTTGCCGCGAGGAGGGCAGCAGCAAGGGTGGTTCCGCTGAAGCATCTCGCTCGGAGAGTATCGATGGGCCCGCGGCATGGAGGGGATGGTGCGCAGGCAGCGGAGCGACGGCGACGAGGTCCGGTGGCATGCCCAAGCCGGTGTAGGTGAAACCCGACGGCATGCCCATCCGAGCAAACGCGGAGGAGGGAGAGGAGGCGGCCACGGCGGTGGGTCCGGCGCCCGCGGCGGCCAGGGCGTGGCCCGACGGCGGCGGCGCGGCGGCCAGGGCGTGGCCCGCAGCGGCCAGGGCGGGCCTGGCGACGCGACAGCCGAGGCGGGGCCCGGCGGCGGCGCGGCGGCGGCTAGGGCGGCGGCCCGCGCGGTGGCGCCCGCGGCGCCCAGATCCAGCGCGCCCGCGGCCGGATCCGGCGTGGCGGCGGCGGTCAGGGCGGCGGCGTAGGAGGAGGGGAGGGGAGGAAAGGAGGAGGGGGAAGGAGAGGGCGGCAGCGGCGCCCGCGCCGGCGGCCGGCGGCCGGCCATGGGGGCGGCGGCGGCTAGAGGAGGGAGGGAGGGAGAAAAAGAGGTGGCTGTGATACCATGTTGGAATGGGGAGAAACTGAATTGTATTCCTCCAAACCCTAGAAGGATACACCTGTACATGGGCCACTAGACGGCCCTCTCACATGGGCCAAATATATGTGCTCTCTATATACCAACATGAACAGACACGGGGGCTTTACATAGTAGCTGGAGTAATTAAGATATAATAATAATACTGTAAGATCGTCATCTTACACAAATATGTTTCCTGTTTCTCTGTTGTTAAATGGATAATCTTGTTACTGTTAGGAAGAAAGCAAAAAAAATATAACAATAGACCTATTGAGCTGGAAAAAGTGGGACAGGGTTTAGGCATTAACAAAGTAGTCAGACTCGGTCAAAAACGCAGCTGTTACAAATTATGATGTTTGTCTGTTAGGCCAAAGAATAAGCTCCAACAAGTCTTAAGGACTTGTATGTATGTAATCAGACAAGATGCACCGGCTATTTTCAATCTTGGATCAGTTTGCTGCATAGGTCTGAGGTAGGTTTAGAAATTTAAATAGACTGGAATCTACCTTTTTTTTTAATCTCACTGGATCTACTGGTCAAGTATGCACCCGAAAACTATGAACTATGCTTTTCTTACACCCCCCACAAACTTAACCTCACAACATACAACAAAACATATTTATCCATCCGATGTTGCAGCCAACAAACATTCACTACCGATGCTACCTCGCCATAATAATTCGCACCAATTATAGCTAGGTGAAACAAAAAAATATAAGCTCCGATGATTACTACATCCCCACAAACTTAACCTCACAACATGCAACGAAACATATTTATCCATCCGATGCTGCAGCCAAAAAAGATTCACCACCAATGCTACCTCGCCATACTAATTCAAATCAATTATAGCTAGGTGAAACAAAAATTTATAAGCTTCCATGATTACTACGAATAGTAAGAAACTTTCATCAATCATAACTAGCCATATTTTGCCAACAATGGTGTCCTGTTACTATTCATTACAAATCAGATAACCCTAAGAGTAAGCTGCAGCAACAGTAATGAGGGTAAAAATGGATCAAGTATAGCTTCCACGATCTGTACAATACGTGAATAAAGGGTTGGTCGCCTAAGAAAGGACTGATAACTTTTTAATTCATAACTATTTCCTATTGAGCCCTTGCAAGAAAAACATACATGGTTTATATCAGTAAGGTGCAGTAACATGCATAAGGGACATACCTCACCTTTTTACTTTTAAAAAAAAAAAACACGTGCAATATACCTTCAAAATCAAATTAAGTAGGGGACATCCCTTTCAAATAGCAACAATATACAGCTGTCCCTCCAAATGTACCCACTTCTACTATAGATAAAAATATGGCCAGAAATATCCATATTCTCTTAAGTATCAGAGGGTGGGTAGATATTGGATAGAACTTGCATGACGTTTAATTAGAACTAGATGAAACCCTGCGGCAAATACCACGTCTGCATTGTGCCACCTTAAATAAACATATCGAGACTGTAAATGACTATTTATCAACAAATACTTAGGGTCCAGATCTGCTCTGAAAAGGTGGAAGAGGACGGTCATGATTTACATGCATATTACATCTGGATATCAAAAAATTGTGTCCAACAGTTCCAAACAATATATTTCAAGCATTGTCTTGATTTGAATAAAGTCACAGATTCAATGGATTAAGTTTAGGTAAAGATGTAAGTGACATGTAGGTTGCACAGCATGGAATTTTGATTTTCCTATGGTATTTGTGCTGCAGTCACCAAGGCATATAGTGCAACAGGTGGTTAACGAACTAAGCATACATCCCTGGTTTGCTTGGTATAAGGTACCAATGCGACGACTGTTTCTCAGCATATGTCGGAGAAATAGATAAGTATCCCACGCCGCAAACAGCATCACTTGTAAAAGGAACATTCGACATTCAATGGACACTGAAGTTTATTTCGGACTAACCTGATTGTTTAAAGAATCGGACTCTTTACTTCCATGCGGATGTAATTATCTCACAATCTTAGTAGACCTATGCTTCATCAAATGAACACAAATACAACATAAACAGTGAGTAAACTTCGTATAAATTAAGGAGGAGAAATTCTTGTGAAGAAGAATAGATGCAATCCAGAGTAATTTGTGAGAAGTGAATGGTAGCAGAAACTAACTGTCAAGAGGAAATATTCATTAATCTAGCAACTAAAATTAGTGAAGCAGCTCTGCGCAAATCAGCATGTGGCAATATGGAAAGCAGAGAAGAGCAATAATAGGTGCGTAGCTATATGTATTTATATAGTCTAAGAAACTAACTGAATTTCTGTAATAATAAATATACAAAATACCCAAAAAAAAAAAGATCTGGAGAACCTTACCTGAGAAAATAAATTTTTCTCCTAAGCAGATGGATGATGACAATGCCAAACTTGGTCCAGATTGATGACCAGCCTGCAGCACACCTGAATAGGTCAGTCACCAAAATGTAAAATTGGGGTTCAAAAGATAAGTGCAGGATCATAGGAACATCATGTGATATATAAATCATCGAGAGGAGATAGCAAAATAGAATGATCAGTAGATGCTCGACAAGATAAAGCATCGGCAACGGCGTTGAATCGTCCAGGACGATAGTCAACTGAATAATCAGACCCCAATAATTTGCTGGCCCATTGAGTTTGAGGAATTATCGACAATCCAGAAGATATTTCAAACTGTAATGATCCATCCAAATAAGAAACTAGCGTCCCAATAAATAAGGTCTCCAATGTCGAACAACTTGAACCAATCCATCAGAGTTCCTAGGAGCAATAGGATTACTAAAGAAATGGTCCGGAGCCCTGATGAAGAACTGCTCCAAACCCAGTTCCAGAAGCATCAGACTCAACAATAAATATCGAAGCAGTGGTCAAAGCTTGTTTGAGATGAGAAAAACTAGCCTCAGGGTGATGAAATGCCTTTTGAAACAGGCTGATATCCTGAGCTCATGGCCAATCGAACACCTGATAAATGGAAGAGTTCTTTCCAAAACTTACTAGTGAAAACCAGATCACGGTCACTAACAATAGAGCGAGGCATACCATGAAGACGAACAATTTTATTAAAAAAAAGCAATGAAAGGACCCATGCAAGAGGTATGAAATGAGTATATTTGGATAAATGATCAATCACTGTAAGAATACAGATTTACCAGCCACCTTACGAACCTCCAAGCTTTGTAACAATCCTACAGGGTGTAAATGAGTAGCGCTGATAGATTACACAATCACGAACATAGTTGCTAGGAATTGGCCGCGCCTGAAGTACGTAGAACTCAGCTCGTAGACAATGAAGAGTTTGCTGGATTCCTTCATGAGCAGATCCATGAATTCCCTTTAAAGCTTGCTGCAGAAGTGTAGTAGAAGCAGGCAAATAAACTCGTCTCTTGTAAAGAATTAAGCCATCCATGGATCCCTAGGGAGATGAGCGTCGTCCTTTCTCAATATCCAGCAACAATTGACTCAAATCAGGGTCAGTCACAATTAAATTCCGAAGAGCCACAATAACCTCAAATTAAGGAGAAGAGATAGCAAAAATGGAATGATCCAGTGAAAAATCACCCAGGGATTCCTCAAGAAAAAAAAATCGTCCAGGGCGACGAGATAAAGCATAAAAAATGGAGTTGAATCGGCCAGGATGATACTCAACTGAAAAATCCCCAATAATTTGTTGACCCAATGAGTTTGAGGAATGGTCGACAATCCAGAAGATATTTCAAACTGTAATGATCCATCGGAATAAGAAACCTGCGTCCCCATAAATAAGCTCTCCAATGTCGAACAGATTGAACCAATCAAATTTGTTCACGCTCATAGGCTGCCAGTTTAACATGCCTAGGAGCAATAGGCTTACTAGAGAATGCCAAAGTCCAGAGCCCTGATGTCGAACAGGTTGAACCAATCCAATTCACGCTCATAGGATGCCAATTTAGCGTAGCTAGGAGCAATAGGCTTACTAAAGAATGCCAAAGGTCCAGAGCCCTGATGAAGAACTGCTCCAAACCCCATTCCAGAAGCATCACACTACAAATGGTGATCAAAACCAGGTAATTGTAATAACAGAGCAACGGTCAAAGCTTGTTTGAGATGATCAAAAGCAATAATAGTAGCCTCAGGTGTCCAAAGGAAACATTCTTTCTGTAACCATTGACTCAAAGGGCGGGCAATAATACCATGTGCATATCGAAGCAGTAGTCAAAGCGTGTTTGAGATAATCCAATGTCTGTCATGAATTTGACTTGAACAGCAGCCATGGTTTTGGACAGTAGAACTTGCAGACAATCCTGCAGTTTTCAATCGATGCAAGAAAACAAAATGGCTACAATTCTCCCCCTCACTTTGCAAATCCAATGTCAAATACTACCACACATTAGGAATCACAATGAACTCCTCCTGATTTCGTTTTTATCTCGAAGACGCAAGACACTCCCTCTGCTTTTCAATGATGACATTAGGACAGCAGTTTTAGCTCATTTTTGAACTGAAAATGTTGTCCTAACAACATTAACTGAAAAGCAGAGGGAATAAACCGTTTTTTTTTTTTTTGCAACAGAAGCTGTCAGTTGACACGGTATTTTAATGTCAGGGCAATAGCAGTTTGTGCATTTATGAACCCGAAGAGTGCCCTATAGGACGATCTGCTCAAAAAATCTGATCAATGCTTATTACTTTGTTGCTCCTTATTTCTTATTAAACAGCTAAGGGCAGAACAATCTGCTAGAAGTTATATTGCAGAAGGATAGAACTTTGTTGAGAAGTAAATTTCTTTTCTATATAATCACCAAATAATTTGTGTAGCTACTAATTATTTCCTGGGAAATAACTTTGTAATAAAGGAGGGAAATCAGAAAGCTAGGAACAGAACATTCAGATAATCGACCACGACATTTAGAATCTAACATTGTTATCCTGGAGAAGAGGAAACACACAAAAAAATAGAGAAAAGTGAAGTTGTAATTCTCAACATCCCAGGCTCAAAAATCTTTACCTAGCATCCATGTTTTTTTTTATTGAGCATTTGGCAGATAGTCTACATGAGAGAACCCTGACAGCAACTTCTTCATATAGCTGTCAGCTTCTGCATTAGAATTATTTCGCGGGATTAGAAAAAAAAAACTACATTAGCTTATGCTATTAAAAAAGGGAATGTTTTTGATTAATTGCACTGACGGTCACATGCTTTAAAATTCATGGCTCTGAAAACCCCAATATACCTAGTCTCTTTCTAGTTTGTCAGCAGAATAGTTATTAGGGATAATATTCGGTGGAAACCCTATATTCAGTGGTATCGTGAAAACCATCTCGAGAAACCTATTTAGAATCGCAAGCCGCAAACAGCATCACTTGCAAAAGGAACATTCAACGCTCAATGGATACTGAAGTTTATTTCGGACTAACCTGCAACATTGTTTAGAGAATCGGACTCTTTAATTCCATGCTGATGTAATTATCTCACAATCTTAGTAGACCTATGCTTGATCAAATGAACTCAAATACAACATAAACAGTGAGTAAACTTCGTATAAATTAAAGGAGGAGAAATTCTTGTGAAGAAGAATAGATGCAATCCAGAGTAATTTATGAGAAGTGAATGCTAGCAGGAACTAACTGTCAAGAGGAAATGTTCACTAATCTAGCAACTAAAATTAGCAAAGCAGCTCTGCGCAAAACAAGCATGTTGCAATATGGAAAGAAGAGAAGAGCCATAAATAATAGGTGCGTAGCTATATGTATTTATATAGTCTAAGAAACTAATTAAATTTCAGTAATAATAAATAAACAAAATACCAAAAAAAAAGATATGGAGAACCTTATCTGAGAAGAAATTTTTCTCCTAAGTAAATGGATGATGACAATGCCAAACTTGGTCCAGATTGATGACCAACCTGTAGCACACCTGAATAGGTTAGTCACCAAAATGTAAAATTGGGGTTCAAAAAATAAATGCGCGATCATAGGAATATCATGTAATATATATATAAACCTATTCCAATAATTCGTTGACTCTTAGGCTGCGTGCCACTTGCTACAAGCAATAAGCAATTTTACATGATAGTTACCAATTGATATTTATTTGCGAGCTTCAAAAGAGCATAACATGAGCTATTTTACTAATTGGAAGGTTGCAAGATTCGTCATGCTGCAAAAATAGGAAATGTCAGAGCATTTAATATCATATAAGAGTAAGACATGTTGAAACATAGAGAATAAATCATAAATGAAATAGTCACAAAACACATGAAAATATGCTACCTGAACATTAATTATAGGATTCACTGATTCATTTAGTAAATTCTTCTAACCTGCTGCCCATCATGAATCAAGGGACTGAATAGTGATAGATTGCAAGCTCTGTGGAACCCCACTAAGCAATACAATGTACTATTATTCTGTACACACACAACAAATGGTGCTAAATTAAATTTACCTGCCCTAATAATGTATAATAAATGTACCTGAAAACTGAAAGCAATTAAGGAATTACTAAGTTGCAGAACAAATAAGCAATAAATGTACTAGGCATCGAGCACAGTGCCTCTTTGTTTTGTGTGTGTAACATGCTTTGGTCTCTGTCAATATTTTAAAGGTCAACATCCATTTTCTGAGAATCAAATTAAATCTTCCGTCTGTTCTTTTTATATGACACCCGTTAGCTTTCTAAAAGAATGGAGGAAGTATAATTTAACAGCACATCAAGTTCCTGCTTTCTAAAAGAAATATGACACGATTAAAAGAGCATGTGGAAGAAAATATGTTTGACCCTAACCCAAAAAGAGCATATCACCTACAATATGATGTTGAAAGTTAGAAACATTTCAAGGCTAAAAATTTTACTCTGCACATCAATGTTCATTTGTTTACACTGCAAACTCAATAAAAGAAAAGATAGTTTGTAGCACTTTCACTGACTTCGGTTCTAATGGTCTGTAGATTATAGATTCCCACAGCTCAGAAAATTTAGTTTGCAATGCAGGCTGTACCTGGCAGAGAAACTTGTGCATCAATTTATGACTCTGTAATATGTACGAAAAAGGCACAAAACAAATAATAGAAAGGTAAAGGGTTCTCAATATTCAGTCTAGAATTCTTATGTTGTTTATGGCATCTTGAGTCATGATTGCAAAAGAAAACAACACCGGACATTCGTAAATAAGACTCAAATGCAGTTTCGTCATAGTGCTCTGTAAATTCCCATTGAGAAAGCCTTTTGTTTCCCAATCATTTCTTTCTCATTAGCCTATTACTGAAGCAAAGTAAAGCAACTTCTCATTGAAAAAAGCCTTTTCTGTTGCAGTTATTGTTTTCTAATTAGCCTATTACTGAAGAAAAATTAAATTGAGAAAGCTATTCGAAAACAGAGATTAATTAAAATCACGTTTGATTGCACCTTGTAAATAAGACTCAAATGCAGTTTCATCATGGTGCTCTGTCAATTCCCATTGAGAAAGCCTTTTGTTTCCCAATCATTTCTTTCTCATTAGCCTATTACAGAAGCAAAGTAAAGCAACTTCTCATTTAGAAAAGCCTATTCTGTTGCAATAATTGTTTTCTAATTAGCCTATTACTGAAGCAAAATTAAAGAGAAAGCTATTCGAAAACAGAGATTAATTAAAATCATGTTTTATTGCACCTTGTAATACGACAAAGCAATAGATCATTTCCTTCCATCGGCAGAACCAAACTCACGTTGGTAATGGGTTTGACTCGGATCAGAACCAAACTTCACGTTGATGTAATGTCCAATACCTGAAATTCTCAGGAAATAAAATTTCAAATTCGAAATGAATATTGAACTGCCAGGTGTGAGATAGCTATAGAATAAATAGAACTTTTGCAAATATTATACATGCAGGATTGCAGAGTTTTGAATTATTTTTTTTTATGTATCTATCTCTATCTTTAACATTGTGACCTTGTTATAACATTGCAAAGATCATGGCGTCCATCACCAAACAATCACAACATCCACATTAACATCCAAATCATTCAACTGAAAAGCACGAAATTTTCTCTTTCTTAAATAATGATAAAAAGTTACTGAATGCATATAGATGACGAACTGCAACTAAAAGTAAACTTTCAATTTTGGCTTTCAGGATTGCACTATGTAAAAGGAGCATTTATCTGAAACACAACATCCACATTAACATAAACACAAGTCTCTCTGCAACAAATTGACCTGAGTCAGGAACATTCCCAAAACTGCTCTCTCATCTTGCGTCAAACTTTAGCATCTGCCACGTGAAATCCATAATGATCAGAAATGTTCTAAGATGTTGTACAACTCTGAATTGAAAATCGCTGAACACTTACTACATTTAGAGCAGAATGTTGTCCCTTGAAAAGGAGCACCGACCGGAATAACAGATATTGAGATATGCATCTGTATAGGTTGTTTTTGTTAGCTAGGCATTTGCTTGCCTTGCCATGTGTATTGTTAGCCACCGTAGCAAGCCCCTGTAAAGAAATTTCTATTAAAGGTGACAGCTATCATCCCATCTTTTTATATGCATTGCCAAAGAGTTATCAACTCATATTTAACTGAAAACAAAATAAATGAGAAAAAAATACAGGTATAAAATATCAAAAGTTGAAATCTCTTTTAAACAAAGAGCTCTGCATACATCTTCAAACACAGCAAGATTTTCAAGAAATTGCTGTTGCAACAGCGATGGAGCAAGGGAGATGCAGTAGACAACACAATGGTATTATCAAGTAAGCCAGTACATGCAAAAAGATAAGTACTCCGCAGATACTTGCCAATAGGGAAGAGGGTAGTTGTAGTGATTATTGGTCGAGTACTAGTAAGCGGTATCTAAAAGCTTAGATAACAAAAGCATAATAATATATGCAGCTGTTCAAGAAAAGGATAACAAAAGCTTAAATAAGTTGCCAGGTTCAAAAAAAAAGGAGTTAATGCACCCACAGTCGACTAATAATCCAGCTGTGCAACAAAGATGTTGATGGGAAGGGAAGAAAGGACAATGCTCCCACAGTGCAGTGACAATAAAGTTCAGGGGTATGACAATAAAGTATCATACTGCAACCATCCTTACAAATCAGAATGTCAGCTTGGACAATTCCACACAGATCCTCCAGCTTCCCAACCAGTTCAGCATCCAGTAAAACCTAAAATTAAGATTAAATCGTCTACACAAAATATCAATCGTAAACCGAGAGCATCCAAAAGGATGAGATTTTACCGAGAGAGATCGATTTCTCCTATCCCCTTTCGTTCCTTCCCTCCATTCTTTCTTCTTGTTTTTTTTCCTTCCTCTTCTTCTGCAGCGGTAACAACCGTAATAAGGTGCCTACATGCAGGAGGCCACGATAGTCACAGAGCAGGCATTATAGCATAGGCCACACAATCTGAGACTGTCAATCAGAGAGTTATGCTACATTCTGAGAAAAGGAAGGGTGCCGTGAGGTACAGCTTTGCAATGGCAGCAATACCTTAACTCTGAAGAGTGAGGGGCCTAGGGAGGCATGGAGGACGCCGCTGCCCATCACGTCGAGGTCCTCTGGCAGGGACACGCTGCCATGAACAGTCCTCCCCTCCCCTCTACCATACAGCAGTGCTGGGGTACACGAAAAGAAGATCAAATTTTCTCTGACGGTTGTTACCAATCCAGAAGATTATTGATTGAAGAGGGGCCGAGAAGAGGGGGACCAAGCAGAGGAGCAGCAGAGACGGGTCACGCATGCCAGCAGAGTGGAGTCGAGCTCCACCGCAGCAGCACTGGTGGCGGATCCCGTACCTTCTTTTCTTGGTTGATCCCGTACCACCACTTACATGTCATAAACAGTTGCCTTGGAAGCATCAATACATTTTATTACTATTTTTTTTCTCGAAAACGCAGGAGAACTGCGCTTCATTAAATTAAGAAGAAGACATTTTATTACTATAGAGAAAATGGCCAAATGAAGTGGTAAGTGACCAATGTAAGATCTTTATGTTACGCATCAGTTTCATTACTATTGGCATGTGTAAATTACAGTAGCATGTTCCTTGATACAAAAATGACGCATTTCCCCATTTTTTATTTTTATCATCCGCGAATTGCCGTAACATCATATATCGTACTAATATAGACGTAACCATTAGAAAAGTAGATGAAATGCCTTTTGAACCAGGCAAATTATCTAAACCCTAAAATCTTGAATGCATGAACATTTTACATCAGAGCATTAGCCTGCTTTAAGAAGAAACTGGTTTAGTATGCAGGTGAAGATTTTAATATTTTTTTCATGGCACGAAATGATAACTGTAAAGCATTTTTTAATCACAAGCTAATTATAATAAACCATATGCTTAAAAAAAACTTTCAAAAATTGCACAGTCAAAGACATTGGCAGAAGAAATTGTACCAAGTGACCATATCAGTTAAATATGCCTGTCATGTCTTAACACTAAACATTTTTGTGCCTGTGACATGTTTCTTGTGCAGGGAGTATTTCCATATTTCTATGATATGAACTCAAAAATCTCATATGAGATAACAAAAAAAGGAAGTTCAGTCTTACGCACCCCATGGATTACCACAGACAACAAACTTAATCTCAATAGAAAAGATAATCATATGTATGTTATGAATTTGACTTGAACAGCAGGCATATGGTATTGAACAGTAGAACTTGCAAAAAATCCGGCAGAATTTGAGACACAAGACTGACCTATTATTTTGTTCATTTGCACTTCCCGATATTCTCAATTATTTTCCTTCAAAACTGTCGTCTATTTGAATCTTCTTCCATGCTAACAACTGATGAAGGATTAGATTAGAGCAGAATATGTATTTAATCTATATTTCTGGCTTTGGTCCATGTACGATCTAGCTTCCCAACTATTAAGCCAGTTCAGCATCCAGTAAAAAAAATCAACTACATATTTTCAAGCATATATGATGACTTCACCTATAATAACGATTAAATCCTCAACACAAAATATCAGCTGTAAACCAAGAGATCATCCAAAAGGTTAGGATCTTACCCAGAGAGATTGATTTCTCTCATCCCCTTGGTCACTTCCCCCATCCTTTCTTCTTTTTATTCCCTTCCTCTTCTTCGGAGCCCACTTGATTCCTGGGCACGAGCATTGCACAGCGGTAACAACAGCAACAGGGTGCCTCCATGCAGCAGGCCATGATCATCAGAGAGCAAGCTAACAATTACAATTCTTATAACATTATTGTATCGGCAACACAATCAGAGGGTTTATACTACATTCTTGAGAAAAGGAAGGGGACCCTGTACAGCTTTGAAATGGCAGCATTGCCTTACTCTGAAGACATTCATAAATAAGAACGAATGCAGTTTCATCACAGAAAGCCTTTGTTTTCCAATTATTTCTTCCTCATTAGCCTATCACTGAAGCTAAAGTAAAGCAAATTCTCATTGAGAAAGCATTTTCTGTTCCAAATATTTTTCTCATTAGCCTATTACGGAAGCAAAAGTAAACTGAGAATATGAAAAGTTACCGGTAAAACAACGAATGATCACTCCAGTTAGGTCTTACCTCCCGCAGTCTTAATCGAAAAGCATAAAAGACACAGTTAGCTATTCAAAAATATAGATTAATTGAACCCATGTTTGCACCTTGTAATACGACAAAACAATGACTCATTGACTTCCACCAGCAGAACCAAAGTTCATATTGGTAATGGACTTGCATCAGATCTTGCTGATGTGATTGGAACCGTCTTGCTCCATCGATCATATCATAATGTAAACAGTCAGTGCTCGTGATGAATACCTGCAATTCACTGGAAACAAAATTTTAAGTTCAAAAATGCAAATTGAAATGTCAGGTGTGAGACAGCTGTAGAAGAAATAGAAAATTTGCAAACATTATACCTGCAGGATTGCAGAGATCATGGCATTCGTCGCCAAACCATCACAACATCTAAGTCATTAACATTGTTGTGCCTGATACCAATTTGGTATCATTCCACTGAATCAAAAGTTCCAGAGTGTTTGACCACCTGGTAGACAAGGACTTCCAATCAAAACACATGGGACATATAATTTGTGATCTGACAAATGTATCGATCCAAAAATATAACAGCTAGAACTACACAATTGAACAGAAGAATGCAATCTGCGAAAATAACCTGTTATCGCCTTCAAATTCATTCAGCAAACAGGACAGATAAATGTGCTAATATTGCAGCTAGGAAACGGATATGTAAAGCATCACAATCCACTTGTGAAAAACCTGGGACATATAATTTGTGATCTGACAAATGTATCGATCCAAAAATATAACAGTTATTAGAACTACACAATTCAACAGAATAGTGCAATCTTCAAAAATAATCTGTTACTGCCTTCAAGTTCATTCAGCAAACAGGACAGATAAATGTGTTAACATTGCAGCTAGGAGACGGATACGTAAAGCATCACAATCACTTGGGAAAAACCATATTAGAATGAGTACAAGATTGCCAGCGCCAATATCATTACTAAACAACTGCGGATATGAAATGCTTAGACTTTTATTTAATTTGAAAAGCATTGGCTGAGAAGATGCTCACAGAAAGCTAGTACAAGGTGGCAGAAGTAATTAAGATATAATAATAATCAACAGCATGACCGACACCAATATATTTCATGTTTTTCTATTTTTAAATGGATAATCTCCACTTTTTGTGGTGCTACTTAGCAAGAAAGACCAAACACTAACAATGCGCCAAATCAAAACCATGAATAAAGATAATCAGCAGGAAGAAAAAAGTCACCCGAATAGCAGAACACCTTCCATGATCCAAGCACTAGCAACATCAAACTTTAGCATCTGCCATGTGAAATCCTGAACATTGGCTATTGTAGAGAACATAGCCTTAAATCAGAAGTGTTCCAAACTGCTGTACAACCCGAAACTGGAATTGAAAATCCCTGACACAACATTTCAGTATAGAAACCTAGCATGCCTCTTTTTGACATGCCATATCTAGTGTGAAGAAATATATATTAAAGGTGACAATGACAGCTATATATATCATCACATTTTCGTATATGCACTGCCAAAGAAGTTATCAACTCATCTTTAACTAAAACCAATGGAGAAAAATATACAGGATAACAAAAGTGTCAAAAGTTGAAGTATCTTGTAAACAAAGAGCTATGCGTATACCTTAACTCTGAAGAATGAGGGGCCTCGAACACCTGATAAATGTAACCATCAGAAAAGTAGATGAAATGCCTTTTGCAACAGGCTGACATGCTGAGCTCATGGCCAATCAAACACCTGATAAATGAAAGAGTTCTTTCCAAAATTTACTAGTTAAAACCACATCTCTGTCACTAACAATAGAGCGAGGCATACCATGGAGACGAACAATTTCATCAAAAAAAAAGCAATGAAAGGGTGTGCAAGAGGTATGAAATGAGCATATTTGGATAAACAATCAATGACTTTGAATAACTGATTTACCAGCCACCTTATGAAGACCACCAAGTGAAATCCATAGAAATATCTTCCCAAATCTGCTTCTGAACCTCCAAACTTTGTAACGCAGGGTGTAAATGAGTAGTGCTGATAGATAGAACAATCACGAACATAGTTGCTCAGAATCCGGCACACCTGAAGTACGTAGAAATCAGCTTGTAGAAAAAGAAGAGTTTTTCTGGATTCCCTCATGAGCAGATCCATGAATTCCCTCCCAAAGTTGCTGCAGAGTGTAGTACAAGCAGGCAAATAAACTAGCCTCTTGTAAAGAATTAAACCCTCCATGGATCCCAAGGGAGACAAACGTCGTCCTTTCTCAATATCCAGCAATAATTGACTCAAATCAGGATCAGTCAAAATTGAATTCCAAAGAGCCACAAAAACAACAAATTGAGGAGGAGATAGCAAAAATAGAATGATCAGTAGATGCTCGACGAGATAAAGCATCAACAACAGTATTCAATCGTCCAGGACGATACTCAACTGAAAAATCATACCCCAATACTTTGCTGGCCCATTGAGTTTGAGGAATTGTCGAAAATCCAGAAGATATTTCAAACAGTAATGATACATCCGAATAAGAAACTACCGTCCCCATAAATAAGGTCTCCAATGTCAACCAACTTTAACCAATCCATTAGCGTTCCTAGGAGCAATAGGATAACTAAAGAATGCCAAAGGTCCGGAGCCCTGATGAAGAACTGCTCCAAATCCAGTTCCAGAAGCATCACACTCAACAACAAATATCGGAGCAGTGGTCAAAGCTTGTTTGAGATGATAAAAAGCAATAGTAGCCTCAGGGTGATGAAATGCCTTTTTGAAACAGGCTGATATCCTGAGCTCATGGAGTTCTTTCCAAAACTTACTAGTGAAAACCAGATCTCGGTCACTCACAATAGAGCGAGGCATACCAAGAAGACAAACAATTTCAATTAAAAAAAAATGAAAGGACCAATGCAAGAGGTATAAAATGAGCATATTTGGATAAACGATCAATCGTTGTAAGAATAACAGATTTACCAGCCACCTTATGAAGACCACCAATGAAATCCGTAGAAATACCGTCCCAAATCTGCTTAGGAACCTCCAAGCTTTGTACGTATATAGATAGCACAATCACGAACAGAATCCGGCGCGACTGAAGAACGTAGAAATCAGCTCGTGTAGAAGATAATGAAAAGTTCACAGGATTCCTTCATGAGCAGATCCATGAATACCCTCTAATAGTTCCTGCAGAAGTGTAGTAGAAGCAGGCTATAAATAAACTCGTCTCTCGTACAGAATTGAACCATCCAGGGATCCCTAGGGAGACGAACATCGTCCTTTCTCAATATCCAGCAATAATTTACTCAAATTAGGGTCAGTCAAAATGAAATTCCGAAGAGCCACTAAAACATCAAATTGAGGAGAGGAGAGGAGATAGCAAAAATAGAATGATCAGTAGATGCTTGACGAGATAAAACATCGGTGAATCGTCCAGGGCAATACTCAACTGAAAAATCATACCCCCAATAATTTGCTGGCCCATTGATTGTCGACAATCCAGAAATATTTCAAACTTTAATGATCTGTCCGAATAGAAACTCACGTCCCCACAATAAGGTCTCCGATGTCGAACAGCTTGAACCAATCCAATAGCGTTTCTTGGAGCAATAGATTACTAAAGATAGACAAAGGTCCGGAGCCCTGATGAAGAACTGCTCTAAACCTCGTTCCAGAAGCATCACACTCAACAACAAATATCGGAGCAGCAGTCGAAGCTTGTGTGAGATGATCAAAAGCAATAATACCATGTACATATCGGAGCAGTAGTCAAAGCTTGTTTGCGATAATCACATGTCTGTTATCAATTTGACATGAACAGCAACCATACTGTTTTGGACAGTAGAACTTGCAAAAAATCCTGCAATTTTCAATCTCAGAAAAAGAAGATTTTACACTCCAATCATAATGAATTGCTGCTTCCTGGGCAAAAGCACTGCACAGCAGAAACAATAGCAACAGGGTGCCTCCATGCAGCAGGCCACGATATCGGAGAGGAAGATAGCAATTACAATTCATAACATTATAGTATAGGCAACATAATCAGAGGCTGATAATCAGAGAGTTTATACTGCATTCTTGAGAAAAGGAAGGGGACCATGAGGTACAGCTTTGCAATGGCTGCAGTAACTTAACTCTGAAGAGTGAGGGGCCTCGAACACGTGATAAATGGAATTATCAGAAAAGTAGATGAAATGCCTTTTGAAACAGGCTGATATGCTGAGGTCATGGCCAATCGAACACCTGATAAATGAAAGAGTTCTATCCAAAATTTACTAGTGAAAACCACATCTTGGTCACTAACAACAGAGGGAGGCATACCATGAAGACAAACAATTTCATAAAAAAAAAGCAATGAAAGGGTCTGCAAGGGGTATGAAATGAGCATATTTGGATAAACAATCAATTACCAGCCACCTTATTTGCAAGAATATTTGAGAACGCCAATGGCAGGATCTTACACAAAAAGGAGAGATGCCCTGGATATAGCCCTAGCACAGGAGCCAACACCTGCCCTTGACGCACGGAGCCTACATACTGGGAAAACAAAATAGAAGAAATCCTATGAAGTAAAAGCATAAAAAACAACTGGGAATCGAAAAGAAAGGTAGACCTTACACTCAGCTCACTCAAAACCTCCATTTGCGACAGGAAGCATGACAGCTCCTCAAACTGACCATGAGCACAACCTGCATGCAATGGGAGAGTTGTGAAACCTTAGGTAACTCGGTATTTTAATGTCAGGGCAATAGCAGTTCAAAATTTTAAATGACCATGTAGTAATATTCTCAATTATTTTCCTTCAAAAATACATTGTCTAATTCAATCTTCTTCCATGCTGGCAACTTGAAGGATTAGAATATGTATTTAGGCTTTATTTCTAGCTTTGGTCCATGTAATTAGAAACTACCTACCGAGTCAATATGGTCATCAAATTTGCTGCACTGAAGAAAATAATTAATTCAAATTATCTTCCGTACATAGGAAATGGCAAGATTCTTTAATCACAGAAAGAGGTAGTAGCCAAGAATGCACATACACACACTACAAATGTTATGATTTATCTCACCCACCAATGCTTGGAGTGTAATTCATACAGACAAACAATTCGGCCTAAGCACTTTTAATCTGCATCTAGAAGACTATAGAGCACATCACACCACTGCATTACCAATGTACGAATTTCAGTCGCTAATGTACCAATGAAAATTTAACGAAGAAGAAAAATACTCAGGTCTTATTCCGATGGAATCAAATTCTTGGAAAACACTCAGATGCTCAATTATAACCAAAATCAAGTAGTAGTGACTTAGATATAGCACCTAGAAATTCGAGAGGGAGAGCAGAGGCTGAGGGAGAAAGCTGGGCCTTCGAGAGGGAGAGCAGAGGCTGAGGGCGGCGATTGTGCCAGCACTGTCTGTGCAAAGCGGTGAAGATGGCGGCGCTGGATTCTGGTGATGCGCGGAAGATGGCGGCGCTGGATTCTGGTGATGCGCGGAAGCAGTTCGCCGGAGATTGCTGCGCTTGCACCCGAGCCGCCTCAGGTACATCCCTGCCTGGCCTCCTCCAGCGTGCCTATCCCAAGCCCTGCGGTGCGCCAAAGCACTGGCTGGTGGATGGAAGGCGAAGCGCCGCCTTGTACGGCGCCGAAGCGCCCTCCCCGCGTGCGCGCCGGGACGAAGGGCCCTGCACCACCGGCATGGCCCCGACGCGCCGCCGCCGCCCCAAAAGGTGCCGTGTCGCCCGGGACACAGATCAGGCGATATCCTGCGTCGATTGAGTCCCCGACGAGCTCTGCACCGGGGCCCCGAGATTGATCGGAACGGAGATGAAGCCGCGGCGCCAGGAATTGGGTGGGAAGAGGCGGCGGTTCTTGTGGCGGTGGATGCGATGCGAATTCGATTGGCCTCGGGGACGAAGACTGTCTACGGCGACGGCGGCGTCGGTTCTTGAGGAGAGGGGTGGGATATGGAGACGGAGGCGGAATAGGAGCCAGAGTCGGAGTCGGACGGAGGCGGCGGCGCTTTCCAACGGGCAGGAGAAGAAAACGCGGGCACCGACCAAGGTGGTCGTAACGGTTAGTGTGTGGTTGGGCCGGATTGGGCCGTTGGAGATTGAAGCAAAAATGGAAAAGCTATAAAGCGAGATCACTTCTCTCCTCCCCAGCTACAGTAGCGACCAGGCGAAAAAAAGAGGCGATCTATCTCCGGCGGCGGCTCCCCTCGGTCTCCTTCCCCTCCGGCGGCCCGCGGGGCTCCGGAGGGTCGGGAGATCGGCGGAGCTGCCGTCCGGGTGTCCTGTAGTTGCTAGGTTAGTTTGTAGATTAGGTTTCCAAAGTTCTAGGGTTAGGGTTTCAGACGCCGTCGCTCGTCGTGGCGATGGTGGCCGTCGTTCGTCTCTCCCGCGGCGGATCTGGCGGAGGCGTCGTCGTTGGCGGCTGTTTCCTCTCCGGTGAGGCCCCGTGGAGAGTTTGTGTCCGGTCGTCGGCGCCGAGGCGGAGGTGGCGGCGGCGATGTGGATCTCGGTCCTCTCGAGCTCGTCCTCGCCCCGTTGGCGGTTCGCTCCGTCGCCAGCGGAGAGCTCGTGGAGGTGGCGCCCTCGTCTTCGTGGGGCGTTCGTCTAGGAGTTTGCCGGCAACTCTTCCCCTTGCCGGTCTGCGAGGGGAGGGGGTTGCCGGATTTTGTTCAAGGTGCAGAGGAGGCTGCGGGGTCGGCAGCAAGAGGAGGGTGGCTCGGGTTCGGCTTCCCCGCGGTGGTTTCCATCGCCGGCGAGCTCCGAGCCGGGATCAAGGGGGGCTTGGGGTGCTGCCCCGGCCTATTGGACTTCGGCTTTTGCTCATCTCGCCCGCGGCGGCGAGTGTCTTCACCGGCTCTTCAAAGCGTGTGCGCGACGGGGCCTTTTGGCTCCGGGGAGCTCCCCTTGGTCTTCGGAAGACGGCGGCCGGTCCTGGCGCTGCGCGGTGGCGACGGCGGCGGCGACTGGCCTCGATGTGCAAGGCTCTCAGGGACCTGTTTGTAATTTCTGGTTGTGTCGAGGGCTTTTGTGCAATTTGGTAGGGACAGCTGTTCCTTCTGTATCCTTCTAGAGTATGCCTGGGTGTGTACGCGTCTTTGTACGTTTTCCTTACGTATTAATACAGGTATGCTTTATCAAAAAAAAAAAGGAAAAGCTATAGTGGTATTTCTATGGTACCGTTTCATATCTTTAAATACGTGTAAAATTTCCAATAAAATATGATTTGGTAGAACCGTCAGCATGAAGGTATGATATAATACATTCATAAAAAATGAAAGTATAAAGAGGGAAAAAAAAGGAAATAAGTACACGAAAAGTAGAAGGCTGCAACTATTCGGGCCTCATCCCCAAAATCGTTAATACTCATATGTTGAATTCTTTTTCTTTTCTTTTTTTTTTTTGCATCTTGCACAAGTTTTTGTTTTTTCTCTTTAATGTTGTATGATGGTAGACGATGATATAGGTTATCCATCAATATCTTTCTTTTAGTTTAACAAATATTTAGTGGTGTATTTTCAAGTTGACAACACACACTAACGTTTTTTTTCAGAACAGGGCAAATCCTTGGAATTTCATTATTTGTGGTAACGAAATCACATCAGGGTCTTGCTTAACAGCATTCAGATGCAAAAGCAGTTCGACAGAAAAGTAAATCTACTTATTTACAAGCCATGACAGGCCGTAACGAAACTCTGCTCCTCTCGAGGGGAGGTTTATAACAGGGAACAGAAAAGCACTGCAACTACTGTCATGATTGAACGAGTCATATTTGCCCAGCTGGTCTCCCACGCATGCACTCTTGTTACTTGCCGGTGATCACCTGCTGACAGCGCGATGCTCCTGGTATTGGCGATGTCTTCCCTTGATCTTGCATGTAGCTGCAGAGCGGCTTCCTTGAGTGTGCCGGCGCCTTCCGACAGCGTTTGCCCTTCCTCGTCCTTCTGCAAACCTGCGACGGTGGAGGCACGCCGTGGAGCGCAGCGAGCAAGTTGGCTTGCGCCTCACCATGGCGTAGGCGTTCGCCTGTGTGTTGCCGGGGCACGGCGAGGACACCGTGCCCGCGGAACGCCAGATCGGCAGTGGCCAGGCCTGGACAAGACTAGTCCATGGGTTCGGCATGGGCCACGGCGCCTGAGATGTGCGCCGCGGGGGTGTCGGGGTGCCGCCGTTGCCGTTGTTGGGGGCGGCGGCCGTCATTCTGATTGCGCTTCTTGTGGCGGTCGCCGCCACTCTTGATTGGAGAGTAGGAGGGCGGCGACGGAGGCGTAGGTGCCAGTGGCTGCGATGGCGGCGGCTGGGTTGGTGTAGAGCCGGTCGCCATGAGCGCTGTCGCCGCCTCCATCTTGGCGTTGTGTGCTTGACGCGCCATCCTGGACGAGGTAGTCGCGCACGAAGTTGAAGTTGGGCAGAGGCTTTTGCGCGGTGAGGACGGAGATCGCGTGGCTGAATTTGGGGTTCAGGCCGCGCAGAGCATTGACCACCATGGACGGGTCTGGGACGGTGTGGCTGCCGTCGCGCAGCAGATCGACGAGTTCCTTGAGGCGGTTAAGGTAAGCATTAATGGAGAGGTCACCTTGATAGAGGCTGTGGAATTCCTGCAGCGCAAAGACAGCGCGTTGGTCGCCGTTATCGCAGAAGAGGCCGCGGATCGCCGACCAGATCAGGTAGGCCGACGGCTTGGGCATGGTGACGATCTGCATCAGGTTGGGGGCGATGGAGTTGTAGATCCAGGAGAGGACGCCCTGGTCGACCTGGAGCCACTCCGTGTCGTGCCACATCATCTGCGCATCGACGCTGCCGTCGATGTGATCGAGCAGACCGAATTTGCGGAAGGTGGCGTTAAGAACGACTCCATATCGAGTAGGTGGAGTCAACGAAATCCAGTGTCAGGGGCACGTGAGTGCAGATGTTGACATGCTGAATTGCGGCCGCGGCGATTGGTGGTGGGTTGGGATTGGGGTCAGCAAAGGGTTGGAGTTGTTGTTGGAGACAGGCTGGTCGCTGAGGAGGAAGAGGAGGACAGGCTGGTCGCCATTGGAGAGGAGTGGAAGCGGATGGAGGAGAGGATCGAGATTAAAGCTGATACCATGTAGAGAATCAATCGCACCTCATTCTTATTGATCTCAGCAGAATATATACATGCATGTACAAAGGGCGGTTAGGCACAACCGTGTGATCCTACAATCTAGCTAAAACGTGAGAGCCAAGCTAGGTGGTGATCGTGAGCTACAACAGAGCCGGTAGATCCAGTCCTAGGCTAATGGCCGTTGGACGATGCTATCTCTTTCTTCATACACCTTGCGCCTATGACACTCCCCACAACGCTCCACACATATTTGCTGACATTACAACCAAAGAACAGGTGATTTATTGTTTCTTCCTTCAAGCAGAAGGCACATTTTTTGTCTCCTTTCCATTTTCTCTTGACGAGATTATCCTTTGTTAGGATTGCGTTTGACAGATTAACCATCCAAATTTTGATCTTCAGTGGCATTGTGGCCTTCCAGATGATATTAAAGTTGACATCACCCACGTTGCTATGCATTTGATTATATAGAGACTTGAGTGAAAACTTCCCAGATTTCAAGATCCTACCTGGGCTTATCAGGCCCCTCAGGCCCCTCCCCTGTCACACATATCCGTAGAGTGTCCCTCATGAGTCTCCATTGTTCGTGTAGGTTCTCATCCAGCCATCTTCTAAAAGTGAATCCCCAATTTCTTTCTCTCATTTGCTATAGCGTGTTAGTCATACTTTCTGTATAGTTCTATGGTTAGCGTACAAACACTTGTTTTGAGACACGCAAATTTAGGAGGATGTTGACAAGCTAGAATGAACACATGTCGCCATCTATTGTTGAGGCATTGATTTGTATTTTAAACTTAACTTGTTTGATACCCGTGCGGTGTCACGTGACTAAATAAAACATTATCAAATAATAATAAGATAAATAAAAGATATCACTAAGTACAAAAACGCCTTTTAGTGGCGGGTGAATGGAGCCTGCAGTGGCGGGTGACCTGGCCATCACCACAGCTCCGCCACTGGAAACCAGCAGGCAAAAGTGATGTGATGTCCTATCCCCGACCGGATCTGGCCAGCCGTCTTGGTCGTAGAGGAAGTCGAGGAGGGACAAGTGGTCCTCGCGCTTTTTGGAGAGGAAGCCGGGATGGGGGCGGATCCGCATGTCCCCAGCCGGATCTAGCCGTCGCGATTGTAGAGGAAGTCAAGGAGGGAGAGGACGAGATGGCCATCGCACTTGGAGAGAAGGTCGAGGAGGGCACCACGGAGGAGCCCCTCGACGGAACCGCACGCGACCACGTCGCACACGGGCGAGAGGGGCCTCCATGGCTGTCGGCGAGAGGCGCACAAGGAGAGAGAGGAGGTGGACTAGGGTTGTGGGTGGGGAAGAAAGGAGAAGTGAGGAGAGGGCGGCAGCGTGGATGCCAAAAGAAAGGAGAAGTGAAGAGAGGATGTTGACCTAAGTGTTGCTTATATATCAATTCGTATTCGGGCTAAAATGGGACCAAATTGGGCCAGATGGTCTGCAGTGGCCGACAGACGTCAACAGACCGCCACTAACAAAAACATTTTTGGACGAGTTTTAAACGTTGATGTCATGTTTGCCCGCCATTACTATGGTTTTCAGTCCACTATAGTGACGGAAATTGAGGTGTTCGTCTATCACATGGGAAGAAAAATGGTCTATGTGAATAGGTAGGAAAACTTAGCACCAAATCAAGCGGCATTCAGAAATCAACCAACGTTGGCACAATGAACCTGGACATCCTTCCAAAACGATGATCATTGACATGCTCAATGTCCAATTTTATTTTCTGCTCTCGTAGACATGCATTTCAGTCAGAAGGTAGTTATAGGTGGTAGCAGCATTTTGCGTGACATGATAAGATATGGGATGATATCACATATTGGCATTGCAATTTCCTCCAATGAACTTCGTGGCGCGAGCTGATTCGACTGTTGGCATGACACGGAATTCTAAGCTATACTTGATGACATTTCCAGGTGACACGGCCCGCAAGTTAGTATTAGTTACGCGATTAGAATTGATCATTTATCTGTTCATTTTGTTGCCCCTCTGCTTCCACACTGGATACGACTGCTCGTCACAAAGATGCACGTGCATCATATTTTCCATTAGTCGCACAAGGGCTCGAATAGATGAACATGCAAATTCCCTCCATAAAAACATGCAACTATAGCATGGCACATGTTATATCTGGACCAAATAGAGTTAGTGTGTGGCAGATAGGGCTAGAAGAATCAGTATTTATTTCTTTTTCCTCACCAAAGCAAATCTGAAATCAGCTTGTGTGCCGTTCCAATCAGAGCCCTGAGTTTTTCCCTTGTTCATTTATGCCTTCTTTTATTTAAGAATATTGAGAGTTTAAACATTTCACATACTCATATATACTTAATGAGATACAACTATTGTTATCTAGTCTCAGATTTCAAATTTATATTCTTAAATGTCCAACTGAAACTTAAGTCTTAGGAATTTTCTGTTAATATTTTGGGAATACTATTTTTATTATACTAATAAATAAGAAATTATGTTGAGTGTTGGATCGTGCAATCCACAAAAGTATCTCAATTAAAATACGATAAACAATTTAATCCTCCGCACAGCAAGAAAGTATAGTTGAAACCTCAAGTACAAGCCAAAACAAGACTTGCTCCATCTCCTTCCATTTCCCTCCAAACCTGTGAGAAGCAAGGCATCCTTGCGTTTCCCGCCATGTCTCCCTGCTCCAATATATCCCACCACCCGGTCCCCGTCTTCTTCAATCCCCATCGAACCCAGAACTCATTAGCTGTCCACTAATGGCGTCCTCGGCCTCCACCTCTGCTTCTGGTTCGCCATCCACCGAAGATGCCGGAGCTGGAAGCAGCAGCTCTGCAATCCAGTGCTTCAAGTACTCGAAACGAGCCACGCTCCGCTCTGTCGTCGGCCGCCCTGACGGCGGCCTGGGACTGGCCGGCCAGCGCGCGGTGGTCGGTGGCTGGGTGAAGGCCTCCAGCGTTCTGAAGGCGAAGCGCTTCGGCATGGCGTCGCCGGCGAGAATGCCTGCCGCGGCGGAGACCACAAACCTAACTTGCACGGAGGTGCTCATGTCAAGATTGCCGCTTATACGCCGCGTTGCCAAGCTGATCACTGGAGGCGCTGGCGCCATTGACAACATCGCGTCTGGCAAGTCTGCGGTCGGGTATGCTCTCGTGCGCATCAACGACGGGTCCTGTGTGCCCGATCTCCAGGTTCTTAATCAATTCCGTTATTTGAGCATTTTTTTCCTATGTAAAGTATTACAAGAAAAGCGTAGGTTTGAATCAAATCTTTATTTTCTGCAGATTGTTGTGGATTCTTCTCTGTGTCCTCTTCAACAAGTTGCTGCGGTTGGAGCTTGTTTATTGGTGGAAGGCGAGATCGAGCTTGTGGAAGGAAGAAGCAAACGGCATGTTGTCGAGCTGAGAGTGGACAAAGTTCTGCACATCGGAGCTGCCGATTCCAACAAGTATCCGCTGTCAAATGTGCGGCTTTCTTCAGAACTTGTCAGGGACCACCCACAGTTTGCTGCTCGAACAATCACGGTTAGTGTGAAATGTTGTTCTTTCTTTGGTTACTAAAGAAACAACTGATTGCTTTTTTATGATATAGAAGTATGGAACTTCAGTTTAGTTTATCAAATCATAACAACTCATTACATGAAACAATCAAACGTTGAAAAACATCTTTCATATTTGTACTTTCATGATGCAGGTTGCCTCAATTGTCCGTGTACGAAGTGAATTAATCCATGCTACCCATGTGTTTTTCCAAACCAATGGATTCTTCCATGTGAATACTCCCATTATAACAACCACCGCTGCAGGAGATCGAAGCAAAATGTTCCGTGTGATGTGCCTTTTGAGTAAATCAGATGACAGAGGCATCACACCTGAAGTAGTAAGAACTTCCATCGAGGCAAAAAAGAAGCAAATTGAAGCGCTGAAGCGAAGCGAAAGCAACAAAGAGGCGCTCGAAGCTGCAGAGTTGGACCTTCAGAGGGCGAGTCATCTTGCAGGACAGTTGGAACAGGGAGGAGGAAATACAGACTCGGCCAATGACTTCTTTCAGCGTCCAGCCTATCTTTCGCCGAGCCATACACTTCATCTTGAGACATATGCTTGCGCTCTAAGCAGCGTCTACACACTGAGCCCAGCATTCCAGGCTGAAAGCGTGGAGCCTCACGAGCACCTGACCGAGAGATGGACCATCGATGCAGAGCTTGCCTTTGCAGAACTTGAGGTATGGACTTCATTTTCAAACACGATAATTGTTCAGAACATGATGCGCTTTTTTGTTCCAGGATGCATTCTCCTGTGCTGAGGATTGCTTGAAGTGGTCGTGTAGCGCAGTATTGAAGAACTGTTCAGATGAGCTGAAGTTTCTATCAACCCAGCAAGGCAACAGAAATGAAGACCGCATGGAATCAGTATTGTCCAGCCAGTGGCTAAGGATTACCTACAATGAAGCTATCAATACCCTTCTTCAGGTATTTTCAGTACTAATGCTGCACCTCCAATTTCAGTCCTACATGAGTAAATATGACTTAGAGATGTTGCATGTAATCATCAGGTCACAGATAAATCATTTGAAACCAAAGTTGAATTGGGAATGCCATTATCACCAGAACATATGAGGTATGAGAATGATTATCAGAAGAAATTTGATCCTTTTAGAAGTTCTCATAGCAGTTTATTTGAAACAATGGCAGTTATCTTGTTGAAGAACACTACAAAAGGCCACTGATTATATATCAGTACCCAAAACAACTGAAACCATTTTATGCACGCCTCATGGAAGATGAGAAGACAGTCTCTGCGTTTGACATAGTCATGCCAAAGGTGAACAGAGCATTTCTAATGCACGAGGAAATTTTCACAATTCATGTCCGACACTTTACACAAAATACGGCTATATTTTTCAGGTAGGAATTGTGGCATCTGGAGCTCAGAAGGAGGAAAGGATGGATATGTTAACATCAAGGTAATATGGCATATGGCTGACCAATATTCCGTAGATTGAAAGTGAATAAATTAATAGTAATACTGATCTTTCTATCTTTTATGAATCTCAATTGCAGGATTGATGAGTTAGGGCTCCCACAAGAACCATTAGAATGGTACTTGGACATCCGCAGGCATGGCACTGCAAAGCACGCAGGTTTCAGCATAGACATGGAGCGGCTCATCTTGCTGGTCACAGGTCTCAAGGACATCCGAGATGTTAGCCCATTCTCCAGAACCAAAGGCAACGCAAGATGTTGAAGACATCAAAATTAGCAATCCAATGATGCGAGGACCTAAATTAGTAACAAGTATCTCCTAATTGCCGGCCCGAAAATGTATGTATTGTAAATGAGGGAAAATGCTTTATGCCCTGATGAAGATGCATGTACAAGATATGTACCCTAATTCGTGAGAAACTGAACTGTTATTATCTCCTTTGTTGTGCTTTTCATTGGGCTGTATAGAGCTAATTAATAAGTTGTCCTAATCATTACTAAAGATGAAAAAACTATTGGGTAAAGTCAGCTAGATAAATGCCATCAATATGATGCAATTATCGGCAATCTTAAAATTGGATAAACTGAACATCCACTTACGAAAAAGATAAAAACCAGCAGATGCCAGTATGCCACCTAACCTTCGTTTTGAATTGCAACCGCCGTCTTATGTTAGTAGAAAGGGTGGACAAACAGAGAGACCCTCCAGAGCTGACTTGGCTCAGCTGTAACTTTCTTTTTCTTTCTTTCTTTTTTTTTTTTTTTTGAGGGCTCAGCTGTAATTAGATTCTATTCGACCTCTCTCAGATTATCAAGCCAAGCTGGGTCAGATGGCTCAAAGAGCCTTGAAGTAGCCCAAATATTTCTAAAAGAGTTGCACTTGCACTAAAACTAAATCTCACGTAGAGACAGGGCAAGTGTGCATACATGTAAGTGCTATGCTCAGTAAAGAAAGAAAAAGAAAACTATCGTAGCCTTACTACTAATTGCTAATGCCTTTCATACAGTTCAATCTTATACATATCATAATCGTCTATGTCTTCAACCAGCTGCCACGAAAAATGGCTTGACCAAAGCTGTCAGATTACTACCCACATCGCAGGGACAGAAACTCTTTTTCATCGAAAAGTATGGAGATTAAACTTCATCACTGAAGCAACTTGAAACCACCATGTGATTAGTTCAATATAATGTTATCATTCATCAATATCGCCCTAGGTTCCATCCTGTCTCACATTGGCACAGGATATGGTCATACGGTGTTACATAAGGAACAGGTGGTCACGAGAAACTCATCACAAGAGAGACGTAGACACACTTAGCAAAAATTAGTAATAGTCATTTTGCAATAATCAAATCATGTGAGACCACATTCCAGCAAAAAAACCATTAACACTGCACCATACTTCATTTCAAGGCAAGTTAAGATTGAGATAGGTTGTAGAAGTTGCAACAATATGTCCAGTAAGAGGATAAGCTATTCTTCAAAAAGTTGGCTAACAGCAACAGCGTGACCAACTGAAACTCCTCAAGGCTTCAACTGGACAGACTAAGATCCTGCGCAGAAAAAAAAAGGAAAATCTGTAAGTCAATAGCACAAACTGGATGCAGAATACAACACCAGTCTACAATTACGTGCAACAATACAATCCAATGAAAAAAGGTTCCAGCATAACTTCACAACTTTTAACATCAAGCATAATAAATAACTACAATACTCCAAAAAATGATTTCCATGCATTCACAACTACCATAAAACAAACATAACTGGACAACCTAGCAATGGGACACTTTTGGTTTGGTATGATGTATGAACATGTTCCAAGCAAGATGAAAAAAACTTAGACATCACAGAAAAACTAATTACCTGAACAACAAAGCATATTGTGCAAAACAACAATAAAAATATGACCACAACAACTGAATCAATATTTTTTTTAGGAAACAACTGAATCAATTTAAGCTCTCAATGTCTTCTTACACACGCTAGGAGACCAATGTAACGATGACGTAACAAATATAGTGGTCACTGGAGGCAAGGCTGTGAGGAACTGGTTGTTGGGAGACTCATCAACCAAAGTACAGCCTCGTACTATGAGACCACTAATTTTATTTAGGGCCCCAACATCCAAGCACCCCGCAGAGAACCTGCAGGTATTTCGAAGCTAACAGAAAAGCTTCCCCCAATTGGCATGGGGCCCTTGACAACAACCAACAGGAAAAATTAAACACACCATCTGTATGGCTGCATTTCAACCACACCACCTAATCATCACACTAGGTCAGCCACACATTTACACCCGAGTTTCAATCAAATAAAGCAAACATTACAAGTGAACCCAAGTGTTTAGGCAGGTCATGCAATTCGACAGCAGGTTGCTCTTTTCCTCTGTCATGTTTAGGTCGGCAATGCAATTCTATTTGTGACCCACTGACGTCTCAAATCAAGGTAAAGTAGATAAATAAAAAGGTTTGCTAATTCGATTAGCCCGTATTAGAATCACATAAATTAGGATGAACAAATCAGCCAGCTAACTCAAACGATTGAGGAAACAAGCATCGTTCGATAATCCAGAAAGAACATCAGAAGAATGCAAGCATTACGAACCTTTTAGATGCTGCTGGGGTACATAAAGACCCTGACCTTGCGCCCCTGCAACAAAGCAAGCACCACAAAAAATTAGGAACGAACAAGAAATGGACGTCAAGAACAAGAACCGGCGCCACGAACGGACAGAGGGAGGGAAGGAGGGAGGGAGGCACAGCTCACCATGGACTCTGGCGGCAGGTTCGACTTGAACTTGGCGCGGACGACGCCGGAGTTGCCGTGCGGGCGTGCGGCCTTGCCCCAGATGCAGCGGTAGTGCGTGCCGCTGCTCTTGGTCTTGGCCTTGTAGATGTAGGCCATCCGCTTGCCGCAGTACCACGACACGTCCTCCTTTGTGTTCACCCCCTCGATTTGGACTAGCGAGGTATTCTCGTACTGGTTCGACTTCGACCTGCACAAGATCATCACCACCACCCCCATGAATGACAGAATGAATCACCCCACGAGGGAGGAACGAACGAGTCCGTCGGGGTGAGCCGGCGTAGTGGCCGGGAAGTGCTCACCTCTTGTGTCCAAGGATTGTGCCACGGGCGTAGAGCCGCACGCGCTGCCCCGTGCGTCCCTGCACCATCTCGCCGCTCCTTCTGCCGCCGGTGACGAAAGCGAGGAGTTGGAGATGGAGTCCGGACGAAGCGACGAGACGAGGCACCTCAGTCGGCGGCGCTGGTGGCGCTTATGTATATCTTGGGCTTGAAATTTAACGGCTGAGATTGGAGCACAAGTATATGGACGCGCGTGATGTAGTTTAGGGGGTGGACAACATTTGGGGAACTAGGGTTTACTCCAGTCACTGCAAATGGGCTGGATTGTCTAAAAGGCCATACGAATTGATCCGACACATCGCCTAAGTTCGGCCAGTACTAGGCCAGTACATTGTGGAGTATGGGCCCTTCAATGTGCTTATTCGAACTCAGTTACCAATTTATTTATTTATTTATTTTGCGATTTGTAACTGCTGGCGTACAAGATGTGCCGGGCAAGGAACAGTGGCGGGGTTTGTCATGTTGACGCTTTCGATGAATTGAAACGGCAATGAGGCGTGATGCCACAGGGCGACGGAAGCGCAACTTATTGTCTAGTCTGTCATCGAGTCTATACAAAGGGTCCTAGGTGTCAGTGAGCCCGGCTTCGGCCATTTATATCGAGTCCCTGTAATTGAACTGGGTATCGAATAATAGAAGAGAAATCGCAAAACACTTCCTCCTTTCTTCTTCTTCCGCAAGTTGCTCTTGCGTGAGAGAGACGCTCACGTCCTGGCGATCGCCGGCGGCCACGGGCTTGTATCGTTGGTGACATATGGTATCAGATTCACTCGATCCGCGGGCAGTTGTGGCACCAGATCCGCATCCCTTCGGCTGAGCTGTAAAATTCCATTGATAGGTTGGTCGAGTTTGAGCAGAGCGATTCGTCGTACAGCTTGTTCTCCCGTAAATCCTGTCACGGTTGGTTTGCTTGAGGAGTGATCACCACGGCGCCACCTAAACCACCCAAACCCTCCGTCCAGACTCAGTTCGTTCTGAGCGCGATGGAGGAAGAGAAGAAAAAGAGTTCGGAGAAGCTGGACAAGCTCCTTGAGAGTTTGGATCTGCTGTTCGCGAATGTCGACAACATCACGACGACGCAGAACCAGTTGATTGCGCAACTCGACATCAACACGAAAGCCGTGAACCAGGTGATGAACGACAACCAGCGCCTCTCGCAGCAGGTGGAAGCTGCGAGTCAGGCGGTGGCCAAGCTCACGCTCGAGGCACAGGCCAAGTACATGGAGGACACACCGGGTGCGTCACGGGACCGCGGGCCGCATCGTCCTCCTCCGTCGCCTCAAGGGGACTCTTTCGGTGAGACGCACGCTACCTTTTCGACGTTTGGTCTTCGGAGTTCTTTGCCTAAATTGCATTTTCCTACGTTTGATGGGGCTAATCCTAAGATCTGGCATGACAAGTGTCTGAATTACTTTAAGATTTTACAATGTGAGTGAGTTAATGTGGGCCACAGCAGCATCCTTTGCATATGGAAGGGAATGCAGCAAAGTGGTTCCAGGTTTACAAGTTAACTCATGACACTGATTCTTGGACTGCATTCATGCAAGCAGTAGAATCTAAGTTTGGGGCTCATGATTACCGAGATGCCTTGCAGGACCTGATCCTTTTACAGCAGTCTAGCTCCGTGGAGGATTATATTGGATTTAATTGGGTTTAACCCATTTATTTCTAATTAAATCAGTAATACTCTAGGCTCACGATTAATGTTATGGAGTTATAAAAGAAATGAATAGGGACGTTAAGAGGGCTGTTCATAAGGTTTGATGACAGCGAATTAACCTTGACCGTTACTAGTAGCTAATGGTGTTTATTCTCCGTACGTTACTAGTATTTGATGACCTGCATCAATACACATCAAGGATGATTCTATCCTCTCCCTTTCATGCCTACATAAGAGAGGTCTGTCCTCACCTTACGAATATGAGACACAACTCCACCTCCTCTGTTGTTGCTGCTACACAACCATTCCCATCGCAAGCTTCTGCGCGCACAGAGTTTGCGAGAGCAGGCCTCCGGAACCTCCATCCGCAAGCGACACCTGCTCGGGTGTGCGGGCGATTAGGTTTTTGGGGAGCGACACCGTGACTGCTCGCTACTTTCGATCGACTACTTCCCGGCGCGCCCGCACCTTTTCCTGACGCTTAAGACTACATCCCGAAGGCCGTTCGCGGGACTGCACCGCGTACCTCTTCCTGCATCGACTAAAATCGGCTACATCGAACAAACTCACGAAAATGGTTCGTGAGATTGGAGCCACCAGCGCCTCCGGCGTAGGTCCCTCCGCTGGGTATATCTCTAACCTTGATCCCTTCTATTTCAGTATGTTTTTAGTTATCACCTTTACCATGAATTTCTGGATTAATTTACTCATAAAAATGCCTAATTTATTAACAATCCAAAAACATGATGTTAGGCATTTTTCTGCTAGTGGTTTCGCTGCTGCACTAAGGCCAAATGCTTTTGATGGTTCTTTCTATAAGAGGTGGCGTGCTCAGATGATCCTGTGGCTTACAGCTATGAACTGCTATCAGGCTGCGAACTGTAGGCCAGAACAGTTCACTCCTGAAGAGGAGGAACGGTTCAATATGGCTGATAATCTGTTCAGAGACGCGGTGATTAGCGCTCTTACTGATAAGTATAAGGATTCATACATCACGTGCACCTCTGCGAAAGAACTATGAGATGTTCTGGACGCTAAGTTCGGTGTTTCTGATGCCGGTAGTGAGCTGTATATCATGGAGCAGCTTTTTGACTACAAGATGGTTGAGAACCGTTCTGTAGTTGAACAAGCTCATGAGATTCAGGCTATGGCAAAAGAACTCGAACAGTTTCCATGTGTGTTGCCTGACAAGTTTGTGGCTGGCGGTATTATCGCTAAGTTGCCACCTACTTGGAGGGATTTTGCTACCCAACTGAAACACAAGAGACAAGAGTTTAGCATGTCTGAACTCATTGGGACTCTTGATGTTGAGGAAACGGCGAAAGCAAAAGACACACGTGAAAAGGGCGTAGGAGAGCCTTCTAGTGCCAATATAGTGCGGAAGGTCATCTCATGAAGAAGAAGAAGAAGAAGAAGGAGGACAAGCTAGAGAAGCCTAAGCAAACAACCACTTTTAAGAAGAAAAAGAACAAAGAAGGTGGCTGTTTTGTTTGCGGGAGCTTTGAGCATTGGGCAAGTGCGTGCCCAGACCGCAAATTTAGACAGGAGAAGAAATCTGCAAATGTGGTCATTAGCGAGACTGAAGGGACTTCTGGGTATGGTAATCTTTCACCCATTGTCCTTTCTGTCTGTCAATCACCGGAGTGGTGGATTGACACTGGGGCTAATGTACATGTGTGTGCTGATATTTCTTTGTTTTCTTCTTATCAGGCCGGCGTGACAGGAGACTTGATGATGGGAAATAGGTCACATGCGCGTGTTCTTGGTGTTGGTACGGTCGCTCTGAAGTTTACTTCGGGAAAGACGGTGCTATTGAAGCACGTGCAGCATGTCCCCTCTATCAAAAAGAATCTTGTTAGTGGCTTTCAGTTGTGTCGAGATGGTTTTAAAATAGTTCTTGAATCGAATAAATGTATACTTTCTAAGTATGGAACATTTGTTGGAAAATGCTATGGTTGCGGAGGCTTGTTCCACTTTTCTTTGCATTATGATGTATGTAATAAGGTTGTGAACAATATCTTTGCTTTGAATGAGTCGAATGTTTGGCACTCACGACTCTGTCACATTAACTTTGGGCTGTATGACGCGGTTAGCAAAACTGAATTTAATCCCAAAATTCAATCTGGTCAAAAGTTCTAAGTGCCATGTATGTGTGCAATCTAAGCAACCTCGCAAGCCTCACAACGCTGCGGAGGCGAGGAACTTAGAGGCATTAGAACTCGTTCATTCCGATCTATGCGAGATGAATGGCGAATTGACTAGAGGTGATAAAAGATACTTGACTTTCATAGACGATTATACTAGATTTTGCTACATGTATTTGCTAAAGTCTAAAGATGAAGCGCTGCATTACTTTAAAACCTATAAAGCTGAAGTAGAAAACCAACTTGAGAGGAAGATTAAACGCTTAAGGTCTGATCGTGGTGGAGAATATTTTTCTAATGACTTTTCTGAGTTCTGCGTGGAACATGGTATTATTCATGAGAGGACACCGTCTTACTCACCTCAATCCAATGGGATTGCTGAGAGAAAGAATCGAACTCTAACTGATTTGGTTAACGCCATATTAGAGACAACGGGTCTTTCTAAGGAATGGTGGGTGAGGCGATCTTGACAGCATGTCATGTCCTGAATAGAGTAATGGCATAAGAAAAGATTAAATCTCTCATATCTGCGCACTTGGGGTTGTTTGGCCATGGTAAATGTGCCAATCAACAAGAAGCGCAAACTTGGACCTAAAACCGTTGATTGTATCTTCCTGGGTTATGCTACAAATAGTGTGGGTTATAGGTTTTATGTAGTGAAATCTAGAGTACCTGACATGTTGGTTGGTATAGTCTTGGAGTCCAGAGATGCTACATTCTTTGAGAGCGAATTTCCTTTCAAAAATGCACCTAGCACGTCTAATCGTGAATCTACATTACCCCATGAGCATTTCATTCCGGTAATACCAAATGAGGAACCCCATGTGCAAAATCCTGAGGAGGATGACAATATAGCCGAAAGGGTAAGAGACAAAGGACCGCAAAGTCTTTTGGAAATAACTTTATTGTGTACCTCGTGGATGACACACCAAGAACCATTGAAGAGGCATTTCATCTCCTGATGCTTACCTCTGGAAGGAAGCAATAAGGAGTGGAATGGATTCAATTATGTCTAATGATACTTGGGAGGTTGTCGAACGTACTTACAGGTGCAAACCCATAGGATGCAAATGGGTGTTCAAGAAAAAGCTTAGGCCTGATGGTACTATTGAGAGGTACAAGGCAAGGCTTGTGGTGAAGGAATATTCACAGAAAGAGGGTGAAGATTATTTTGATACCTACTCACCTGTTGCTCGTTTGACCATAATTCGAGTATTACTTTCCCTGGCAGCCTCACATGGTCTTCTCGTCCATCAGATGGATGTTAAGACAGCTTTCCTTTATGGAGAGTTGGATGAGGAGATCTATATAGATCAACCTGATGGGTTTGTAATAGATGGTCAAAAGAGTTTGGTGTGTAAGTTACTGAAATCCCTGTATGGCCTCAAACAAGCTCCTAGGCAATGGCACGAGAAGTTCGAAAGGACTTTGATATCGGCTGGCTTTGTTGTGAACGAAGCCGACAAATGTGTATATTATCGGTATGATGGAGGCGAGGGAGTCATCCTGTGTCTATATGTTGATGACATACTGATCTTTGAGACCAACCTTAATGTGATTAAGGAGGTAAAGGATTTCTTGTCCAACAATTTTGAGATGAAAGATTTGGGGGTAGTAGATGTTATTCTTAATATCAAGCTACATAGAGAAGGCAATGGTGGGATCACACTTTTGCAATCCCACTACGTGGAGAAGGTTCTGAGTCGCTTTGGGTATAGCGATTGTCAACCTGCTCCCACGTCTTATGACCCTAGTGTGCTATTAAGGAAAAACCGTAGAATAGCAAGGGATCAATTGAGATATTCCCAAATCATTGGTTCGCTTATGTACCTGGCTAGTGCTACGAGGCCTGACATCTCGTTTACTGTGAGCAAACTGAGCCGGTTTGTGTCAAAACCGGGATGATCATTGCCGAGCTCTTGAGAGAGTAATGCGCTATCTGAAGGGTACTGTGAGCCATGGCATTCACTATTCTGGGTACCCGAGAGTACTAGAGGGATATTGTGATGCAAACTGGATATCCGACGCTGATGAGATTATGCCACAAGTGGATATGTGTTTCTACTTGGAGGTGGCGCTGTTTCCTGGAAGTCTTGCAAGCAGACCATCTTAACGAGGTCTACCATGGAAGCAGAACTTACAACTTTGGATACTGCCGGCATTGAGGCCGAATGGCTTCGTGATTTCCTTATGGATTTACCGGTGGTTGAAAAACCAATGCCGTCTATTTCCATGAACTGTGACAATCAGACAGTGTAGTCAAAGTGAACAGTTCAAAGGATAACATGAAGTCTACAAGGCATGTGAAAAGGCGGCTGAAATCTGTCAGAAAATTGAGAAACTCCGGCGTTGTATCGTTGGACTACGTCCATACGTCTAAGAATCTGGCAGATCAATTTACAAAAGGGCTGTCACGTAATGTGATAGACAGTGCATCGAGTGAGATGGGCTTGAGACCCACTTGATAGACTATCATAGTGGTAACCTGTTCTATGTGATCGGAGATCCCGTGAAGTAGAATGGCGAAACAAGCTAGTGATAGTCTGAGAGGAAAGACCCTAACTGGTCTATCTCAGATGCACTTCTTTCCTAAAAACTGTAAGGAAGGATGGTTTTCTAACCTTAATGTGTTCCAAGTGGCTTATGAGAAGCAAAGATATCGTCCTACAGGATATCTTCTGAGGAACACACCTATATGAGTCTGACTGCTAGTCACGGTCTATGAGATGGTGGGAATCTTTAGATACTCAATGGGCCAGGAGTATGACTTATATGTTCCAACCCGCGGGGATGCTTCAGGCAGCCTAGTACCGGTAAGGGACATTGGTCAAGCTTGTTCGCACAAAACTGTCAATTCAAGGCTTAGTCTATTGTTCAGTTGTGGATAAGTGTAGTCTCTGTTCTAGGTGGATGTTCAACTTAACAGTCTCCGCTAAAACACTGGTATATCAAAAACACATTGGATTTGAGAGCATTTCTCGTATGTCGTAGAATATTGGTGGGGATTGTTGGATTTAATTGGGTTTAACCCATTTATTTCTAATTAAATCAGTAATATTCTAGGCTCACGATTAATGTTATGGAGTTATAAAAGAAATGAATAGGGACGTTAAGAGGGCTCTTCATAAGGTTTGATGACAGCGAATTAACCTTGACCGTTACTAGTAACTAATGGTGTTTATTCTCCGTACGTTACTAGTATTTGATGACCTGCATCAATACACATCAAGGATGATTCTATCCTCTCCCTTTCATGCCTATATAAGAGAGGTCTGTCCTCACCTTACGAATATGAGACACAACTCCACCTCCTCTGTTGTTGCTGCTACACAACCATTCCCATCGCAAGCTTCTGCGCGCACAGAGTTTGCGAGAGCAGGCCTCCGGAACCTCCATCCGCAAGCGACACCTGCTCGGGTGTGCGGGCGATCAGGTTTTTGGGGAGCGACACCGCGACTGCTCGCTACCTTCGATCGACTACTTCCCGACGCGCCCGCACCTTTTCCTGACGCTTAAGACTACATCCCGAAGGCCGTTCGCGGGACTGCACTGCGTACCTCTTCCTGCATCGACTAAAATCGGCTACATCGAACAAACTCACGAAAATGGTTCGTGAGATTGGAGCCACCAGCGCCTCCGACGCAGGTCCCTCCGCTAGGTATATCTCTAACCTTGATCCCCTCTATTTCAGTATGTTTTTAGTTATCACCTTTACCATGAATTTCTGGATTAATTTGCTCATGAAAATGCCTAATTTATTAACAGATTATGCTAGAGACTTTGAAAATCTCAGATGTCAAGTCTCTATGCACAACTCTGGTTATGATGAGATGTATTTTACTGCACAGTTTATTCATGGGCTCAAGGAGGACATAAAAGGAGTGGTTCAGTCTCAGTACCCGACTCTGTTGACAGAGCAGTCCTGCTGGCCAAAGTGCAGAAAAGAGTATTGGAAAGGCAAAAACCAAATGGGGTTAAAATGTATACTGCTAACAAGAATGGTTATCAGAAAAGTGATAACAAGAATGCAGGGCAATCTTCATCTCTATGGAGGGAAAGGCAATTGCGAGATTACAGAAGAGCCAACAACCTGTGTTATTTCTGTGGAGAAAAGTTTGATTCTGCTCATATCAGTGTGTGCGTAAGAGGCCCAAGAGTCAAGTGAATGCTCTAGTCATCAATGAGCTAGATAAGAATCTCACAGAAGAAGTTCTTAATCAGTTGGCTATTGAAGATTCTTTGGCTGAAGAGTTTTGTCAGTTATCTCTTAATGCAATTTCTGGCACTGAAGGTGTGGATTGCTTAAGGGTGAGAACTTTGGTCAAAAATCAAGTCATGCTTATTCTGATTGACAGTGGCAGCTCACATAGCTTTATTAATGAGGCCTTCTTGCCACGAGTGGGCATCTCACCACCTAAAGTGGAGTCTGTCCAGGTGAAGTGCATAATCTCTGAGGGCATAGTGCATAATCTGGAATGGTGGGCTCAGGGGAATACCTTTCACTCTGATATGAGAGTCCTACAGCTTAGGGCTTATGATGCTATACTGGGTTATGACTGGCTCAAACAACATAGCCCAATGACATGTGATTGGGCAGCCAAGCATATTTCATTTCTGGATAATGGCAAGACTGTCACCTTGCAAGGAGTCACAGCTCATACAGAGAAGTGACTAAGCTATCTGCTCCAACACTATTGAAGTGGTGTCAGGGTAATGATGTGTGGGCTCTAGCCATGCTGCAATCTATGGATAGCTCTTCTGTTGGATCAACTCATCCTGTAGTTCAGGAGGTGTTGGAAGAATATCATGATATTTTTGAAGAACCTTCTGGTCTTCCTCCACCTAGAGTGTATGATCACAGAATTCCTTTGTTGCCTAATGCAACCCCTGTTAACTCCAAACCCTACAGGTATAACCCTTTGCACAAAGATGAGATCGAGAAACAAGTTAAGAAATTACTGGAAGAAGGCTTGATTGTTCCAAGTGTTAGCCCTTTTGCTTCACCTGTCTTATTGGTGCAAAAGAAAGATGGTAGTTGGAGATTTTGTGTGGATTATAGAAAACTCAATTCTCTCACTATCAAAAATAGCTTTCCTATGCCTGTCATTGATGAAATATTAGATGAATTGACTGGTACCAAGTATTTCACTAATCTGGATTTGACTGCTGGTTATCATCAGATTAGGATGTGGGTGGATGATGAGTATAAAACTGCTTTTCAAACTCATCATGGTCACTACCAATTCAGAGTGACGCCCTTTGGACTCAGTAATGCCCCTGCTACATTCCAGTGCATAATGAATGAAATTTTGAGTCCTTTCTTGAGGAAATTTGTTCTGGTCTTTTTGGATGACATCCTGATATATAGCCCTGACCTGAAAGCTCATGTTCATCATCTACAACTGGTTCTAGCTAGAGAGAGAATCAATTTTATCTCAAGAAGACCAAGTGCGCCTTTGCTAGGCAGGAGATTCATTTTCTGGGACATATTATATCTAATAAAGGGGTACAAACTGACCCAAACAAGACTGTTGCCATGGTCAACTGGTCAGTGCCTAAAAACACCACTGAATTGAGGGGTTTTCTGGGACTCACAGGATACTATAGGAAGTTTGTCCAAAACTATGGAATTTTGGCAAAACCTCTCACAAATCTGTTGAAGAAGAAACAATTTCTTTGGAATGATCAAGCTCAGCAAGCTTTTCTGCAGCAAAAGCAAGCAATGACCAGGACCCCTGTGTTTAGCTATGCCTGATTTCAATGAAGTTTTTGAAATAGAAACAGATGCTTGTGACTCAGGGTTGGGAGCTGTGTTGATGCAGCAAGGAAGACCTATTGCTTTTATCAGCAAAGCATTAAGTGATAGACACAGACATCTGTCTATGTATGAGAAGGAGTTTATGGCCCTGATACTGGCTATTGAAAAGTGGAGACCCTATCTTCAGAGAAGGGAATTTATTATTCGCACTGACCATAAAAGTTTAGCTTACCTGGATGAGCAACACCTTCAGTCAGACATGCAGAAGAAGGTGATGGCTAGACTTATGGGCTTGCAGTTTAAGATCTTGTACAGGAAAGGAAAGGAGAATCTGGGTGCTGATGCTCTTTCTAGAGTTGCTCATACTATGCAGGTTCAGGCCATTTCTGTGGTGCAACCAAAATGGATCCAGGAGGTTGTTAATTCATATGTGACAGATGCATCTGCACAAAAGCTGCTATCACAATTAGCTATTGACAGCCCTAGTGCAGAAGGTTATTCTTTGTCTCAGGGCATCATTAGATATCATGATCAGATCTGGATGGGTAATAACTCTGCACTCAGGACTAAGTTGATTGCGGCCATGCATTCTAGTCCTATTGGGGGTCATTCGGGAGTACAAGTTACTTATCACAAAATGAAGAGGTTTTTCTTTTGGTCAGGCATGAAACAAGATGTGGTTGATTTTATCAAGTAGTGTCAGGTTTGCCACAGCATGCAAAACATGAAAGGGTTCATCCAGCAGGACTTCTACAGCCTCTGCCCATACCATAGCTGCTTGGCACGACATTTCTATGGATTTCATCTCTGGATTACCAAAATCTGAAGGTTATGATGTCATATTGGTGGTGGTTGACCGTTTCACCAAGTATGCTCATTTTATTCCTCTTAAACATCCATACAATGCTAAGATTGTTGCTAGAGCAATGTTGGATAATGTGATTAGTTGCATGGAGTCCCCTGTACTATTCTATCTGACCGTGATAGTATATTTCTCAGTGACTTTTGGAAAGAGTTATTTGACAATCTGAACACTAAACTCATTCACACCACTTCATATCACCCACAAACTGACGGGCAAATTGAGAGGGTGAATCAGTGTTGAAATGTTTTTGAGATGTTCTGTGCAGCAAGCTCCAAAGAAGTGGAAGAGTTGGTTACCTCTAGCTGAATTCTGGTACAATGCTACATTTCTTCATTGGGGTGTTCTCCATTCAAAGCCTTGTATGGACAGGAACCTAATTTTGGTGCTATCCCTGTCCTTGGGGAACAATCTGTCCCTACTGTCCAGGAGCTGTTGGAAGAAAGACCAGTGCACACTGCTTTCCTCAAAGAACAATTAGCTGCAACTCAGAATAAGATGAAGCTGTATGCTGACAAGAAACGTACTGCTCGGGAATTTATGGTGGGAGAGCAAGTTCTACTGAAACTACAGCCTTATGCTCAATCATCTGTGGTTCATCGACCATTCCCTAAGCTGGCCTATAAGTTCTTTGGTCCTTACACTATTATCGAGAAGTAGCAGCTTATAAGCTCCAATTACCACCTGATAGTTATGTTCATCCGGTGTTTCATGTATCTCAACTGAAGCCATTCACACCGGACTACACTCCTGTGTTTAAGGAACTGCCCAAGGTCCCTGGTCTTGATTCTGCTGATATAACTCCGGTGGAAATCATGGATCGCGGTTTGGTCAAGAAAGGTAATAGTGCTACAAGTATTGATTCGCTAGTCTCATTTATCTCCGGACCAAAACTACTTGGGAAGACTATTATGTGGTGAAGGAAAGGTTCCCAAATGCTGTTGCTTGGGGACAAGCAACCTCTGCAGGGGAGGGAGGTGTAACTGCTGGCATACAAGATGTGCCGGGCAAGGAACAGTGAAGGCGGGGTTTGTCATGTTGACGCTTTCGATGAATTGAAACGGCAATGAGGCGTGATGCCACAGGGCGACGGAAGCGCTAGTCTAGTCTGTCATCGCGTCTGTACAAAGGGTCCTAGGTGTCAGTGAGTCCGGCTTCGGCCATTTATATCGAGTCCATGTAATTGAACTGGGTATCGACAAATAGAAGAGAAATCGCAAAACACTTCCTCCTTTCTTCTTCTTCCGCAAGTTGCTCTTGCGTGAAAGAGACGCTCACGTCCCGGCGATCGCCGGCGGCCACGGGCTTGTATCGTTGGTGACACGATTACACAGTACAATTCAGACACTCACAACGTGCACACACTCACCTCTATGAACGCACAAACGCAAACATTACCCCTATGAGCATCTTCGAAGACCGAGCCGGCAAATCTTCGAGATTGATGAAGTCACCACTGGCGCTTCGCTGTCGACGGCCACGTGGCCTCCCACTGAACGCACAATGTCGTTAAATCCTAGAAAATTCGCTTCCACGAGGAGTCGAACCTAGGACCTCAGGTGCTACTAAGACTCTTATAACCACTAAGCTACATGCCCTTTTGCTCAGTTACCAATTTTCACTTAGGTGGAGTATAGGATAGGAGTCATTGATGTTCCTGATTCTAAAAAAAAAGAGTCATTGATGTTCCTAAAAAAGGACTCATTGATTTATAATGCTTTAACCTAAGTGATCAAAACCATGAGAACTCTGAAGGGTAACAAATGTTAGCGAATTATTTGTAACAAATGTATTGTCAATGCTGTGTGGAGTTTACCTTCGGGTCCCGGTCTCCTCTGGGGCGGCCCTTCGGTTCTCCCGAAGACCAACTACACAGCAAGGAGGCGACGGTGGTGCGTGCTGCGGCGGCGGCTCAGGTTGTTGCGGCTGCCGTCCAGAGGCACGGGAGGCCCTCACGGCGTTGGAGGAGCGGAGACTCAATGTTCTTTGTGCACCTAACTACTCAGATCTTCAACTATTAATGTGCAGTACAATCTTTGTTTCTCAAACAGGTGAGAATATCCGCACCAGAGATTTGACCTTACACTTGAATTCTTACTAGCATGTTGAATTCTCAAACTTAGGTGAAAGGCATGCCTCAAATCTCATATTCTCTCTTGAAAAAACAAAGTATATTGTAAGGAGCATGCCATACATAGTTTTTGTTTGCATATACCCATCGAATGTTGCTGATATACAAATGCAGACAGAATGTAAACGGTCACCCTATCCTACCACTGCTTGTTTGCGAAAGGACAGCTGACGGTTCCTTTAGTGTACATAATATCCTCTAAAATAATGCAAGTAACAATTCCGAACAATGGAGAAAGCCTCCAGAAGGTAAACTTATAATTAATTTAATGTTGACGCTGCATTTGATGAGGACTCTGGTACAGGGAGCACGGTGGTTGTTATCAGAGACGCTGGGGGTGGCTGTATCTCTGCAGCTCATAGCTATTTAGCCCACGTTGTGCATGCACAGATGGCGGAAGCTCTGTCACACCCGATTTCTATATACATAAATCGGATGCATTCTACATGTATGCCAGGATCTGTTTTATCATACATGTAGCGACATAAACAGTGATATACAGTTCTATACGAATAAAACAACTTTAAATACAACAAACCAGAGTTCTAAACACAGCAGCAGAAGAAACACCAGGACGCTCCACAGGCAATCGACTGGCGGCAACGCGACCTTCTTTGCACCGTCTTCAACGTAGTCTTTGGCTTTCTCACTGAGCAACAACAATATATGGAAAAGCAAGCGCATGAGTACATTCCGTACTCAGCAAGTGTGGGAAAGTATGACATGCAAGGCTAAATTCAAGAAAGGCTCATTTCAGGGTCTGCATCTATGCAATCCTAATATAGACACCTATATCAAAAGCATCCTATTTACTAAGTGTGATGACAACTCCCAAACCAAGAGACAGCTCACCAGGTTCCCACCACCTGGCTACCAAGACTCACCAGGTTCCAACCACCTGGCTACCAACTCATCGGGTTCCCACCACCCGACTACCAACCAACCAACCACCAACTAATCATGAATAAGTCTAAGCTTGCTCGTGACCGTGAGCACGGCTGTCAAGACAGTTTTACACTCTGCAGAGGTTGCACCCTTTACCCACAAGTCGTGATTTCATCACCCGTCGGTGACTAAAAACCTCCATTATGCCATATGCACACTTCCTTAGGTGTGCGGCCAGGAGATCACTACGAGGCCTTTACAAAGCGCTTCAAAACCTGTATGCACCCGCTAAGGTTCCACCGCTAACAGCATAATGGAGTCCATTTTACCTCCGCTGCAGAAGCCCCCTCTGGCGCCACTAAACCACCGAATGGTGCACACAAGTTAAGAAGACATCTAATTAATTGGCCAAGCTGCTCCCATAGCAGTCTTGTGATGGCGCGGATATGCCGGGTTACATGCTCCATGAACCGGTCCTTAGAATCTAAAGCAGGTACAAACACAAACCAAAGTCTCGTGCACGACGGCACCATACCAAACCAACCATCCTGCTCAGATTCATAATCACCATGTTGCTAACCATTTACCAAGCCCATTTAGTTGCATAGATCATTAGTCAAAATTAAGGACACTTCCCACCCAAAACATACAGCAGGACTAAGCATAAATCTACCCAAAACCTAGACACTACCCAACAGGCGACAAGGAATAATAAGGAACAGGATAATGACGCATAGGATTCAAATTAAACGCAATGCATTCAAGGAATATACTACAAACTACTACTAATAGGAGCAAGATGTTCAAGGACACTTGCCTGTTTATATAATGTTGCTCAGTGAATATTGTCTCTTGCTCTTCATATCCTCGTATCGCTTCTTCAACATCATCATCGATTCCAATGAACTAACGATAAAAGAAAAAGCACAAACAATTAAATACAGTACACCAAACAGAGAGAACATATCATGAAAACACTATAGTTGGATAGATTACAAAGGGACGAAGATTTAGGCGCAAGAATCGCCTAAATCAGAGCTATCGATGAAAAGATATGAGAAATTCAGGTAATAAAGATTTTCTGTATAGTAACCAGGGCTTAAAGAATTGTATTGCGCAAGAGTGGTGCATGCTGAGGCGATCAAAAGAAACTAGAGTATTTTATTCTGGAAGCACAGCGCGCTGCATGGTCTGATTAACAAATGAAGAGGTACGCCAAGATTGGATCATAGCCATTCCGAGCACATCTAACAGATGGGATGGAAACAAAAACGATCACTGGAGACCAGCTATGGCAGAATGCCATTTGCTGAGGCGGCAAACTCAAGGAAGACATGCTACCCTGAGCTACGGTCTACGGGACTCGACGAAAGGTAACTCAAAGGAATGAGACTGGTTTAGAGTTCTCACCAATGGCGTTGCGATGGCAGCAAACGGCTGGCTGTGGACTTGTCGATGATGGCGGATCGTGGTTGCTGGCGTTCGTCGAGGTCTCGAGGGTGCCTCCTTGACTGGGAAGCACGGACGAGGAACATCAAGCAAGACTCCTCCCGGGCTCGCGGTTCCGCAGGACGCGACGGAGATGTTGGGCAGGGCTTGACGATGTAGATCGTGGAGCTCCATCGGAGGCCACCAATGGCGAACGACGGCGTCGGGTTCCGGGGCGGAGCGGCGACGCGAAGGGCCGGGATGCGCTCCTCGCGTACCAGCGCATCCGTGGAAGGTGTTAAGGAGGCAGTGCACGCACGGGTAGTGCAGATCGACGCTGTACGACGATGCTTTGCCGGAGACGGGGGAGACGATGACGGTGGCACTGTGGCTCGAATTTGCATGTGGTGATTGTTGGGGCAGAGAAAGAGGTGTCGTGAGATGCTTGGTAGAGAGGGAAAGCAGAGCGCTTGGTTCTCGGAATTGATGGCCGGAGCAATGGTGCATGCTGGAATTTTTGGAAACTGCTAGTCTGTGCGAACAGAAGTGGAGGAAGGACGGGATTGCATCCAGGTTCATAGTTGTACTGCCGTAAGCACGATTGATTGAGGCAGTAATGGCGTCCTGCTGCCTGAGAGTCATTAAGGGAAAATTACGAGCAAGGAGAGAGATGGAAAGAAAACAAAAGATGACATAATCACTATTGCTTGCCAAAGGATCACGCGTGCATATTGACTGCTGCATGGCAAGATAGGCTGGGTGTTTCGGGATTTTAGAAATAAGTGGGAAAATAGATAGAAGACAATTTTAAATTGGGAAAAGAATTGGCACAAGGATTCTCAAGGATACGGGAAAAGAAAAATGACAAGGGATTATCCAACTATCAATTACCTTAACCTATTCTAAAATTTTATAAATTCATTTTCCATTACATAAAACAAATCATTTTATTTTAAAAAGCTTTGAAAATTAAGGAAAAAGCTTCACATCCCAAAATAGAAATTTTGGGGTGTGACAAGCTCCTGCACTGAAGGAAGGATTATTGCTAGCTCAACATATCGGATGTAACAGGTTTATTGTTCAAGCAGATTGTATGGAAGTTGTGCAGAGCATGCAAGATGGTGGTTTCTTGGCGAATTCAGCAGCGGTCATTTACGATGAATGTATTACAGTTTGGAATGATTTCGTTGAGGTTACTATAGACACTGCAACAGGGATGCCAATCAAGTGGCACATGAGCTGGCTAGGCAAGCTTTTATTTCTAAACAGTCATGTACGTGGGTCGATGAACCTCCTAGCTTTATTTTGACTCTGTTAATGAACGATGTAACTATTCTATTGAATCAATAAAGCTCGCCGAATGGCATTCCCTAAAAAATAAAACAATTCCAAACAATGGATTGTTGATCCATAATAAGACAATGTTATGTGAGACATTACAAATTAATTATGAGTCAAAACATCATATCCTCGAAAACAATACATTATTTCTGCGTTGTTCCTTCAACAAAAGTCAGCAATTTTACATATCAAAATCATTGATGTTACTAATCCAGTGCGTTGGGGCTCGAAAACAAAATTAGGTACGTCTAACTTTAGTGTTTATTTGGTTGAATGTATATTTGAGCAGACGCAGTGCTAGGATCTTCTGTCTATCACAAGCGGAAGAATTTGTAACGCCGCAAGAGTGAATTTGTATCTCAGCTGCATGGACAGCACAAGGTTTCAAAAATTGTTTGAAGTTTTGAATCGAAAAAACCGGTAAAACAATAAACCGAGCAAAAGCCAAGCACATTGACCGTTGCTTGGGGTTGCACCTCAAGCAGAAAGCAGCCCTTATCGAAGATCTGTTGTTGCCTCCAATATGTTTTGCAATATGCTACTGTTTTGCATCTTCTTTTTTTTGTCTTGGCCTTTAATCTACGTGGATCAGCTTGATACTATACATTGCTATATGCTTATTTTCACGGATTGGTCCAGTGAAAACCATGTTACATGGATATAACTGCAGATCGACATGAATCATGATAAACTGTATTGACATAGTCTATTTTAACTTGATTTCATGATTATATTTCAACTGCAATATTGCAATCTAGATCTAGGTAGGTGACAATCACACTTTGACCGTTAATATGGCTAAAAAATAATATAGTTCAACAAAAGGTAAATTGGTCAATTCAATCATCTTTCTCTCTATGTGAAACTAAAACTACAAAAGTAGCCAAACGATATTTGAAGTGATTTGAGAAACATTTTTGAGTAGAAATTAGACGTTTCTGATTCTCAGATAATCTGAAACCGTACCAAATGTATTCCTCGTTTAACGATGGGTTTTGTGGGTTTATCAAGATAGTTTGTTTTTAAAAAAAGAAGACCAGTTTTTTATGTTTACTACTCTATTTTTCAAGTATACTGATCAGTTTTCTCTATTTTTCAAGTATATTAATCGGTTTTGAATTTTTTAAAAAAATTAAATTAAAAAACCAACTGACCAGTGATACCGAGCCAAACCATTCCCGCAAAAACCACTTTGGTTTGTGTCGGGTTTACAAATCTTGGACAGCACACACCCAACGCAAAAACCACTTTGCTTTCTGTCGGGTTTTCAAATCTTGGACAGCACACACCTAACCTGAACTAGTGGTAACTATATATCCCCAAGTGAAAGAAATTATCAAAATGCTTGGAACAAAATATGAAAGAAATATTGCTTTTCTACCCCTAGTTTGCCTTCCAATTGCGATTGTGTCTCTTTTTTTTCAACTTTGCGATTTGTGCCTGATTTTTCAAACTAAAGCAAGAGAGATTTACCCATGTGGTTGCAAGTTGCAACCACAAGGGTAATTTCTAGCTTCAATTTAAAAAATTAAAGGTAAAATCGCAAAGTTGAAAAAAGAGTAAAATCGCAATTAAAAAGCAAACCAAGGTAAAACGCAAATGCCCAAATATGAAACACAAGCAAGAAGAGATCAACACAACCCATCCATTCAGGTTCCAAGTTCACATCAATTGGCAATATCAATTGTCCAGACTCCATACCACGACATAAACAAAACAGGGAAATTTAACAGCCATCAACAGTCTTCTACAAATGACAACAGTCCACATAATTATTCTGCTCCAGACAGAGTTAAACGACGGCCATCACCGCCCATGACGAAGGCCGAACCCGAGCTCGAGCTGCGGCTCATCGTCCGGCGGCAGCCGCGGCCGCCTAAGCGCACTTCTTGGCGGAGGTGGCGGAGGCGAGGACCCAGGTGACGCCGAAGGGGTCGACGAGGGTGGCGCCCAGTCCACAGTAGTCCTCGGTGACCTCTCCCTGGAGCACCGCGCCGGCAGTCACCACCTGCGCCGCAGCGGCGTTCACGTCGTCGGTCTCCAGGCGCAGCACGAGCCCGCTCACGGCGGCGCCGTCCTTGCCCCTGCGCATAGCAAAACAGCAACAAGAGTGAGCCCAACAAGAGTGAGCTTCAGCTACATTGAATATTGCATAAACGTAAACAGCGAATCAGCACAACAACGGAATGCCAGGAATAGTTGACTACGGAGACTTCGTACAAAGAACAAATCTGCAAGGTGTACAATAATGAATTCCTAATTTAGAGTTTGGATAGATGCGGTAATGATGAATCTGACCTAAACAGGTGACTAGTTCAATAGTCTCCCCACAGAAAAGCAATATTCTAAGGTAGCCACAGTACGGACGAACGGCAGAAGAAGGCCAAAAGAGCACAAAAAGAAACCTTGCATATGAACAAACAAGCACTGGAAGAAAACAACTGACAGAGCAACTGACAGAGCAACTTTACTTTCCTTTGTTCCAACCCTTCAGATCTACACATTACAAAACTAAACAAATGCTAACTAAATCGTAGAAAGTGCTGAGCCATTAAAAATACTATGCAGTCTACTAAGAAATATTATTGCTACCTTAAGAATCGAAACTAAACATTTCCGTCCTGGCTACTCACAAACAACCATCCCAGTAGGCAAGACAATATCCCGTTCTTGTAGTATTCTTGACACATCATCGAGCCTTTTCAGGATTTTCATAGATCCAATAAACTTAACGCCAAAAATAGCTTCTAGAACAAGCATATCCGCATCTAGAAGGCACAAGCCTCTAAAACTTCACTAGGATAACAGAAACGAAAAGAGACAAAGAACTGCAGGGTTTAGCGAGGGTTTGCAGTGCTTACACAGCGGCGACGTCATCGCCGGCCTGGTCGCAGACGAGCAGCGTGGCCGCTCCGACCTTCAGCTCCGCGCAGAGCAGCGCCGACAGCTCTCCCTCGCCCTTGCGCTTGGGATGGGTGGAGCGGGACACCTCCTCCGCCGCGAACGCCGCCTTGTAGAACGCCACCGCCTCCTCGGCACGCCCCGCCGGCACGGTCACCTGCACCTTCAGCCCGGTGAACACCGCCGCCGCCACGGCCACCGCCGCGGCAGCGGGCACCTCCGATCCGTTGGTCGCTACTTCCGCCATTGCTCAGGGAAGCGCTGTGCTTTTTACTCTCCTTTACTGTTTTCTCTCTTTTCTCGGAAGCAGAGCAGAGTGCAGGGTGTGGGGTAGAGGAAGGGCCCGGTCGGGGGGATTATATAGGTAAAAGTGGTCAGCAATTTTACTCCTCCTACCCTTACTTGGATAAGAATTTCAGTTTTGCCATCGTAGAACTACATGTATCACTGAATAACCGGGCCCAGCATGTTCATGGTACAGTGGTCCCACAAGACAGTGTGTTGTAATTGCGCGATTAACTGTCCCTATTTGTCTCCTGAATTTTGTGTTTTATTGATAAATTTTTTATATCTTCATTCGGATAACTCAGAATTAATTTTCCGTTTCAATAACCATATTTGCCTTTGCGCCGATAGGTACTGAATTATTATTATGATTTTTTCCCGAGTACTGAATTATTGTTACGTTACGATCCCTTCAGAAACCTTTTTTTTAGATAAGCGTCTAATTAATTACTACTTCCGCTCTATAAATTATCGTGTCAAAATTCAAAATTGTATCCAGTGTTCATCGTATCTTTAAGGCTACAAAATGATGGCATTATTATATGGGTACTAAATTATTGTTACGTTACGATACCTTTAAAAACGTTCATTTTTATTACTACTTCCGCTCTAAATTACGGTGTCAAAATTCAAAATCGTATCCTACTGTGTTCATGGTATCTTTAAGGCTACAAAATGGTAGCATTATTATGCGGGTACTGAATTATTGTTACGTTATGATATCTTTAGAAATGTTCATTTGGATAAGCGTCTAATTGATTACTACTTCTGCTCTATGAATTACGGTGTCAAAATTCAAAATTGTATCCTACTGTGTTCATCGTATCTTTAAGGATACAAAATGGTGGCATTATTATGCAGATACTGAATTATTGTTGCGTTACGATATCTTTATAAACGTTCATTTGGATAAGCGTCTAATTCATTACTACTTCCGCTCTGTAAATTACCGTGTCAAAATTCAAAACTGTATCATACTGTGTTCGTCGTATCTTTAAGGCTACAAAATGGTGGCATTATTATGTGGGTACTAAATTATTGTTACGTTACGATGCCTTTAGAAACGTTCATTTGGATAAGCATCTAATTCATTACTACTTCCGCTCTGTAAATTACCGTGTCAAAATTCAAAATTATATCCTACTGTGTTCATCGTATCTTTAAGGCTACAAAATAGTGGCATTATTATGCGGGTACTGAATAATTGTTACGTTATAATACCTTTAGAAACGTTCATATGGATAAGTGTCTAATTCATTACTACTCCGCTCTATAAATTATCGTGTCAAAATTCAAATTTGTATCTTACTATGTTCAATGTATCTTTAAAGCTACAAAATAGTGGGATTATTATGTATATCTTCAGCAAGCTTGGAAATCATCTAGACCATTATCCCTTGTATTCCACAAACTTTTGATGGTTTCTGCTGATGGTTTCAGAATATCTTTGTGTTAATATACATATGTGCATGGTTAAGTGATCTGACATATATCAAATACCTAAACATATCTATGATCGCATTCTGAATTCAGTCACACTCAAAAAGCATACTAATACCCTATGATCTCTGTAAGACAACGTGTTGTAATTGCGCAATTAACTATTCATATGTGTCTCCTGAATTTTTTGTGTTTTATTGGTAAATCATTTTATATCTTTTAACTCGGAATAATTTTCCATTCCAGTAACCTTATTTGTCATTGCGTGGATAGGGCGCTGAATTATTATTGCGATTTTTTTGCAGGTACTGAATTATTGTTACATTACGATACCTTTAGAAACGCTCATTTGGATAAGTGTCTAACTCATTACTACTTTCACTCTATAAATCACTATGTCAAAATTCAAAATTGTATCCTATTGTGCTTCTTTAAGGGCACATAATGGTGGGATTAGTATGTATATCTTCTGTAAGCTTGGGAATCAACTAGACCGGCTTCTTGTCGATGAGGAGTTTCATAATGTCTTTTCCTTAATATACTACATATGTGCATGGTTAAGTGGTCTTACATATATCAACGATAACATTCGGGATTCAGTCACACTCAAAAGCATACTCTTTTGGACAATGGAAACTCCACTATGTAAAATATTTTACGAATTCTGTACTTGAATTCTTAGAAATCCTATGTGAGATAAAAGGAAATGATTTGTTCCAAAATGGAAATGATTTGCTCTAAGAAAAAGAAAAAACGTGCCAGCACGACTGCACCCGCAGCACTGGAAGGAAAAGCCGCGATTCCCGACCCACGAGATGGCCGTCCGGCCCCACGCAGGGCGCGGCCGATGCAACAACAAGCGTCGACGCACGCCTCCGGTGGGCGCAACGGCACGCCGCGCCGCGCACCGGTTGCCGCACCTGGACGGTCGCCACGCGGCCCACGCGACCACGTCGACGACGCCAGTCACCACCGCTCCTCCTACGCGCCGGGCCGACCGCGCCGCCTCGTTCCCCGAGCGCCCGCGTGCCCGGGCGTCACGTGACGGTGCGCCGAGTGACCCCGGCCGGGGGCCAGGGCCGGTCAGCAGGCAGCAACCGGCCGCGACGCCTCGGCTCCGATTCCAGAGCAGGCGGCAGCAAGGCTGCGAGAGTGCTTCGCTGTGGCCCCGCTTGGCCTCGTAATCAATTTTAAGACACGCCGTCCCACCCACCCTTCGCCGCTGCCGTTGGTCCAGAGCGCTGGGCTCGGCCACGGCGCCCGGGCGGGGCCCCTGCGCCGCGCCGAGGACGGCAGGAAACGTCGACCGCGAACGATACTTGTCGTCACGTACCCGCCACCCACTTCCAGCGGGGCCCCCCGTCGCGGCGCGCGGTTTCGATTCTTCCCGGTTTCGTGGGGCCCGGCAGGCGGGAGACGGACACGGAACAACGGGCGCCCGCTCTGGGTGGGACTCGCAGCGCGGCGGGGGCCGAGCGAGTGTGACGGGTCGGTCGGTCAGGTGGCGTACTACTGCTTCATGCTTCAGTCGTTTCGTTCCGTTGGGCGTTGGGCGTGGAAGCACGAGCCGGCAGGCGGCAGGCGCGCACGCCGCACCGGGCGGGCTGTGCTGTCCTGTGACAGGTCTGGCGCGGTCATCTTGACCGTTGCATCTGCATGCTCTTTGCTTTTCATCTTGAAAAACAGTCGCTGGATTTTCGTACGGTTTAAGGAAACGTGGGCCGGATGAAAATGACACATTTGTCTAGGTCAAAAGTTAAAAAATATTCGGGTTGGTAGGACTTCTCCAACGGGCTAGTACTAACTAAAAAGATGCTCACTGGGTACTACTCCCTCCATCCCTTTATGGAAGGGATTGGGGGAGTTTCTAAGAAAAACAGGAGAAGACTGAAAAGACGAAAATAGCCCTCATGAATGATGTCCGTGCCCATCAGGATTCCACCAAGTTTTCTGTTGTTCTCGCTGCCCACCGCTTGCCATGGCTGCTCCGGCCACCTTCCCCCGCTCGCCCGTCGCTGGCCGCACGAGGTCGCCCTCGCCACCGTCACAGTCGCCCTTGCCGCCGCGGTAGCCTCGCCCGCGCTCCGGCGAGCGCGCCCCGGCCGCGACCTCGCCTGCACCGCCGCCTCCCCTGCCTCTCCTCTCGCCGCCCACCGGCATCGATCTCATCGCCGCCCTTCTGCTCGCTCCCGCCCGAGCCGGGGCTCGGCGGCTCGCCGTCGACGCGCCATGAACTGGCTGGTAGCCCACGGCGGCCTCTCCCTGCTTCTTCACGTCCTCCTCGCGCTCCCTTTGACCACGGCAGCAGATCCAGATCGGCCCCCTCCCCCACGGCCCGGTCGAGTTCGCCGACCCGGGACTGCTCCCGCGCCACCGCTTACTTGTGGAGGCGATGCAGGCGCGCCGCCCTCCTCCATTCCCCCGCCCTTCTCCAAGAGAGAGCCGGGAGAGGCGCGCGCTTGAGGGCGGCGAACGGCGGCGCTGACCTCCGTCTCCGACGCAGGGGATGCACCCGCGCCGCCCTCCTCCATGCCCCCGCCCTCCTCCAACGTCGATTCGATGAACACCGGCGCCTTAGGGAGGCCGCAGCCAGCGACGAGCTCCGTCTCCGGACAAGATCCAGATGCGGCGCCCCCGTCCTTCTCCATGGACGAGCTTGTGCGGATGAGGAGGAGGGGCGGGCGTGCGGTCGCGAGCGAGAGGATAAGGCGTCGTGCGAGTCGGGAGGGAGGCGCTGTCGTGCGGTCTGCGGTGAGCGACAAACAAGTGGGCCCCACTCTCTCGATCCCTAATATTTTGGTACGAGTCGAAATCCCTCCGATCCCTTACATAAAGGGACGGAGGGAGTAACAAAAAAGATGCTCACTCATTTGCTTCGCTTTCAAAAAAAAAAAAAGAAGAGAAAGCCGCATTCGTGAAGCAGTACAGTAAGCCATAAAATGGTAGCTTCGTCGGCTTTTTTTTCCCACCACACCCTCGCTCTCCTTTAATTACATATTTGTTCTTAAAAATGAGGAGAAGCTGCGGAGAAGCCGTTCTGTCAAACGTTTTAGGCATAACCACAGATACAACCAGCAAAACCGTTTTTTCAAATAAGCCACAACTATAGTCGAAGCATAGCCACAATCGTACCAAAAGGGCTGTAAATAGGACTCGATTGTACTAGATAAGTGGAATTGCAATCTGCGCCTATCTATCGTCCACCTTTCCATGAGATGTATATCAGTATATGTGTCACGATTTGTTCGTTGATCGAACAATATAGATGGCAGGTGATGAATACGCATATTTCGTTGATCTGTTAAGCCGCGTTTCCATTAGGCGACAAAACTGGTAATGGAAAAGCGGCTTTGTCACCTAAAAACATAAGATTTTTTTTTCCTTATCCGGTTTCTCTCCCACCCACTCTAAGCATAGAGTGTCCTCACAATTACCCACATCGCCATTGATAAGCTGTTTTGCCCAGCAATTTTTCAACATGGCTTCATCTCAACTGAAAAAAAAAGGCAAAGTCAGATTCATTTTGATACTAGAGCCCTAACCTTATATTTGAGGACCGCAGAGAGCATGGCGTCTTGGTAGAAAATTGGTAGGCAGGGCCGCAGGTAGTGGTGATGAAGAGCCTTGTTCGTTCGCAAAGAGAGAGAGAGAGAGAGAGAGAGAGAGACTTTTTGTTGACCAAGGCTAAGTTCCTGATGCCAAGGCCTCCTCTGTGTGTTAAGTTGGGTGATCATTCCAGGCTCTCATGTGTATTGGTTTGGTTGTTTGATCGTGCACCACCAGAGGCAGCGAACAATGGCATTGAGTTTAGCCAAGAATTGCTTCATGAACCGGCATGGAGGCAAGAACTGAGTTGATGTAAGCTAAGCTACTAGCATCAGCATGAAGTATCAACTGAAAATTCAGAGCTAAAATGACCCCCAATCAAGTTTGTTTGCTTTTGATTGGGGGTCATTTTAGCTCTGAATTTTCAGTTGATAGTACACCATCATTCTTGGTGCTTGAACCAACTAAGCTGTTCTAACATCATGAAAAGCAAGAGTATAAAACATGCTTAAAGCTGTCTGTCAAGAAAAAAAAAATAGAGGTAATACAAAATATGCTTACCCTGGATTTTTACCTTCTTATGAGCGCACGCAAATCACTAATACATGGGTATTCTCATCCCTTATAGAATTTCGCACTGTATATTATTATTATTTACATCTGAAAACTTCATTCAACATTACGGAAGTCTATTAGCTCAGATAAATTGATACAAGCGAATTGCTGGAGCTGGTCCGACTTATTGTTTTACCTGAGCCAAGAAGATAAAAAGTCTTGAATCACAGCTATGTGTACTACAAAATCCACACATTTCTCCAGCCATGCATTTATTTTTATTCACCAAACACATATCTAAGCAAAGCCTATACTAGCGTACTACGGCTGTGGCCTGCTCTGCACTATAAATATATCTTTGCCAACCAGGCAGCCTTCCACATCTTGGGCGTTGCCGAACTTCTGTTCCAGAAACTGTCCAACGGCAGCAAGCCGCTGTCCAAACTGCTTCCTAAAGGTTGCATCAATAGACAACGGCTTCTTGCTGTAATCTACAGTAAGACGAACCACTTCCCCATTAGCAGGACCAGAGTTCAGCACGACCATCTCCTCGCTGAAATTTGCAAAGGCTACAGTGGTGACTCTGCCATCAAACTTGTCACATGAGAGTCTCCATGGGGTGCCACGGGTTCCAGAAGCAAGGGTTTCTCCCAGTCCAGGGGCGACCTCGGCCTCGACCACCTTGGGATCATGGTCAGCTGGACTAATAGTGTGAAGCACAAAGGAGAGATCTGGCTGCAGCATTTCTTGCACAAGAATGGCCATCTTGGCATTTCTCTGTGGTACACCAGCAGCTCGACGGCTAAGGATTGCTCTTCTTGTGTATAATGATGCCCAAACCTGTCCAACCGCAGCTCCGAAGGCATTTGGGTCACAAAGGCTGACATTAGGAATTGATTCATAAAGCCCAGCGGCTGACATACCAGCCAAATCCTCGACATTAGCACTAGATCTGACAATCAGTCGAGCATTTGGGTCGAAGATATTTTTCAAAGATTCAATTATTTCTTCAGATGGAGAAAGAAGAGAAACTATTGCTTGAAGCTCTGAGGACAGACTATCAAGTTCACCATTTTCAATTTTAGCTGTTTCAATCCTCCCTAGAAGGCTTGTATATGAATCCAGAGACCCACTATTCTTGAGTGCATCTTCCATGGACCCAAATGGAATCACAGCACCTGCGGGAACTCCGAATGCTGCTGGAATTCCTTGATCGCTGTAAACTACCAGTGATCAATGAAAAAAGTAAGATAATCGACAAATGGACCATAACACTTGAAAGAACTATATTGTACTCAAATGAGGTAGAAGCATGTAGGCAGGACTCTGCCACAACCTATCTCTCTCCTATGAATCTTTGTCTCTACATGGATCTCAGAGTAGATCTCACAACCCTACTAGCAGGATAATTTCCTTTTCCCCAAACGAACTACAAAAGGCTAGCTTTTGCCACTAAATATCATATAAAAAGCCATCACTACATTATATATTACTGCTAGCAATGAAATGTATGCTTAGCGTTGGTTATCTTGGCTAAATACAGAACTCTAACTGTATGTATAAATAAACCATGCTAGCATTTTTTAAAGAACAATGCAATGCTACCATGCTAGGTCTAAAAAAAAAAACTCGACCTGCATTTCATTAAGAAGACCTCACGCAGGCCGAGAAAACCCCCGAACCCCCCTCCCCACCCTTAATCATGCTAGATCTACATGCTTCGGATGATACCACAGGTGTAAATTAGATTCTACAAAATTATAGGCAAAATGATTTTTCCAGGACTGGCCACAAAATTTGCAGCAAAGGATGATGACTACATCTGAATATAGGAGCAAAATTTATCTTACTATTCCCTTTTCAATATTTTCCTCCCTGTTAATAAGCAGCCTTATGTTACCCAAGCAAACTGATTGGATGTCTACTTGCCAAATTTAAGAACACCCAATTCCTAAACAAAATATTGTGGATACAATTATTACTTCTTTGCAGATACAATGATTACTTCTTTAACTTCCTAACATTGGAGATATCTAGCTAACCTTGATTGGTATATATTCACAAGAACATAGGTAACCAAAAATAGACATGACTGATGAATCTTTTGACTGAAATTGGTACCTTTATTTGACAATGATGCCAGAACAGAAAGAGTTCCACATGCAGCAGCTTTTGCACCAGATGATTCAACTGATGCCTCTGAAAGCTCAAGAACACCAGACATTCCACTCACTCCTGAAGTATAGTTCTTTGTCTGTAGTGGCACCCATTGAAATAAAAGAATAAGTATGTGCATATGTGAAAAGAAATAAATACTCAACAGCATATACTGTAACATGTAATTCGCAACACACAATGGTTTGGTGTGATGATTTCAATGCTTTAAGAATAAAACTTCACCTTGGACGCATCTAACTCTGTAGCCAGTGGCAGAGAGAACTCTTTTGGTAACTCTTGACCAAACAAATTCCCTCCAGGGGATTGCTCTGAAGATATGGCACTGTCATATTTGTCTGAAACTACAGACAGATCAACATTATTGGATGATGCTCCCAACCTGTAATAAATCCAGTTGAGCTTATTTCCACATAAAAAAAGGGAAGGAAAAAGTCATCAGGCCTATTCACTTTTATGAGGTGTTAATTAGCAGTACCACTTCACTTCACTGGTGCAACCAACTCTATTTGCACCAATTCCTTCCATTCAACGAGAAAAGAAAAGGATAATCGAAAACTTAAACTTCAAATTCTTAATTTCCAAACAAGGTTCAAAACATGCAACGATTTCAGGGCCTCCTAAATAATTAATTTTCTTATCGAATCTTGAATTTGGCAACTATGAAGAATGAGATACAGGTGTGTAGGAGTAGGTTCAGAAAATAAGGTTTCCAACCAAAATAGAAGCCCTAAGAGAACAAATTGGTAACTTGCTAGCTCAAATACCAAAAACACTATATCGATAAATCTTCTTCTTGTTTCCTAGTTGCATTTAGTTGTTATCTCTGGCTTATAGCCATAGTTGTAACAACTTATCAATCTGTTGCATTATTTGCCATTCAGATATTATCTACAAAAGTGAAGAAACTATTACAATTTTAATTGAGCAAAAAGAATAAAAAAAATTCTCCCCCAGTACATGATCTCGTTCTCATGTTCTTCTAAGATCCTTCAGCTTCAAACTTTTCCATTTGGTATCCATATTAGTTATCCCATTATTAAATAAGGCTTGTAAGACACCAATATTCATTGAAGTATTTTCAGCATAATTCAATGAAATCCTAGCAAAATATAACACAACCTGACATGTTTTCCCTGAAGCAACTTTACGTCTGCAATTGTGTCGTCATCTTCACAAGTTACAAATACAACTTTCTCCTGTAAACATCAGTACTTGCATTCGTTAAGAACTGAAAACTTCAAAAGTAAAAAGAAAATAACTCTTGCAACACTAACTTGACGAGCTCTAACACCAAGATGTGATAGGTGAGGTAATTCTTGTAGAAGAATAACACCAACTATGTTATCCCCAGCAGCTTTGACCTGAAAATGTGGACCAAACCTTGCTTACATAAGTGATTTGTCAAGAAAATATCAGCAAACCAGGGATTTAATATTTTTTTTGAGGAACCTCTTCATCTCCATCAGCCTTATTTACAACTAGCACAACAGGCTCTTTAATGGATGAAGGCACCAATCCAGGAGCTATTCTTTCAACCTGAATAAATAAATAAATAATTACCATAAGAAATGATATAAACACATTAATTCAACTGCAGTACAACAACGGAGAGTTGGAGTGGTGCCAAAATGTTTGATTTTGCTGCAGCATGGTTCTTACTATGGATGTGGTTTTGCATCAATTCATCTCAATGAACACGATGTGCACTTAGTTACATTATTATTGGGTGAAATGAAGGAAGATATTTATGTGGACGTTAAACATAACTGTACCAGAGCAATAGCAGAAAAATAAAAGTTGGATATACCTGGATCAGAGATCCATGGACCACTCCAGGAACAAGAACATCCCAAACGGATGATCCAAGTACTGCTCGAGAAGCCTTCAAAAGTACAGTGCAAAGTTTGGAGACCTGGAAAATAACACTAGAATATATATATATGAGTAGTTAGGATCACATCAACTAGATTCATATTAATCTTAAAGGCATATGTTTCAAGTTGATAAAAAAAAAGGAAAAAAAATTTTTACCCAGCACGAATTTCAGCTTCAGTGTATGTTCTGACACTGTTCTCTGGTATTCCAAGAGATTTCCCAAGAGCCTACAGAAGCAGAATATTACTGGAGTACCAGTGTAAAAACATAGCCAAATCATGGCATATAAGAGATTTTCAGAGGGAAGTTTATGGAAAATATGTTTGCTCTATTCTGATGAACTGATGCACACAGTGAATCAGAGGTCCTTTTGGTCAACAAATCTGGTTTTGTTGGTCTTAGTAAGCCCAGTTTTGTTAGCAAGTATTAATTTGTGAAATCAGGAAATTAAAATGTTGTGTCCAGGTCAGTTCATTTTGTTAGGAACGAAACGATTTTTTTTATCTCTGTCTAAACAAGAAATAATCTGGTATTCTTTCCCTATTTTTAAATTCTTTTTTGGACACCTACCTCTGGCACATGTATCTTTTCCACGCAGATAAGTTTGGATTCCTATAAGCTATAACCTAACCTTCTTGGCTTCTTCTATCTTGACATTAAACCAAATAACAGATTCCTCCTATCTTTGTATTATAGAGAGAAGAAAAAAAGCCCTTGTACGTACATCTGTCCCCTCAGGTCAGGACTGAAGAACAGGGGTGAACAAACCATTTTACAGACTATCCACCAAATTTACAAACTCATGACCCGACCATTTAGACTTACTCAAGTCTCTCGGCCCCATCTAGTCCAAGAGATTACAAAATGGTTATCAATGATAGCTTTGAACCTGTTCAAATTTTGTATGCTAGAGCATCAAGAGTGAAGTTCGGGGAATATGCTAGGTTATAATCACAATGGATGTTTTCAAAGCAAGGTATTTTTTTATGCACAATAAAAAGTATGGGCAAAAATCACAGAAAGAGGAAAAGAAAAGCATATGATCCAAACTTATGACATGCACAGGGATCATCTACGCTCTACCCTAGATTCAATAGAAACACACCTCGACTTTTTCAGGAAATATAGAAAGTAGTGCTTCAGAATATTCTTCCGTTAGTCTTCTTGCTCTATCGAGAGTGGCTTTAAGTCTTAGTACCCAAACATCCTTCTCATCCTCATTGCCTACACACATGACAAGAAACGATACAGGGTACTCCCCACTACAATGAAAACATAAAATAGGGACTAACATTCATAGATCACAAGTTCATGACATATGTTGCAGGAGAAAGTACACCTTCAGTTTCAGATATACCTTTATGCTTCCAAGAACGAAGTTCATTGCCTATAGCAATACATTCCTCTGCTTTCCAACCTGAAAAGCTAACTTGATCGATGCCAATGATAAGGGCATCAAGGGCATCGTCCCATATACTTCCATTGCTAGCCCCACCCTGTGCAAGCGAAGCAGATCCACCTAAAGCTTCGAGAGCATTGATGTATCTGTACGATACCAGAGTAATGAAAACAAAATCACGGCTACCTCCAAGTACAACCAAGTTTTAGCAAGAAAGTACCATAGACAAAACAGTAAAACAAAGTTCAACTTTGTAATTACCGGCTTAACAGAACAAAAGAATAATCCTCAAGCCCAATTTCACAAAGGCGCCACTGCAAAACTTCAGCAGTGAACATTATTGGAATACATGCACCCAATTTCAACTCAATATTACCTAACTTGTGTTTGAAGAAAATACCTTTTGTCGCATTGCTATAGCAGTATCTGATGCATCATTCCTAAGGCCACTTTCGAGGCCTTTACTGAGAAATGATCTCAGAGACGATAATGCTTGCAAGGTCTCAATCAAAATTTTAACGCTACCATTTTTATCCAAATGTTTTGCAACTTCCAGTTGATCCAAGCTCTGAGATAGCCAACATAAGATAAGCAAGATAAGAACTAGACATGACCCTGGTGAGCAGTGCTCCGTCTAATCAATGAACTGGTAGACAAATAACATGTTGACATATATAAGTAATGACTGCTAACTATTGAGTAACTAGACATAACAGGGCACGAGTCTAAAAAACGTAGATATAAGAAAGGCATAATGCAAGGTTTGGTAGCAAAGATTTACATTTTGAAACATTTTGACAACTCCTTATATATTAGCAAGAAAAATTGGCTTGTTTCCGAAAATTTACCTTTTTGGCTTTCACAAAGGATGAGAGAACCTCTAAGCCAGACTCGCTCAAAGATTCCTTGATGGATTCCACTTGCTCCAGTAGGCTGCAATACCCAACTAATAATATCATATAACCACAGAAAATTGTATCTGAGTCGTGTACAAATATTTGATGCTTGTCACAGGAGCTGCTTTTAAATCTTATTCAGCAAATTATCTATTTTGGTTAAAGTATAAATGAGCGGTACATAGAATAATCATAATCATCGAATAAGTCCAAGTTTCATGATTTGTCATAGAATAAGTTGGGTTCACTCCATACCAACAGGATTTCAAATGTCCTCACTCCATGGACTCAAGAAATCTGAAATCCAGATGGCATGGAGTGAAACCAAACAGCAAAAATCAGGTACTATGTAGCGGATTTTGTTCTCAAATTAGTTACTCTTAATATCCGCAATTTTGTTTCATTTCTGAGTAAACAATTCTTATTACCATAATGTTCATTAGTTGTGGAGACACTAATCTGCTGTCTCTCTAATTTTTTTTTTCAAGAACATAATTTCTTTAAGAAGAGGAGAATTTACAAGAAAACAATGAACAACAGTAGAAAATACGGGCACACTTAGAATTGAACAACCTGCCAGCATTAAAGAAATCTTTCAGCTCGCCATAAAATATCTTGAATTGTTCAACAAAAGCTTCACTGTATTCTCCAGGAGTCTTAGTGATCCTAGCAAGCATGGCTTCTGTAGCAACAAGATCCTCTGGGCCAGCATTACGGTGAAGCTTGTTTTGTATAGTGTGTTTTATTTCTTGCTGTTGACAATAGAAGAAAACTGATCAGCAAATAGTCCAATGAGGAATTATACCAAATTGTGGAATGGGATCGTCACCTTGAGATCATGTGGGATATCATTCCGATGAGCAATATCACGAATTCGTGTTAGAGGGACAGAGGCAGTAAACTCTGACTTAAAAGAAGGTAAACAAGGATGAATTTTGCGTATCACAAGCATCTCCTGCATAAATATGCATCAAAATACTGTAACGGTCAGTATTAGTAAATGCAATATTTCAATATCAAGGCAAATACCCTGCAGATTTTATGGTTGCAAGAACACAACTGGACTAGTCCATCTACTGAAGGCACAGTAACAGAAATAAGTAGTAATACAAATATTAAGGACCGCACTGGTAATAACTACTTTGAAGAACAGCTAACCTGAGCTGATGTGCTTTTCCCAGAGTATATCTTTTCAATTTCACGGAAAATTTGCCTGGATATCTCAGCATGTTTGTTGGGTCGGTGGTGACCACCATCTTCAAAGCACGGTATCTGGCCAGTATAAATCCACTGCAAGCAAGAGAACAAATTTAGAATGGTACCAAAACTTTTTCTCAACCTTTTTGTCTCCAGATTACATGAAATATTAGATATCTGTGGCAAAAAGCACAGTAAGATGCAAGCGGAGAAACCTTTAGATAAATAGCAGAGTATGTAAGAGCCTCCAGACGACTCTGGTCATCAGCAGATTCGGACACGAGCCCACGGACAAGCTCCAACTGCAGACACATTGCAAAGTGGGATCAACATAAATAGATAGGTACATTAAAGTACCTTTTTTGGCCATGAACTGTAAATGTGATAGCCTGAACATTATTCTGGACTTTATAACGCTTAAAAGAAGTACAGAATGTTTTTATCTCTAGTTCATTAACTTAAATAAAATTAAACAATGATCATCAAGTTGGGAGATTGTCAGATTTGTGGTACATGTAATGTTTAAATTGCAATTAAAAATATAATTAAAAGGGAAACAGTAAACTGGAAAAACTGGGGCGGAGTAAAAGGTACTCTGGACCTCCAGTCCGGCCATGAATATTTAGACTAAATTTCAGAACAAAATTATCAAAAGAACATTTCTAAATCATTCTATATCTACTTGACTGGATAAATAGAGAATTAATCCAGCTAACCTTCCGCCACCAGTTCCTTGACGCTTTATCACCTTCCACCAGTTTTAGTGCCAGTGAATCAAGCCCAGTCGTGTCCCACTTCCTATCACTCTCCTTACTCCGATGCTCATTTGACCTCATGAAAACAGTTTCGCTACCTTGCCATAGCCCACCAAATTTGCTCGACTCAGATTCTGGTGTTGGATCATCCGCAACCACCGAAACATTTCCAATCTCTTCTGAAGCAATATTTCCAGATACAGTAGCATCTTCACTTATTTTCTTTGCAGCTTCTCCAGCCAACTTAACCTTTGGTGTTCCTGAAAGATCTAAAGGCTCATTTGTTCTATTCCAGTGGCATACTATATCAAATGTACCATCTTTTGGCAGATCAACAACACGGTTATCACCATCCTCCCATATTTTCTCCTTCACTCCTTTCAAAAATATCACAAATTTGAACTCCAGATGTATTTCCCCAGGTACCTCAAGCTGGCAAACCCAACCATTTGGTGTCCAGTCCATCTCAACCTGATTCTTCCACGAACCAAGCTCTTTTGTAGCGCCAATAATGCCAACATGCTCACCAAACTCAACCTGGTGTTCTAGACAAATTCGGAGTTGTACTATACCCTGCTTGGAATAATCTATTCGCCTTTTCTCCTTTGTTCTGTAGAAAAAGAAAGATTGATCACCTTAGCATTAAATTGACTGGAAATGAGAGTGTACAAATCAGAGAATTGCAGTTGCAAAAGAAACTAATTACACTAAATAACGCAGTTAAGAGCCACAAAGAAAAACAAGCATTGTGAGAAGAAAAACAAATGTGATAATATTAAATTCATAAAGAGTGGCCTGATTGACCACACGTCAGTTCAAGTAGTAACTACAATACTAGACTCCGAACTGCAAGAAATAGCATACAGCAAAACTAAAATGTGAAAAGCAAGAGTCAAATCCAAAAATAAACTATCCATCGAATGGAATGCATTCAGATGAGTATTCAAAACTAACATGATGTTATTTCTCAAGGTACAAACGTGAATTCTCCTCTATCTATTTCTCCAGGTACAAACGTGTACGCTTATGGCAAAAAAAAGTCTAACAAAACTCCAATGAGACAAAAGTACCATTAGAAAATAATTTTTTTGAGAATGTAAGAGAAAAGCAGTTTCATTCTGAATGTTTGAGAAAAAATTGATTCAGCAATAATTTTCTCAAGGTTTAAATGTAATTTCTTCTCTATCCTTAATTATCATCATTATACTTACTGGAAATTTTCTAACAAAACTCAAATGAGAGAAAATTACCATTAGAAAACAGAAGAGAGAAGAATTTATCTAATTTGTATTCGTATTTTATCTAATAACATGCCTACAATATTCAAAATCTTAATTAATGGCTGCTTCCTTCTACTTTTAATTTCCACAAAATTACTATCTTTATTTGTTCTGCTGAGGTCAATTTTTTTTAAAATGGATTAGTTAATAAAATCAAGTAAAGTATCATGGCAATGATAAACAATGGATGGTCCCTGGTAGGGCAATTATAAAAACTCTGAATCCCGATTTATCGATAACGCTTGCTGCAAGGAATCAACTTATTTAATGCATGAATTACAGAAACACTACGAAACACGGAACAGTTGAAGCGTCGATATGCGGCGGATACGGATGCGGTGCATACGCCTTGGATACGTATCCATGAAGTATCCAATTAAAAATAAATACAAGAAAACCGGATACCTCTGCCAGTACGTATTGGGCCACATTTGGCCCATTGTGGGATACATTCTAGCCCAGTTTCAGCCCAGTCAAGGCGTTACGCACATGCCGCTTGCTCCTCCCGTGGCTCCCTGACCTAGCCGCCACCCACAAAACGCATGCACGGCATGGAACAGGAGCACGGCGCCTCGGCAGCTGCAGCGGTGGCTGCAGAGCTCATCGGCAGCAATTTGACGGCACCAGACTATTGGAGAAGGGCCAGGTGGCCTTATTTTGCATCTCCATCTCCTTGAGGACGAGTGAGTATTTGATGGAACCGTCAGCTCCACGACCTCCATGGCCAGGCCAGCCCCCTCTCTCACACTCTGTCTGCTTGTGCATGCTCGCACAGAAGCACAGGAGTTCACATTGGTACCGAGAGTGTAGTTATCAATTATCATGTCAATTTTCTAGGATTTCTGCGATCTGTGCTATTCTGTGTGCAGTCTATCCTGCTGCTAGGATGCTAAGATATTATTATTTTGCATATTCCCTTTTCTTAAAAAAAAAAATCAAACGTATCCACGTATCGGGTTGTTTGAGAAAACGGCGTATTGCCGTATCCGTATCCGTATCCGTGCTGCGTAGAAGAAACATGTGCAACTGAAAGTTGGTTCGTTTATCATATAGCAATGCCTAGTTGCTTGGAAGTTACTGGAGGCTGCTTAATAGTTAGTGTAAGGGGAACGTACTCACTCTAAATCATGAATAGCCGCAAATGCAGCACATCTCAAAATCTGTTTACAGCTTCTGCGTTTTGAGACTCGCTCCTACACTTCCGTGCCATTGATAAACCATTAGAATGCTCTAACAGAACTTTTTTACGGGTTTTCACTAGCATAAACTGCCTTTGTAGCAGCCAAAATTTGTATGCAATGCATGTTTTCCATTCCAATGATAAGATATGGAGACGAAAAGTTGAAAACAGAGAATTTCATTGTTCAATTAGGAAGGCATACATTAGGAACGGAACAAATTACCACAGCCCTCACACTATCAACCTCTCGCACGACGAAAGCACAACAGCTGGAAAAGGCAGAATGAAAGATAACCTTTCGGCAGCTGACGCGGCGGATCCCGCGCGGCACGAGAGCACGCGCCGTCCGGGGGCAGCCGCTGAGCCGCGGCGTCGGAGAGCGCCAGCGCTCCCGCCTCCGTACGAGGACGGGGCGAGCCCGCGGCGTGGCCTGGCGGAGGCCGCCACGGCGAGCGAGGGATCGAGCGGCCGCAGCGACGACGCCATCGATCTAGCACCTCGGCCGCAATCCGCCGAACAGGTCGTGGTCGTCCCACGGCTCGTTCTGGGGAGGCCGCTGATTGCGGAGGGTCTTGCCGCCGCGGCGTCGGTGCGAGTGGCTACTTTTTTAGTCGCTTCTAGGAGGAGGAGGAGGAGAGAGAGAGAGAGAAGGCGGTGGCCTCGGGCCGCGGCGCGAGGAGAGAGCGGAGTGGAGTTGGAACTTGGAAGGAAGCGAGGAGAGGGGAGCGGCGAAGCGAGATGATCGGGGCGCTGGCACCCGCTCAACGAGTGGACGAGGTTTCCGTTACCGTTTTACGGACCCCGGTGGGGCCGGGCTCGTCTGGTGATGGCAAAACGGGCCGGGCCAAACGGCCGGGCACGAAGCACGTAATTTTTGGTCCGGCCCAAGCACGGCACGGCCAATGAATTTCGTGCCCAGGCCGGCCCGGCCCGACCCTCGTGCAGTGACATAGGCCGAGGGGGCAGCCCAATGGGCGGCACGGCACGGCACGATATTAAATATAATTTATGTTTCAAATAGGATAGCAAGCATGAAGTGGTCTAGTGGTAAGTTTCTAGCTTCCAAAGCTACATGTTAGGTGTTCAATTCTCCACTTTGTCATATTTTTGTTCTGATTTTCATGGTTTTCAACGCTATTGGGCTGAAAAGATGAAAATGGACCGCTGTGGTCGCGGGCCAAGCAGGCCGACACGGCCCGATAAGGCACGAAAAGGCCATTTCGTGCCGTGCCGTGGGCCGAAGGGAAGGCACGTGGGCTGGCACGGCACGGCCCGAAATGAAAAATGTGCTGTGTCAGCCCGAAATTAATTGGGCCGTGTCATTTCGGGCTCGGGTCAGGCCGTGCCGTGCCGCCCGTTTAGCCATCACTAGGCTCGTCTGCCAGCTTGGTTGATTTTCTGATTAAAATGGGCCTGGGCTAGGATCACGTTCAAGCTGAAACAGGCTTCATCTTTACTTGTTGGCCCAGTTCCTTTTCTAAACAATTTATTTTGTCTGTTACATACCCTAAACAAAATTATAGCATATTTTACTCTCAAAACAATTATTTTCGGTACAAAACACTCCTTCTGCTTTTAAATTGTTGTCGTCGTTGCCCTTTTTCGTTACATTTGATCATTCGTCTTATTTTATTTTTAAAATTATCATATATTTTGTTATGATTTATTTTATCACTAAAGAAAGTTGAAACATAACTTATAATTTTGTATATTTGAGCTAATATTTTGAATAAGGTGAATGGTCAAATGCAACTAAAAAAGTCAACCGGGAAATAATTTAAAAACGGAGAGAGCATGTTAGAATAGTTATGACATATTTTTGTAACTATTTACATGATTAAATAGCAATTAACAATATATGCATTCAAATGATTAATGATATAATACTATCATCATGCAAAATTTTGCGCTTCAAATTTCATTTGTAGGCTGAGAAAAAAAAAGTCAAACTCAAATAAGGTGTATATTGCACCAAATGGAATTGTTTAGAGGAGTAAAATGAGTCATCATTTTATTTAGAGTGTGAAATAGATAAAATCAATTGTTAAGAGGAGTAAAATAGGTTTTTTTCCTTGTAAAATGAATCGAGCCGTTTCGTACTCTGTTCTTTTGTTTCCTTGGGTCGCCTTTTTGTTCAATTTTGATCTAATTTTCTTATCCTAAAGTCAATAATTTGCAACCGGAGGAGTAAACTGCATCCGCAGATGATGCAACCCGAAGCGTTGCTATAGTTTCAAGCGCGAGCACACTGGGCCCATTATATGAAACTGGTCGAATACTCAACTGCCAGTTGGGGGTTGAACTGTTTGGGTGAGTACTATACGACGCTAGTTTGAGTTTAAAATCCCTAAGCATATTTTTAGTTTTGATTGCTATCCTTTTCTGTTTTGGGTCATGAGTGAATGAAACTAAAGTTGGCTTAAGTTAACAAGTAAAATATATATTACTTCAAAAATTCAAACATACAATTCCAATGTTATTGTATATATTGTCTTTAATGGAATATAGAACTACCATAGTTCTTCCAAATTGTTAATTAGATTTATAATTTCACTGAATTATGGTTATGATTCTTAAGTGAATAAAGAAAGGCAATTCAACACTATCTCGTATTTGTCGCAAAAAAAAAACACTACACCCATATAATGTTGAAAATTACTCCTATGTGGTTTGTTAAATCAAGCCTTTAAAAAAGTTGGGTAGATAATCCGACACAATATCATAAAGTGGAGACAATAGATCAATCACAAGATTTGCCATTGCAATTGTTTCCAATCAAGGATCTATCACGATAATGGCAATGAGAAATGTGCTATCCAAAATGCAAGTTTTACATATATTTGCCATTTTGATCCGTCAATGGGTAACTAAGTAGTGAATGGATCAAAATACCTTTATCTTTCTCCTATGTCTGCCATTCCTCACGTCGTCTAACTTGGCTCCCAAACCTGCGGGGCATTTGCAAAGAATGCAAGCCACTGCATTTGCCAGATGAGTGAAAAACAAGAATAAACTATTCACAGTGGCGGAAAGGGTTGGCAGGGGTCATGCCCGTCCCAAGCAGATGAATCAAAAAAACAAGAATAAACTATTCACAGTGTCAAAGCCAAAGGAGCCAAAAGGGGCATGCCCCCCCCCCCCCCCCCCCCCCCCCCACACACACACACACACACACAACAAGCTCGGGGAATTTTCTTAATCATATTAGCATCTATGATTAGTTTGCATCATGTATGACAGTGTGAGATGCGATTGCATGCCTGACAGCAAGCAAGCAAAGAATTTTTTCTTTCCCCTTTCTTCTGTACACGACTGCCATAGCATCATTTCGATCATGTTTGGCTGGCCCCCTTATGTTTAATTTCTGGCTCCCCCACTGACTATTCACAATGTCACTTTGCAAAAAAAAAAAAGGTTTTCATCGCAAGAATGAAAAAAGGGTAAGAAAAGGATTTAGGTGGCCATCAACTACGGAGTCAAGGTACATGGGAAGATGATGTAAAAAATTGGCAATGAATAATAAGGTGTTGTTGACATGGCAACAATGCAGGATAAGGTTCGATCAAACAGTCTGCAGATTGAAAGATGTAATTGTCAGTTCTGAAAAAGATGGGGCGCAGAGCCATCATAACCTGTCACGTTTGAGTGTCACAGATCATTTCGCTTGAGGCGTGTAACAGACCTTCCTTCCCTCGTTTCATCTAGCGGCATATCTAAGCAGCGCAGGCTAAAAATCTTTTGATAGAGTGACGATGGTTAAACACGCGGGACCAGGAATCCTCACTGAAGCGTACTAAGAAAGAGACCGGACGACGAATTGAATTATGAAAGAGCTGCTCGCGTCCGAACTTACTATTTTGGTTTAAAATTCACCTAAACTAATTGTCCTATTGTCGTATCAATGAGAATGGAGTGAATGTATGTGCTGTCTATACACCAGAGGAAACCGGAATTTTTAATCATCGGATCTAAGATCCGTAGCATAGTGCATATGGTAGTCTCTACACCAGAATTTCTAATAACAAAAATCCAGGTGAGTTTGAGGGAGATTTGAAACAAATCTTTTCTGCACCAAGAAGGTCCCTTCAATTTATTCATAAACTACTTCTAACTCTAATAAGCACATTATAAAAGTAGGTGTTATAAAATCTGCATACGCTGGTAGTACAGAAAGAATTCATGTGAGGAGAGAGGCTGGATCAATCGGATATTGAAAACACTAATCGTAGCAGAGGGCACAAATTCAGTAGACAAAAAAATCTTGTGAGATCACCGCTTTGCCTGGGTAAAATATAGCAAAGACGTTCCGTATGATACACAATCGATCAGAAACGTGAGGTAAGAACATAGCACAAACTACTACGATAGGAACACTTCGGAACACACCCTCCTCTTGCTCCTGCTCCACCTCCACTCACGATGATCCGACGAGGTCATTGCCAGCAGGCGCAGGGCTCTGCTCCGGCCGGAGAGCCGGGCACAAGCGGAGACGCCACGATGTAGCGCACCGCGCGCGGCGGCCAAGCACGCCTCGCTTGCATGAGGTGGTGACCTGGCCGGCGACGACTGGCCCGCGGCGGGGTGAACGGCGCATGGGGCGTCGTCCTTGCCCCCGCCGGCGGGTGCAGGTAGACCCGGATCCTGAGCTGCTGCGGCGGCCGGTCCTGCCTCGCCGCCGCGACGTCGTACTCGTCCAGCACGCCGGCGAGGTCGCCGTCGCTCGTCACGGAGACCAGCGCGTCCATGTCCTCCGTCGGCAGCTGGCACCGCACGCCCACCGCGTCCCAGCCGCAGAGCTCCCGGAGCTTCCGGTGCAGGTCTTAATTCACGCAGCAGAAAGAACCGGAACCACACGTCAGAAGCAGAGCAAAGCAGAGGATTCAAGGAAACGCGTGGACGAGAGATGCTTGAGATGTAGAAATCGTTTGTTCCGTACCGTGGAAGCGAATGGAGCGCTGGACGGCGAGGACGCGGGTGTGGCCGCCGACGTAGCGCAGCTTGCCGTCGTGGCGGCGGGGGAGGATCTTGCCGCCGTAGCTGCAGACGAACTTGACGATGCCGTTGGTGGAAGCCGTTGGGCCGGGCGGCTTCACGGCGGGGACCTCGTCGAACGAGCTGAATGACACGCAGGATGATGAGGAGGAGGACGAGGCTGCCGACGGCGTCCCCGGCATGGTTTTTTGGGGCAGAACAGAGCAGTAGCGAATTTGATCAAAGGAGCAGCGGCCGGACTGCCGGAGGAGCTTTCGTTTCGTGTGCTGCGCACTACTGGTTCACAGATTCCAAGCTTCATTTTGGCACCCCGCTCCGTTTTATTTGTGTCTTGGGTGAGCAATGGGGTTGCTTGGACGCTACGAGAGATTCTGGTACGATGATGCCTGCGTTCCACACGTGGCAGCTTAATTCCTAGGTTATTTCGGAGCTAGACGACAGATAGATTACAGCAAACTTCGTGCGAACTCCACTTATTAACAAATGATCTGAATCATCTAAGAAAAGTGTGGATTCACATGACAAAATGATCTACTATATGAATTCGACGCCTGCGACTCACTCCGGCTTGAAATTGATTCAATTTTCATAGCTCATTTCCTTAAGTAATTGAAATATTATTTGGTTTAACGCCATCAATAAAAAAGTCAGAAAAAAATACATGTTTGATCGCAAACGCATAGCCATTTGTGACAGTCGAACTTGGTGTTCACATTCGTGAATCGTGACCGCTGTACACTTCCGTGTTTAGATAAGGCTTAGCTCCGACCTCACTACACATCGTATTAATTTTGGTATTGCTACTGTTCATCATGATCTGATAGCCGCCATGATGTTACAGAGGACGTCTTGATCATAACTTTTTTGCTTCTAATTTTGGACGGTTAACGATAATCCTTCTATGGACGTCATGTCGCTTCACAAGGAAAATTTAAATCGTGGATACATTGATCCTACCAAGTTTCTACATTCTGTACCGTCTCCGTCTCCATCTCCATCAACCGCTGTTTTGCACTTCAGCATCAATCGCATTCTGATTACTCCCACCATTAACGTGCATGTTAGCTGGTGTCTCAGAAAATCTGAGTCGCCGTCGGATGGTATGACACTCATCTTTGCCAATAGACAAGTCAATTTATCCGTGGTAGTTAACGTGTTTACGGCGTTTGACAGAAATTTGACGTCCCAAACGAACTTTAGTGGTGAACAGAATAGCATCCAGAAGAATGCTCCTTTTCTTTTGCCGAGAGAGAGAGAGAGAGAAAGACCCAAGGAGGCAAGGAGTAACCGCGACCACACCTCCTGTATATTCCGAAATATCCTTTCCGATGCAATCCTTTCTTCCGCGGGAGTTGCCACGCTGGGAGTGGATCGAGTGATCCGAGGCTGCACGTACCACATCGTTGTCAAAATGTATTGCGTATAAATATTCTTCACCGTCCACGTCTGAGGCGCCACGTGTCGGTCCATCGTACTGGGCAAGTTGTAATAAGCCCTCTTTTTTTTCCCCTTTGGAGAGAGAGCTAGGACGATGCTCGCAGTTTTTATCCCGTCCAAGGGTGCGTTCGGTCCCCTCTAAAAACCCTCTAAACTTTATACCTCTCTAAAGTAAAAAGAATCTTACTATTTAAAAGTACTAAATAAAATTTAATTACAAAACCTTTCTGCAGATGAGCGCTATTTTTCGAGACGAATCTAATGAACCTAATTAATCAATGTTTTGACACAGTGATGCTACAGTAACTATCGTCTAATCGCCGCTTAATTACCCTTATTACGTTCGTCTCGCGAAATAGATGGGAGGTCCTGAACTTAGTTTTGTAATTTGACTTTGTTTAGTACACATAAATGCTGCCGGCATCTTTGATGTGACCCCTTTATACCCCTCTAAAGTGATCCGAACGCAGCCCAAGATGGCCACGGTCGGCAGAATCTGCTGGTTGCGCCAGAATAATCTTCTCAGCCAGATACTGAGGGTCTGTTTGGCAGGGATTCGGATTATGCAAAAAACAGCTTTTGCACTGGATTATAAGGCAAAACAGCTTATCTGCTTATTCTGAATTATCTGTCAAAACAGCTTATCCGTACCTCTAAAGTTGTAGCTCCAGTTTTTCCACATATTGTATATGTATTGAAATGAAAATAGTTGCAAAAAAATTAAATATTGGGTAGCTACTAATAAGCGGACTGTTCGACAGGCTGTTTTACTGTAGCCGCTGTGTTGTTTTTCTGAGACAAACCACTGTGGCAATCTGAGGGAGGAGCAGCCGCAGCAGCCGCAGCTGCAGCCAACCGAACGCACTGAAGATCGTTTGCTTGGACAAGTATTTTATTTTTTTCTCCTCAACAAAAGAATACATCCACCTACAGGTGGGCCCACTCACCCCTATCTTATCTCTTCCCAGCAACTCTATCGCGGTCAGGACTCCAATCCAGTCCAGTTCCCCAGTCCATGGCGGCGGGGGATGCCCAGGCTGGGCGGATCTCGCCCCTATGGCGCACTAGACGAAGCTCATCCGCCACGGTGACGTGGGAGCGTGCCTTCTTGGCGACCTGAGCGCGCGCGCGGTGTCGAGCTCTCCCGGGAACCGGCCATGGCGGCTGGAGCGCGCGGTGCGGAGTTCACCCGTGACCCGGTTGGGAGGAGCTCGCCATGGCCCCAATGGGCAGTGCAGGTAATTTCCAACTAAAGTTGAGGTGGGGGGCCCAGGGTTGAGTAACAAGCTGTGAAAAGCTACAATTTATGGATTCGGCTTACCAGTGCAAAGGCAAAACGGATTATGGCTGCTTGTTCTCCAGAAGCTGTTTTCAGTTTGAGCTGTTTGGCAAGTCTGGTGCATAAGCAGAAGCAAAAGCTAGTTGAAAAGCTGTGCCAAACGGCCCCTGAGATACATACAACATACAACACGTACACCGTCCGCGCCAACCGCAGGCCGGGCCCGCGACCCCCAGCCACCCACGTATCTCCCGCCGACACGTTCGAGGCCTCCGTCCGGCGCCTCGTCACCGCCACACAACGCGAGTTCGGCGGCAATGCGAGATTCACCAGGAGAGGATTCGCCAGGAGAGACGGCGAGACGCGCCGACCCTGATCCACGCGCGCGCGCGACGGCGCGAGCGAAACGACACGCGGGTGGTGCGGTTGGCTGGGGGCCAAACCGACCGTCGGGGCATTTTCGGGTGAGGTGGAGCCGAACGCACCGCGATCGGCGTCGCCGTGGCGGTCTGGCGTCCAGACGCGTCGCGCGCGTCGCGTCACCTACCAGTGTTGTTTTTGCCGTGTCCGGGTACTAACCTCCTTGTCTCTCGCGGTCTCGCCAGGCGCCCAGGCCATGTTATCTTTCGTTTTCAGGTGTGCGTGCGCAGCAAGTGGTTGGTGACTCGCGGCGGTCGATCGGTCGGTGTGTCTTAAGCAGCTGCACCATGGGGAGTACGAAAGAATCTGGGCTCAGCCACCACAGGCCATCAACGGAAAACAGGCTTGAAGAAAACGAAAGATGCCTTTGAGCAGCGGGTGAAGCCAGAGTGCATCAGAGAGGCTCCGCCACCAGTTTGAGCTGGTGGATTGCTGAGGCGTGGCTACTGGTCCTGGACCCCTGGTAGTGAGTCATCCATGGCAGCATCAGCATGGGCCGCGCCTGCCGGTGCAACTGTCCGAGGCGCGCAAGAGCCGAGCCCCGACTGACAGAGTGACAGGGCAAGAACAAAAATATGCATTCCACGGGAGGAAAGGATCAGAGGTTTGAACACGGGCGTCACATGCATTGGGCCATTGGGGTGCGGTACGTCCGTGCGTCCGTGCATGTAGGCAGACGACCTATAGTAGTGTCATACTGTACGTCACCGCGCATGGGAAAACAGAGGAGTAGTATCATGGTCGATTACATTGGTCGCACATCTTATCGTCATTTTCTTTCTCCACCGGAACTATTTCCTACAAGCAACGGAAAACCATGGTATACTGGAAATTACGGTTCAATCAAATAGAATACTTAAGAAGGGTTGCGTGAAAGTGCATCGTCTTTTAATATTTATTTCAATTTACTTGTCCAGTCCGTTCGGTTGGCTGCGGCTGCTGCGGCTGCAGCCGCTCCTCCCTCGGATGACTACAGTGCGGCTTTCAGCTGTTACAGTGTTCTCTCTCAGAAAAATAGCGCAGCGGTTACAGTAAAACAGCCTGCCGAACAGTCGCGTCATTTGAGCAAATCGCAGTAAAACAAGAAGGCGTGGAAAATGAAATGTGTTATGGAACGTATGGAGTATAGAATTTAGAATTCCAACAGAGCCGCATGTTCAATTAAAGGTGACAAAATAATAATTATCAAAGCCAAAAGGAAAAAGAAGCAAACGAAAAAAATACAAATATGAGGCAATGCAAGCTAATTTATGGAAGCACAAGTTCGTTTGTGCCACTCTTCATGTTTGATGTATGGAGCTCCAAGGAGATCCCATATATTTTCATGCACGGGCAAAGACTGTAAAGAGGCTTCGGAGAGAAGGATATATTGGCGCTTGTGGATTTTTTTTGGGACAAAAGCCCGTGGAGTGGTGGCTTGGCGCGCCAGTCCTAGTGTGGTGATTAGGGCTGGACGTCGAGCGAGCCGAGCTCGGCTTGGCTTGGCTTGGTCTAGCTTGTTTGTCTAACGAGCTAGCTTGGCTTGGCTTGTTATCGAAGCGAGCTGAAAACTTAGCTTGGCTTGGCTCAGTAAGCTTGCGAGCCAGCTTGTTTGGCTCAACGAGCTGGGCATTGTAGATGATAAGTGTAAAATTATAGATGTTAATGTTGGTTAAGATGCAAATAATCATAGTTATGCTACAAGTAGAAATTAACGTCGCACTTTAGTATTTGGAACATTCACACAATAGTCTTGAGAACTAAGATTATTGAAAATAGGACTTAGAACTAGATCTTTCTCAGCTCATTTGGCTCACGAGCAGCTCACGAGCTGGCTCGAGCTAGCTTGTTAACCAGACGAGCTAGATCTTTAGCTTGGCTTGTTAACATTTGCTTTCGAGCCGAGCCAAGCCGAGCCGAGCTAGAAGCGAGCTGAGCCAGCTTGCAAGCTACGAGCTTTTCGTCCAGCCCTAGTGGTGATGCCCATGATTTTCTTAATAGTTTGATTTGGATCTCAAGAAGGTATAACAATAAGAGAAGCACATACATCTTGGAAGGAGCTTTTCTTAATCATCGTTGGGTGGTACTAAAACTGGTGCCAGATGGTTAAAAAAAAAAGGCTCCCCTTGGAACAGCTCCATCCGGGACAGGCATTGAAAGAAGTTTAGACATGCAACAGATCAACGTTATCATTACGAATTCAAATAAAACTTTCATATGCAAACACATTGTACTGTACATAATTCGGTCAGTTTCAGACTCGAAGAAAATGCAAGGTTCTGCTTGACAGTGGCAGTCGATCTGACCAGTCTGCCTGTAGACTATACTATAGTGAAGAAGATAGGTTACATTTCATAAACTAAGCTTTAGTTTATTCAAGCGACGCAACAGCTGAACCCCAAGCAAGCCATCCACGCGCTCCTGGACGCCGCCTTCTGCATCTGCATGCAAACATTTGACAAAACGGAGTTCAGTTCAAATCACGTGCCTTGTGCCAGAAAGTCGTAAGAATTCAGGTACACTGATGACATCGAGTATGAACTGAGACGAGTGTGCCTTTTGACTTTGGCGCACGTACGTACCCTTCGTCTCGGCGGGTCGGGTTCGAACTCCGGCGGGGGCACCTGGTACAGGTCCGCGTCGACAGACCGTCGCACCACCCGCGCCGTGGCGGTGGCGGCCTTCGCCGGCGGCGTGCGCGCCGATTTCGATGCACCGGCGGCGTCGGACGCCCTCGCCGGTGTCGCCGCCTGCTGAACGCGTCGCTTCCCGCCGCTGCAAGACTTGTCCGCCTCCGGCCTCCTGGCCTGCTTCCTGCGGGTCGGCGGCGGTGGCTTCCTCGGCGGCGGCGAGTACTTGAACCACACGTCGCTGCATGCCTCCGTTTCCGGCGCCGGCGCGTACCACTCGGCGGCGGCGGGCGCGGGCGTGGACGACATCTCGCCGCTGTGGTAGTAGTAGTTCCACTCCCCGAACGCCGGCACGCGCCTCCTCCTCCTCCTGGCCTTCTGCACGTACGTACGTGAACCATATCATCAATTAACCAAAGCTCTTCTACTAGCTTGATCAAATCATCTACTAAAACAAACAAGGTTAAAATAACTAATTAACCCGCATTCACAGTTTAACTCACCTCCATTTTGGTATGTACGTACAGGGGACAGAATGAAAGAAGAAGCTAATTAAGAGATGCAACGAGGCTGGAATCCTAGCTAGACGTGCGGTGGTAGGAGATGCTTGATCAGTTGCAGAATGTGCGAGCAGTCCTCTGTGTGTGAGTGTCTACTTATAGCTGTGAAGGGTGAGTACAGGGAGCATGCAGGAACGCTCGCGAACGAACGAAAGAAGCGATCGAACGAGGTGTGATGCCGTGGACTTGCAGCGGTGACTTGTGCGCGGAGAAGGGAAGAATGACCAGGGAGGGATCCGAGGCAGTCAAGAAACCTTCTCTCCTGATCTGCCTCTGCCGCGCGCATGCAGTGTGGAACCTGCTACGCGCAGCGAGGTGGTGGCCAAGTGGAAGGTGGGGGACGCCAGCGTCCAGCGAGCTGCAGCAGGGTGTGGGGGCGCGCGGGGTGAAATGCGAAGAGTTTGACGTCGCTTTTGTGGACGCACACGGTTACTGTGGGCACTTCATGGCCGGTGCGGTGCCCGCCCGGCCTGTGCAGCGCGCGCGTGGCCGATCGAGGCGCTGTGGTCGAGCTGTGCGCTGACGCTCTCGGCGCAGCGTTGCAGTTGCGGCGTGGGGGACGGCCCCGGTTGTCGATTGCTGTGGGGATGCGCAGAGGGGTCAGTGCGCTTCACGCATTTACGTTGCGAGCTTGGTGCTGTCATGATTTGTGCATTGTTTAGAGAGGGCGATGATTGAGTTAGCGTGTACTGGTATTACACGTTTTATAGTGTGTGTCCAATTATACATCAAACTGACATGACTATTCATTTCTTCTTCCGGCGCCGCGCTCAAAACATGTGGAAACTTGATGAGCATGGGAACCCCCAGTTTCCTCTCCAATTTGGTAAAACCGTCCGACGCCCGGGTCGACGCCCGGGTCAGGGTCAGCGTTGCTGGCCGCAGGACGCTCGTGATCGATATACACTTCACACATGAATCTGGATACCTGTCTTTTTGGGGATGCACAACGCAAACGCATGCAGGTCCATACGCGAAAGAAGTCAATGAAATGCAAACAGAGGTTTTGACCTTTGTCACCACGGGACCGGCTCTTCACTTGGGGGGTCGACGCTAGTACTACTGTATTAGGCCGGCCAGCCCCTAATTTGGAACTTGGACGTGCATGTGAACCGTCGATAAATGGGGCCAACAGGCGTCCAGCTCCAAAGTCCACAGTGTGCGTGTCAGCAGCGGCACGCTCGGAGGGGAACCAGTCGTCTTCACACTCACAGACCGACAGACGTCCAGCTCCAAAGAACACAGTGATTTCGCTTGGCGCTAATTACTGACAACAATATGCGTGGCTTACGCGCTCCTGCTGTGGATGCATTATCGATCGTCTGGTCATACATTGTTAGAGAAAAGATGTTTCTTGTTCAAAATGTAATGAGTGACTGTACCTTTTGTAAATATTATCCATCGAGCTTGGACGGTTAGATCGATCGATCCAAATCAAACAATGGTCATTGATAACCAAAATCGACGTCCTTTGGCGTCACCTCAGCACATTGCCGAGTTTGTTTGTTTGTTTGTTTTTGAGAGGAAGCACATTGGTAGCATTAATATCCGGTGTTCCTTATTCTACAAATCCAAATGAATAAAGAACAGTATTACTTCTGTGTGCCATTGTTAAAGCATAAGAAGGCTCATTACAAGACCTCGATATTTTTTAGAGAAAACTCAAATGACAAACACATACATTAACCGTTCGGACTGTTTTTTCCTTATCTCTAATCAATGAGTGAGCGCCCTAATTTAAAGTTTGATGATATATAATGAAATGTCACACAAGGCTTCATTTGTTGTTGCACATGTTAAAGGTTGTTTAACAGATTTTTAAAAATTGTAGAAACATAAGGATTGAACTAGAATCCTGGGAAACGTTCAACAAGGTTTCCTATTACTTCTGCCTAGTTTCCAGATATAGTTATGTTTAACTATGAGTAGAAGACTATCCACATGCGCCCACGAAGATGACCAAGTCCTTGTACATATGTGTTCGAAAATATCTCATATTAGCTGAAAAAAATAATCATATGGTACTTCTACGGTCGCGATCCATTTTCGGTCTGCATATGTTGGTTGATCTGGCAGAGTGACGCGTAAGTCAAACATGTTTATTTTTGGACACACAACACAATAGGACTTCCTTTTACTTTAACTTTCTAACAGCTTTTCACATTGAGTAGTCAAGCAGGTAGAATCAATCAACCAATCAATTCAATGAGGCTTCTTGATAAAAGGAGCCGGCCACTTCGCCTGAAAGAAAGCAGCTTTGGGTCCATGCATGCATGTGTATGTTTTAAAGCATCTTGCGCAGAATGGAAACACTTGCTCTGTTCCGTGCAGGTTCTATTTTTCTTTTTGATCTGTCTTTTACGAGCTGATCATGTTGCTTCCCGTCCAAGATGGTCTTTTTTTTTCTTAGAGAGAGAGAGAGAGAGATAGCTGACTTTACTCCATGATCGAGAATTAAAAAAAAGGTTCTGGAAACACTGACGTGCATGAACGACAGAAGATACGCATTGTTGAAGCACATGGCACCACAGAAAGTAGAGATAACCAATTCAAAACACAGGACCAGCATATATGAATGCATATGATTTAGGGGGCGTTTGGATACCCCTCTATTTCACCATCTAAACTTCTACCCTCTAAAGTAAAAAAGAATCTTACTATTTAGGGGTACTAAATAAAATTTAATTGCAAAACCTTTCTGCAGACGGGCGTTATTTTTCGAGACGAATCTAACGAGCCAAAGAAATCAATGTTTTGACACAGTGATGCTACAGTAACCATCGTCTAATCGCCGCTTAATTACCCTCATTACGTTCGTCTCGCGAAATAGAGGGGGGGTCCTGGACTTAGTTTTGTGATTTGACTTTGTTTAGTACACATAAATCGTGCCGGAAGTATTGATGTGACATCTACAGTAATAATCACCCCCTATTATTCTCATCCGAACGGGGCCTTAGATGATCCAAAATACTGTTGCTGTAAAAGGGTGACTATAACCACAGCGGGAAAGTTTGTCGAGCCGAGACATTTATTGGAGAAGAGGACCTTTCTGACAATCGAATGACAGCGCATACGGCAAACGTTCAGAAGTGTCATCCAAAGCACGTCGCATTGCATTGCAGACCAGAGCTCGGTAAAGATAGTTTTGTCAATGACGTCAGAGAAGCGCGCGGATTCTAAAACGATCAAGAAACTATGCATTCGCAAGGAAATCTCTCTCGTAAACCACTGTGCTAAAATCAATGCTCGCAAGATGAGAAGCAATTTCGTTTTTCTCTTACTTGTATATACTAAAACCGCATGACAAGATGCCGCATTCCACACTTTCACATACATATATTAAGCAGCCAATGATTATCACTAGTGGTAACTAAAGCAGGAAGCACCAGTGCCAACATAACACGACAGAAAACTGAGCTAATCAGCAGAGCTACAAAGACTAAAAGGAACACAAATACTACTACTACTACTCCTCCTCCTCCTCATGACTCTAGATGGCTTGCTTGATGTTCTTCCATCAGGCGACGCAGTTGAGGCCCAAGCAACCCATCCACAGGCTCTTCTTCTGCAAAGCAAAAACAAGAAGAAAAAAAAATTCAGAATGTAAATACACACATGAATGAAACTAAGAAGAAGAACAAGTTGAAAAGACATGGTTTTTTTGCAGCAGCTTTGCTCTGTCACGCCACGCACCTTTCTAGACCGGCCGGAGTCCGGCTGGGGCACCTGGTACAGGTCCTCGTCGACGGGCCTGACCACCCTGCGCGCGCTCCTCGCCGCCGCGCCGGAGCCGGAGGACCTCGCCCGCGGCGCTGGCGGCACGACGACGCTCCCCTTCCCGCCGCCGTAGTACATCTTCTCCGGCGCGACGGCCGGCCTCCGCACCTTCTTGGGCGCCGGCCTGCGCGGGGGCGGCGAGTACCTGAACCAGACGTCGCTGCAGGCCTCCGGCTCCGGTGCGTACCACGACCAGCCGGCGGCGCCGCCGGAGGGCGGCAGCTGCGGCTCGTCCGGGGAGGCAGAGGACGAGGAGTAGTAGTTCCACTCCCCGAACGCCGGCACGTGGCGCCGCCGCCTCGCCTTCTCCATGGCCTGGCCTCGCAGCTCGCTTGGACGCTTGCAGAGGTGAGCAAGAAACAGAGCTGAGTTTATGCTAGTGCAAAGCTAGAAGAAGAAAGAAGCAGAGAAGCTGTGGTGGTGGTGGTGGTGGTGACGGTTGTGGGAGAAGGCTCTGGTATTTATAGCGGGAATCAATCAATCGAAGCACCGGCGCAGCAGGACGGACAGGAGCGAGAGCACGACGCAGCGCTGCTCCGGCCGGCGACGAGCGAACGAGCGAGCGAGCTGGGCCTCGGCAGTTATTGCGAATGGGAGTGGGAAAAAGGAATGAGAGAGGCAGCGGTAGCTTGCGGCACAGCGCGCTCTCGCTCGTTACCGGCACGGAGGGGACAGTGGCGCAGCAGGCAGCAGAGCCAGAGACAGGTTTGACGCGCGTATATGAGCGAGGCATGGGGGCTCGGCTCGGCTCGGGTTCCCTCCGTGCTGCGGCTTCTGCGAGAGGAGGCTTCATGGAAGCCTGTGTGTGTGTGGCCCGCGCCGCGCGCGCCTGTGTTTGCATTGCATTGCATGCCTCTGCGCAACAGCGCTGCGTCCGCAGGCTTTTCGGCGTGCATGAGGGGGCCCGGTTCTTGAGGCGCGCGCGGGTGCCTGCTGGTGCGTCGTCGCACCATTATTTGGGCATGAGTACACGTTGATTACACCGATCCTACTATAGCTAAAGTAGTTTAATATTGCGTCGCGTCGGCCCGTGCACCGATCGACGCGCGCGGACTTTTTTCGTGCACGGAATGAGAGCACGAATGGCTACGGCACAGCTACTCGCAGACTACTACCGATCCTACGGATGCAAGTTACACGTCTGTGTCTGCCGAGAATGTTTATTTCGTTTCGACTTTGATAAAGGACTCATTTCTCTCTTTTGTATGAATCCTTACACACAATTTCGTTATGAAAGCTCTACACCAGAATTTCCAAACAATGAAATACTCAGCGTATCACGATGTGCACGCTTACTGATTGATTACTGTATATATCGTCAAGTGCAAGGAGGAAAAGTTAGCCTAAGAAATACAAACAGCTAGGGTAGCAACAAAGGTACGGTCTACATCTGTATGTCACTCCTCTTTAAGCAACATGAAAATGCCTAAAAGCTTGCCGCTCGCTGTCCCTGTTCAATGGCACGGAATGGCACTTGAAAAATGTGAGTCTGGCTCCATTGCAGTGTAGACACACTAGAAAGGTTTACGGCTGGATAATAAAAAGTCAAAATGTCAAAAAGGTTGTCTTGACTTGTCTTCTTCCAGAACCATACGGGGAGAACAGTGTCAGAAGGCGCCTCAAAGTACATCGGGACGCTACCCTACATTTCGGACATGTGAAAGGTCCAAGAAGCAAAACGGTTGGCCAAAGTCCATGTGTCAGAGATGGTGGAAGCAGGGACGGGAAGGGAAGGTGGTCCAATGGTAGGGTATCAGTGCGCTAAATAAACGTTCTAATAACTGCTAATGCTGTCAGAATCAATGATATCATCAGCTCATCCATTAATGCACTCGTAATTGTTAAGACAGAACAATAAACTCCAAATAGTTTTACTTTTACCGTTGCAGTACTGAAGCAACGTCCTTGGTAAAATTCATTCTTGCTTGGAAATGCCCCTGCTCATCATCAATGGTGAAACAGCGCCGACGACGTGACGGCCCATTATAGCATCGCGCACACGACGAACGCGGAGCGCGGGTGCAGTGCAGTGCAGGGCCTCGCCATGCCGTGCCGCGCGCTCTGCGCACAGGACGTACGCGCCGCAGATGCCTGCCTCGCTTGGCCTTCAACGACGACGAGGACCAACAAAAGATCGTGCGCGGCGCGTCAAGGCCCGGAGCCGCTGCTGCGCACAGCGCACCGATAGGTCGATCGGCCGGTTAATAATTTATACGGCCTGGTGCGTGCCATCTGCCAATCTGCCTCGCGTGCAGTTCCATGGCCGCGCGCGCGAGCAAACACATTTACTTCTCGATCGAATCGATCGATCGCCACTGTGGCTGCGCTGGTGGTGCCAGCGTCCTCCTCTCGGGCGTGGAGAGGCTACTCCAGCAGCAGTAGCAAGCATCGGCCAGTGCTATAGAAGCCGCATTCATTCACTTCCGGTGGTGAGCGCACACAACACAGGGCAAGCATGCATGCAGAGACCAGAGACGGCAGAGACGACGACTCGATCGATCGGCCACTGTCCCGCTCGCGTGTCGTCTAGCTGTAATGGCTGCCTTCCCTGCAGGCTGCAGCAGCGTGCGCCTCGCCGCGGCTCGCCGTGCGCGTCCTTGTGCGCATGCATGCGTGCGTGGTTTGCACTGGCGAGCAAAAAGGAGGTGCAGCTCCGTGCCCATCAAGCCGGCGACGGGCAAGCACGACCGCGGCAAACGGGAGAACGAGACGGCGTGCATGCGTCGCCGTCGCTACTTTCTACCGCTACCTCATGCGTGCAGCAGCTCTCTGTTGTCTCGTGGACCACATGCCTGCTTGCGTTCGACGCGCGACGGAGCGTTCGGGAGATCCGGGGACCAAGAGTAGATGGTATACTAAGATATGCCTTGCGAGGCTGACCGGCCGGCGACCGTATGTGACATGCAAATTGATTGATGCTAGGCCTGTGTACCGTATACGGTGACACGAAAAGTGACGCAGGCGGTCGACACATATTGCGTCCAGTGGGCAGTGGTAGTAGGGTTTAGGATAGCGTGGCACACGTACAGGGCGTGACCGTCCGCGGCTAGACGCAGACGATAGTGGCACACAGGCCCAGGCAACGGCTACATGTTTTTTAGTACGTACAACTTTCCTTAGCTAGCTCTACCGCGTAGCCTTGCGAGGGAAATACTAGTAGCCCATACGGTGTGGCTACACTACTTTGGGACTCGATCGGAGCCTCCTCGTCCAACCTGGTACTAGTAGCTGCTGCCCACTGCTGTATCAACTGCACGCCATGAATTCCAATCACTACTGTACTAGTATAGCAGAAGAAGGTGCCATGCGCGCATGATCGTTGGTCGCTCGTCGTGTCCGTGGTGACCGGTGTGCACTGTGCAGCACCCGTGCATCCCAAGCCGGCCTAGTCTGGGCCTGTGGCCAGTGCGCGCCGGGCCACCTCTCCCACATGCATGCGTCTTTAGCCAAGCGAGTGAACGCCTGTGGCCAACGTTCTTAAGAAACGAAGCATTTTCAAGAAAGGGAAATTCTTCATGAAAGCTTGTGCGCTACTAGGCAACAATTTAAGATCGACAACATAGTAGTAAGTAGTATATTAAATTCCATCTTCCCATGAACAATTGTTGAAAAGGCTTGCAACATTACTAGTACTAGTCTTCCTTCGCTTACCCAGATTCTAGAAGCTACAAATATACTACTGGTAGCATGACTGACAACGAGCTAACTTACAAACAGGAATACAACAAACAAGAACAAAAACTACTCCTGGCACAGATTCTAGAAGCTGCGGAAGGTAGATTTGTTGTGCTTCATGCGACGCAGTTGATGCCCAAGCAACCCATCCATAGGCTCCTCTTCTGCATGCAAAATCAACAAGAAACTTGAGTACAGATTACAGAAATGCGCATGTAAAATCAACACTAAATGTATGAAGGTTGAGCCAAAAAGTCATGCAGCAAGATACGATGTCCCCTGTCTGTCACTTACCCGTCTTGGCCGGCGGGAAGTGAAGTCCGGCGGTGGCACCTGGTACAGGTCCGCGTCGACGGGCCTCACCGTCCTGCGTGCGCCACCCTTCGCCGGCGTGCGCGCCACCGCGCCTCCGTCCGTCGCCCTCGCACCCGCCGCCGCCGGCGCGCTCCTCCCCTTCTTCCCGCCGTCGCAGTACATCTTCTCTCCTGGTACCGCGCCGCCGCCGGCCGTCGGCCTCCTGGCCTTCTTCGGTGCAGGCTTGCGCGCGGGCGGCGAGTACCTGAACCAGACGTCGCTGCACGCCTCCGGGTCCGGCACGTACCACCAGTCGACCGCCGCGCCGGCGCCGGCGCGCGGCGGCTCAGGCTCGACCGGCGAGGAGGAGGACGAGGAGTAGTTCCACTCCCCGAACGCCGGCACGTGGCGCCGCCGCCTTGCCTTCTCCATTCTCTGGCGTGGGCGTGACACAGACCGCAGGCAAGAGACGAGACGCGATCGCGGGAGTAAGCAAAGCGGAGGATGGAAGCAAGGCGGTGCGAGAAGGCGACGCCTGGACGCAAGTATTTATAGCAAGAATCGATCGAGGCTTCCAATTGCAATGCAACGGCCACAGTGGAGACGAAGAGCAACCAAAGCGATGGAGTTATAGTGGAAACGTACCGGGAAAAAGGAATGAGAGAGGCAGTGGTGGATGGCGCTACAGTGTGCAAAGGCAGCTCTGCTCGATCGATCACTGGCTATCGAGGGGCACAGTGTCGTGGCAGGGACGAGTCGCGCGTTCATGAGGCATGGGCCTTGGTTTCCTACCGCGGGCACTTCATGACGACTCTGTGCGACACCACTGGCACTTCATGACGACTCTGTGCGACTCCACTGTGTCTCTGCAAGCTTCTCGCAGTGCGTGGGCCGTATTATTTCGACATGATTAGAGCTTGATTTGGTAAGAGCGATTGAATATTGCGTCTCATTTTTCTACGCGCCCCATATGGCTAGGACAGGGCTTTTGCATGTGTAGTCACCGCCATCTGTTGAAGATACTACTCGGTTAGTACAGTAGCACCAAGAAAAGATCAATTGACAAATTATGTACCTACTTGATCCATTTCCCGCGTGAGAATGAGATTTTTATCGAACTAGCTAGACAGAAACTCTGAAGCTAGGGGACCATCCCTTTTGTTACACAAATGTAACTCCTTCAGTATTTGCAGAGGTTTAAATGATATTTTAGTTGTTATATCATCATTAAGCTAGCAATGACAGATAATTTTCTGACCAACATATATAATTCTGCCATGAAATATTCATTTCATATTGGTCACAAATTGGATGGTTCACATATCCAGTTCAATCCATATCCAACTCGAAAGGCGCAGTACATGCCATTTTAGAAGGTTTTGTTTCAACAACCAGGCGTTTTTCTTTCTCGCCGAAAAAGAAGAAGACAGTTTTCTAGTACAAAATACTAACCGATCGGTTGCCTCTAAATGCTTCTGTTATTTTTTTTTCGAGGGAAATGCTTCTGTTATTGCACAGTACGTGCAAAGACGCAGTGATTGTGTTATATATAATCACGAATATATAAAATGTGTCGAAATCATGAATACTCCTATATAGAATTTGCACATTCATTATCGCACAGTGCGTACGTTCAGAGACGCAGAGCAAACCATAAATTCGTCAAGAGCCGTAGCGATTAGTGCCATAAAAAGCAGCAGCAGCGTCCTTACGCATGTTTTTTCTTCTTTGCGAGCACGGAAATGCCCTTGCCAATCATCAACAGCGCGACAGGGTCCACGTACGCGATGGCTGATCAGCACAGCGCGCCACGAATGCGGAAACGCTGGAGCAGGCCTCGCCATGCCGCACAGTGCACGGCTCCACGCACGGCAGCACAGGCACGTACTTACGTGAGCACTCTCGCTCGTGCCTCTACGCTGTGTGGCGCATCGCACCGGCCGGTCATCGATCGATGACGACCGTGTCGTCTCCGTGTGGTGTCGTTACTGTGCTGTGGCGCACACCGTGCAATGGTGCTCGATCGGTCAGGTCTTGGGCTTTGGAAGAGCTAACGCTGTGGGATCTCCTAGCTAGTGCTAGACACGCATCGTACGTAGTATCAGAAGGCGAAGTTACTTCTATGCACACAATTTCACAGGGCTAGGCTTCTGCCGCTCTTTGTCCACTTGTTGTAATGGCGGCCTTCAGTCCTTGCATGCGTGGTCGCACCGACGAGCAAAAAGAAGATGCAGGCCGGAACGTACGTACGGGACCATGTAAGTGGCCCAACGGCCATGTATTGCTATTGCACCACTCTATGCTTCGAAGAAAAGAGGAGTAATGCGAGGCAACTGCGGTTCTGTTCGTGGACCACGCAAACGTCTGCCCATTTCTTGTGTGGATTCGAAATGGCATGTTGGCACATGCATCTAGCGGTGAAACCTGGTTGAAAAAGGTCTATTGAACATTAATTTGGCGCCTGATAGCTGGCCTCTGATCAGTTCTTTTATTTTATTTTTCTTGAAGGGAGCTAGCCTAGAAGTTAATAACGAGATTGGAAGTGCAATTCAACGTTATCAGAAATCAGTTAGGCCTTGTTTCGTGGTTTGCTCGGATATGCTGGGATCACGTACGACCACCCAAAGACGTGGAAGCAAACCCTCGTCATCATCTACGATCTACAGGCGCACGAACTCCGCAGGCCTCGCCACGCCGCACAGTTCACGCCACTGCTGCGCGCGTACGTACGCCGCCCTCGCGCCGGGTCGTCCCTCACCAGAGCGACGACCAAAGATGGTGCGCGTCAAGGCGAGTTCCTGTGCGTATGAATTTAAATTTAGTCAGGATTTATGGCCTGTGCCAACTGCCAAGTGCCATCAGCCAATCTGCCTCGCGGGCAGGAGAAGCATGGCAGCGCGCGGCGACAGTGGCTGCACGGTCGGCCCAGCCTGCAGCCTCGGGCATTCATGGTGGGGCTTGGCGCAGTAGACCTCCGCAATCCCTAGAAGCCATGACACACATGGATGGAGCCTTGCACGTCTGGCTGCTGTAATGGCGGGTGCACGAGGCTCACGCCGCGGGCGTACGTCCGTGCGCCGTTGCATGCTGCACGCATGGTCCATGCATGGTCGCGAGAGACGGCGGGCAAAAGGAAGATGCAGGGACCGGGACCAAGGAGGAGTGGACCAGCTGCCACGTTGTATCGCACTCGCACCACTCTACGCTCTGCGTGGGTAGCGATGATGAGAGCGTGATGAGAGACGGTCTGCGTTAGTACCAACTACACTGTGGCTGGCTGCTTCGTGTCATGAATTTTTCTCTCGTGATGTGCTCGTACTGGTACATTACTTCGGCGCGTACGATCTTTGGTCTCGTCTGGTCCGTGGGTGACCAGAGCCAGCATAGTCGGCCAGTCAGAATAGTCGTTGTAGTACGTCTGTAAATGCCAGTTTTTTTTTTCTATATTTGTTTTTTGTCACTGGACATGCGAAATGCAAGTACTTCCTCCGTTTTTCAATAGGAAGTATTTGTCATTTTGGACTCAAGTCAAAGTTTGTAAATACTTGTCACTGCACGCATCCCAATGCAAAATTTCCCATTTTGCCCTTGGTACCCACCCAGCACCTTTGTGGGCCATGTGTGTAGAAAATTCTATCTGTTCGGATGCACATCTCCTAACACGTTTTTCTTCCCAACAAATAGAGGTTTTTTTTTTTTGGCGACCTCCAACAAAGAGAGCTTCATTCCCGGTTTAAACAAAAAGAAGCGAACACGTATCTCGTGTACAAGTCGCACTGTACAGTGCTGTGCTTCTTTTTGCCACTGATGCGTACACGTATAGCCTTAAACTGCCAGTAGAAAGCTAGTTATTCAGATAAACAGAGTACAGTGCGCACTTACATAGGCTAAGTTTACTTGTCCCTGCATATACAGACCAAACCGACTTTATCTAAACCTATTGACATGGATGAAACTGCTCCCTGTACAGAGATTCCAACAGCATGCACCGTCCAGCAAAATACCGAGGTCTAGGCAAAAACATTGACACTATCCAAAGGACATCACTCTGCATATACTATAGGCTAACATAGCTATCTGTACATATTTACATAGACCAAAAGACTCCTGCTTGCAGGTGTTCCAACAAAAGGCATCATGAAGCAAGATATACACATCTTACCATCAAGTAGGCCAAAATACACTACTCGTTGATATAGATGAACAGAGGAAACCCACCAATTCAGTCATCGACCTGCCTGCAAACCTCATTAACCAAATTGAGATCACACCTGATTTGGGTTGGAAGTGTGCCTTCTCTTTCTTTCGAGGCTTTGCTAGCATGAGGCATCTTATAATTGTTACCTCCCCCAGCTTTCATCGCCTCTATCATGGCAAGCTGCAGAGATAAGAACATCCGATTTGATAATATTGGTGAGTACTCATCGAATGCTTTCTTAACAGCAGCAACAAGGTCAGGCACTGCTCTAGATGGTAGCTTATACTGAATGGATTGAATAGAAGAGAAAAACCCCAAGTCAAGTATATTGAAAGTCTGGAGAGTTTGGCGGTTGACAAATGAGCTGAATATTTAAGCCAAACCTCTCTGCAGCTTCACAGAACAGAAGGTCGTGAGGGTCAATATGAGGCCGGGCATTATCCTGTTGGATGAATATCAGGAAGAACATTATCAATCAAAGTGGATCGCATTACATCTTTTGTGACTGACAAAATGGGCTTCATCTCTAAGGTCCCGGCAATTCGATTTTTACTAGTTCTTTGTGCTGGCTCATAAGTTACGAAAGGAAAGCACCCAATCTTGCCATCGAAAGTGCAGTTTCCATCATCATCGAATCTTGGACGAGCGACAGCACACAAGAACATTACCTTTGGGATGAAATTCTTGTTTGTGCATGTCCGATGAGGCTCCTCTTCACCCGGAACAACATAATATCTGTCAACCTTCCTTGTAAGATGAAACCATTTTTCATCTATATAGATAATGTCAGCAAAATCCTTGAACATTGGGTCCCTATGAATGCTAGTTGGATCAAGCATGGAAATACACCACTTCATTCTTTCTTTCTTGTGCCGCTCTTTCAATAGTGGCTTCACAATATTTGAGCGCCGCTTTATCTTCCCTAGTTGCTTCAGCTTCCATAGCTTGAATTTGTTGACATTCAAACGTTCTGACAGATCATCCAATGTGGTCCTTTTGGAAAAAGGGATACGATGCAGCAAGTTTAGATCAACCTTAAGTTCCTTTCTTCCACAATTAGACCTCTTTGTATTCACATTGACAATTTCACCCTTTTTGAGACATTGACGTGCACGTTGCCAAATGCGCCAAACTGTTCTTGGACTAACAGAGAATGATTTTGCAACCTCTGCCGCAAGCTCATTCGTGACCTTCCATTTAGCACTCATGGAATGCAAAAAAAGAGACTTAAACACTTCTTTCCGTTGATCATTACTCAGCTCCTTCTTGCGTGAGTACCGTATAGGCGGACCTGAAGAAATGATAATAAGAAAAATTGATAGTCACACGTTAGCCGACAACTAAGACTTTGGCAAAACCAAACCATAATCCAGTTCTAAAGCATGCCACATAGAAACATTAGTAGGCACAATTTTGCATATCATATTCAGAATAAAAAATGATACAGATTGGCATGATCGCACATAAGACACAGAACAAGGAGATTCGAGCAATTAGACAAATACATCACCAATCTGCTTCAGAATAGTCGCAATCTTTGAGCGCAGGGACAAGGTCTAATTGTGGACAAGATACCAGCCGGCCACACTGCATCCAACGTGCATATTGCGAGGTCCACGCAGAACCGGGCGGCCCTCAAGACTAAGCCTACCGTATAAGCGGGCACTAATCATGACAAGACAGAGCTTACCGCTGCGCCGAACCTTGATGCGGATAGTCCAGCTCCATGTCTTGCACAGGAACAAGATTCAGATCAAAATCTCTAGGAACTTCTTGCCGTGGAGCAAGATTCAAATCAAACTCTCGCACGGCATGTCGAGTAACATTGCCTTCATTGGGAGAATCGATTGGAAAAGCCTTACTATTTTCCTGGCCCTCAGGTTCAAGTCTAGCAAAGCCATAGCTGAGAAAGTGAGAAGTGAAGTTCCGGAAGCCTCCTGGCCACCTGGGAACGAAGCAATAAATGGAGAAACGAGCGCCAAAACAGACGCATGGCCGCTGGTTTGAAATTTGAACTGACGGCCACGCGCGGCAAGATTTTTGGAAGGGAAGTAAGCTAAGGATGATATGGTTCCACGTGGCTCCTCAAGTGTGCTGGTAACAGGGGCATTTTGGTCACAAATACTTTTACCAAATGATTGCCTTGGTTTGCTTGCTTGGTCAAAAATGACAATTATTGAAAAACGGAGGGAGTATCAATTAATTTTACCTTGTAAGAAAAAAAAGCAGCATGATACATATTTCGATGGGTAGTAGCAAGAAATGATTTTTTATGTTCCAAAACAAACAATGGCTGGTCTGAGAGGAGTACGTTAGCAACATCGATGATCTCTGCATGTTTCTGGCAAAAACAAATATACAAGCTCTGCAATCCATGATCAAACATTGAGCATGCTTCTCGGAATGATCATTGTTAAAGAGTTGCCGATAAAAAACTGCACTTTCCTCTCCGACTGCAAAGCACTAGTCTCTTTTATGCAGGATCATCATCAAGATCCCCATGACTAGAGAATTCTTCATGCGGCCAAGGATATTAGGGATCTCCTGAATAAAATACAAGGCTTCTTTCAACATATTCCTAGAGAAGAAAATGCTATAGCCCACGTTCTAGCTAGGAATGCTTTTAATCAGGATGATCAAAATATATCTTTTAATTGCTGTAATTTAGGCACATCGAAGACTGTTCTTTTAAAGAAATCTTTTGTAATATGCTTTCGTGGGCCATTATGTGTACTGCTTCATGCATTTCAATGAGTACAAGCCCTCTAGGGCATCTTAATCTTAAAAAATAGAGGGCCATTATGTGGGTCACGCGATCCCAATCCGAACGCACAAATCACATCGAATTGACCGCTCGCTATCGTGCAGAAGAGCCAAATGATCAGATGCGTCCGTCATCATCATCTGAACGCCTGCGTCACTTTGAATTTTGGATGGGAACGAGCATCGTCTTAGTGTACATCCATCTTTCATCGATGCATGTTAATGCACTTTCCAATGATACGTAAGCATGGTACTTCTGGTCAGGGAAGGCATATCATAGAAAATTCAAATTTTCATATATCATATCGGGTAGGTTGTGATATTTCATTGCTACAAACATGGGTTATTGTAAAATAAGACATGCCATTTGGATACTTCTCTTCAACTTTGAAGTATTTTGATACAGATAGTTGAAGTTAATTTTACGAAAGAAAATAAGGCGGATTATGGGAGTGTGTGACTAGAATTATTGATTTGGCCATGCAGATAGAGAATTGGATCTGCTGCATTAGAATTCACAACCAAAGGTGTCTCTGCATCCAATCAACACGTAAGCCACGTACGTATAAAGCGTCTGAGGTCTATGGAACGTATTTTACGGTGAAGACTAGTCAAAAGGACCTTTTCTGGAGGGCTTAGCAGGCGCGCCTGCGCGAGATGAAGCCGCGTCTCGCCAACAGGCCCCCACCTCTCCCCACCTCCGCCTCCTCCGCTGCCGTCCGCCGCCTCGCTGTGCCGCCTGGCAACCACCCACCTCCCTCCCTCCTCCGTTCTTTGCTAACTTGTTGGCTCCGATGCTCCTGTTGTCGACCACTACTGCGGTCCCCGCCGCCTGCCCGCACAACGCCGACCACCGCCGGTCCTTCCTGCCTCCATTTTTCTAGGTCTGGCAGTAGGTGATGGACACTATGGGGGTACATATCCACGCGCACAAGGGATTCACCGATTCTCGTTCAATATTCTTCATCGCTCGCCATGCATGCATGGTCCGCCGTCGTTGCGAGCTTGAAGATGAACAGTGAGACGCGGGCTCACTATCAGCGAGTGAAGTGAAGGGGTGTGCGAGACACGGTTTCGACTCGCGTACGCGCGCCCTATAATTCCGCCCTTTTGTGCTCTTATTTGACTTGAGACAATCCTTTGGTACAACAATATTTCCGTCTGGAGCTTTTTTTTTAAATTTTTGATGGGTTCAGACGTACAATATTTTTCTTGCTAGTCGTTATTAGCTGAGAAACATGGAGATTTATATCCTTCCCAGCTCAAATTTAGTTTTTCTTTTGAGGGAAAGCTCAAATTTAGTTGGATCAAAGCAGGTCAATGTTGCTGATAAAAATGATACGTAGCTGTTCCAACCAGAGACCAAAGCAGGTCCTAATAGAGAATTCCGGCCCAAAGCCTATGGACCGTCCAAAATATGACCGTTGCGGATAGGCGGTGCACTCGTTTCCTTTTCCGACTGCCTCCCCCCTTCCTTCCTGCCCGTTGGAAACCGCCGTCCGCCTGTTTCTTCCCTTCCTTTCCATCACGAGACGCCGCCATGCCCGAATCCAATCGATCCCGCAACGCAGCCAATCGCCTCACGAATCGCCCCCTTCTTATCCCACCCTACAGGTCCCCAATTCGAATCCTTCCCATAGCGCCGCTGCTTCGTCTCCGCTCCGACAGGCCCTCGTGCAGAGCTCGTCGGGGAAGAAACCTGCGCTGGTTATCGCGGGATCCGTGTTCCGGCGCGAGCACGGCATATCCTGCGGCGTCGGCGCTGCTTCGGAGCCGTACTGGTGGTGCTGGGATCGCCTCGTCATCGGGAGCACGCAGAGATGATGCTTCGGGGTCATCCATGGCGGCGCCTCCGCTTCCATCGAGCACGAAGAAGAAAGGTACGGGATCCTAAACCTATCGCCTCCCGAACCATATGGTTCTTGCAAATCTATCTGATGAAGTGCTATGCACTAATACAATTGACGCGCGGTAAAGCAAATCTGCACCCACTTGATTATTGGCTGTAATTTTCCTATTTTCTGCATCTGGACCAATTGCCGTGTTCTGGTTAGGTTTTCCATGAGTTTGATTTAGATAACTGGTTCTGAGGACTACTGAAGAAGGATGTCAGGGTGTGTGGCAGTTGATTATTGATGATTAAATTATTCTTAATCGTGGCGTGTGGTAGTTGATTATTTAACCGTGTGTTCTATTCGATTAAGTAGAACTGATGAGGTTGGTTAAGACCAGTGCATAATTGGAGTATGTTCTTAATCTGGAGCACGTGCTGTGTCATGTTGTGTTCTAGATTCACCAGATCATATTGTTTCTAATAATCTGGAGCACCATGTGTTTTTACTTTGGATTTTAACACCGGTTGATTTATTGGCGAATGTAGAACAATTTCCATGGTTTAGTCTATTAATGGACAAATGATTAGCAAAAATACCTAGATAAAACAATGGAAAAAATTATGAGATTGGAAAGGACAAGCACACAGACTTCTCCCTGTTGTGACAGAATATGTAGATCGCACATTTATCTGCCCAAACTTGTTATCTCACTAATAGTTTCATACTAAGCTTTGTATAACTTTGTTTCGGTGAAAAAGAAGCGTCCCACTGATAAAATATCACCAAGAAATAGTTCTGTATTTTTAATTTTCTTGCATAGCAATATGGCACCAATAATACTCGCGCAATGTGTTGGCCTTAACTAGTATTTGTTTCTCAGGCTAACTTTCCAGGGCATAGCTTAATGCCCCAACGCTTCCTCCATCTCATCCCTGCAGTTGTCTGCCAGCAAGCCAGTGGTTTTGGAAGGTGAGTTCTCTCCCACTGCTTCCCCGAAATAAGTTTCTTTAAATTATTCGAGACCCATCCAGCGTATGTGCTTCTCAGATGTGTGTCTAAACTCGTGTTGTATAAAGATTTTGTTGAAATATTTGATTCTTTGATGATTTATGGTGTACGAATGAGGAAGTGAGACAAAATCATTCACTGTGCATTTGCTAAAGAACTAAATTTCAAAATTTTATTCTACTTCGTTATATCTGCAGTTGGAGTTTGCCCTTCCCTAGACAATTGTACTGCTTCCCTGAAGCCTACGGACTCCCCTGCTCCTGATGTTCTTCCATAGGTTGATTACAGTGGCTCCAATAGAGATATTGCAGAAATTTGTGTTATATAGGGGAAAAAAAGCTGTTCTTCATTGCTTGTGCCTTGCCACCTTCAGCTTCCAATTTGCATGCTCATATCATATTTGATTTCTGCATGCAGGTATCCAGTATCAAAAATTGCATCATCAACAGTTTCTCTCGACAAGTTTTTCTTTACAGCTTTAAGGTAAGGTAACTGTTTTAATGTTTTCATTCTATACAAATTACACAAGTATCAAATTGCCCATCCAAGACTTGTGGAAGTGAAATTCTTTTACATGAGAGTGTTTTCTGTGGATGCTTTGATGTGTCAGTGTGCCTATGCCATGTTAGATGAACAAGCAATTGAAAAATATATATGGGCACCTCAAAGTTTGCTTACCCTGCAACCTTGCACCTAACATGAATACTTGATTCCACAAAAAGTTTAAAAGTGCTAGTTGATTAGGTTGTTGTGTTGTTATTCTCATACCTCTCATATGCTAAAGATATTTTGCGTAAGTTCAACTCTCTGAATGGAAATTCAGCTGCATTGAGTTGCTCGCCTGGTGAAGGTATAGCGACCTTACTGATCAGCCGTTCTTACTCATGTTCTATATTTTGAATTGGAGGATGCAATTCGTGCTTAGATTGCAGTTTTAGCTTTCCATTTTCACATCATTGCAAATATTTTCTTGACTTATTTTCTGCAGATCGACAATAGATGTGTTCATGAGCTTCATCAGGTAGGGTTGCAACAGCCTCCAAGATAAGGGCTTCAAGCTCTTTTTTAAGAACAAAAAGAATGTTTTATCAAGCATGAGCCTTTTATGCTTATAAGGCTAGATCTCAGTTTTTAAGTTTGTATTGATTTTTATTTTACTTGCAAGAAAGATACACCAAGTGATGCTTAGATTAATAGTTTTATGGTCTATGCGCACATATGGTTACCATGAATTTGATAATTTTGATATGCTTACATGATAGAGATTTCAGTAATTAGTCTGCACCAATGAACATGTTTTTACTGAAAAAAAAGATTTATTGGCTCCACACTGTGCTCATATCATACAATATGAAATGCATTATGTGCCATGATAACATTACTTTGCACTTTTCCTCAAAAAAAAAAAAAAAACATTACTTTGCACCATTGTAATATTGAGCAGTGAAAGGATATATCCCCAGTTTACGAAAGACCGTTCGTTACCCAAATGGTCCAAGGTTGTCATTTGTGACTAGAAAAAAAATATAGCATGCCAAATCCTGGACTATTTATGATATCTATGTTTGTACTGTTGAGAACTTTCCAATTACAAGGAACTGCAAGCATTTTTTTTGGTTTCACTTTTCCATTAATTAAAAATTAAGAGAAAATGCTGAATTCTTTGCAAAATTTACAATTTTTTTTGGACAGAGACATGTCTCACGACGTCTGGTACTTTAATGTGCAACACGAGGTGGATTACGTTTCGGTCTATTTGGCCGTTGCTATCGTTTCATTTTTACCTTGCAGTGAGATATACCTGCCATTCAAAACTGCAATAGGGAGTGAGTATATCAGTAACCTACATCCTCCGTTTCAGTTATTCGCCTGTCAAAACCATTGATTTGATTGATTACCTACATGCAATTTGATACATGTCCTTAAGATCAATGAAGCTTATTCGGCCTCACAGAGTAGACACTGCAATTCTTAACAGCTGCATTTGTGACCAAGAGTCTGACTACTTTGTTAAAGTCTAAGTCATGTCTAAACATTAGTTTCCCACCTTTTTTCCCACCTTAGGCCCACATGATTAGTTTCCGTACCAGCTTCTTGATGTTTCGAGCTGCCTAGGGATAAACTAAGTTAGTGATTTTTTATACATTCTGTTCTTCTGTGATTTGATCAGTATGCAAATGTTTCTTTAATTTTGTGCCAGGTTGACATATTGGATATGTTGATTGTTGGCCTTTGCTCGGGTTTATTGAGGATGTGATATAATTACATCAGTGTGGAAGGGTGCAACAAGCTCAGAGTTACATTTAGCATTCACCATTCCTTTTGCTATTGTCTATTCTGTTTCCTATATTGTCAATCATGATTGGTGTTATGTTCTATGCCTGTTTGGAAATATCTGCTTAGATAACACCTTATACTTAATTAATGGCTACTAACTCATTTCCAGATTAATGAATTGTTACTATCAATGTGTTTTCTGCCAATGCAGCTTGAAGTGTCACACATTTTACCAACCTGAAGTTCCATGAAGGGAAACTCGAATAATGAAGCCGTTGGTAAACCTTGATCTGAATCTGTCCATTCAATCTATGCCTTTTTTTTTGGTTGAAACCAGAGCAATGTGTCTAGAGTTGCATGGTTCTCTTTCAACAAAGATCAAAATATTGTTTCACTTATGGCGCAGGTGAACAGATCAAAACCAGAACAAGCACATTATTTTTTGAGGTGAACAGATGGTGTTTTTTTTGTTTGTCCTTTTTTTTCCCCGTTATTCCAATATTAAGATGTATGCTTTGATTCTGCAAGGCACTATGTCTCACATCTTTGGATCAAAATATATAGGCCTGGAGACTAACATTCATGCAAGTCGTGCATTCTGCTCCTTTACAAATCTCTAGCGACTTTGGTCCTATTGATCTGCTTTCATTTGTAATCTCACCTTCTTTTCCCCTGGGATGTTTGTTTCCATGTCGCTCTATGCAGCCACTACAGTTGCCCGGGGTTCAATCTAGTTCTAATGAAACTTCATGCTATTACTATCCCAACATGGATGGTTGTTATTGAAGTTCACTAGATATTTCTGCCATATTTTTGTCATCATTTAGTATGGATAATATTGAAATGAAGTGGGTTTGAAGGGAGAGCTGTATATCACTTGTGATTGAGAAGGTGTCTATTCATTTTCTTCACTTGTTATATTTGCTTCACTTGTGGGATATTATTAAAGTGCGGGATATTACTGAGTCGTGCCAAGTCTTTGCTTTCTCCTGCATGTCTAAAGTCCAACATTTCATAGCCACAGTGGTATTGGCGCCGACAATCTTCTACTCATTCTAATTAAATTTCATGCAAGTACTATCCCAATATGGATGTTTTTGAAGGGTAATGCATATCCACCATCTGATGCTTATGTTCTATATTCTGTCTGTTGTTAACTATATATTCCATGGAATGTGAATACTATTGGAATGGAATGGGTGTATTTGGAGGGGAGCTGCATATTATTGATATTAGGATGGTACCCTACTTAATTTGGTTGGTTTATTGCAAGTGTTTTCTTACAGCAGTCAGGTAATTCCTTCTATTCATCTTTGTGCATGTAACTGAATAGCTCTTCGTATGTGTTTCTTTCCAGGGTTAATAGGAATCACTCGTGAATTTGTTTGGTCCTTTCTTAGGCGACGAACTTGTTGTTCACATACAGCTTGCTATTTTTTAACTGCTTGTAGTAATCAGGAGCCTTACAAATTGTTTGCCCTCACCAATGTTTCCATTTACTATTGCCGCAGCTTATTACCAGGAAATTTGGTTAGCCAAATATGTCATGTTATGACTTGCGCTAAATTTTAACTGTTTGTAGTAGTCAGGAACCTTACCGACTTCTCCATGAAGCCGTCGGTAAACCTTGATCTGAAATATATCAATTCAATCTATACAGTTGCATGGTTCTGTTTCAACAAAGATCAAAATATAATTGGTTTCACCTATTTTAAAATATAATTGTTTTCACCTATTAAAAATGGCGTATTTTTTTGTTTTGTTTTTTTCCCGTTATTCCAACATCAGTCCTTTGTTTCTGCAAGGCATTATCTCTCACATCTTTTGATCAAAATATATAGCAACTCGTGCATTTCAATGTCGCATTTTAGTAGCATTGTTTCCCCATCTGCTAGCATTTCAATGTCGCATTTTAGTAGCATTGTTTCCCCATCTGCTCTATTTATCTGCTTTCATTTGTAATCTCAGTTCCATTTCCTCTGGAATGCATTTGTTTCCATGTGGCTCTATGCAGCCACTACAACTGCACCAGGGGTCCATCTAATTCTGATTGAACTTCATGCAATTACTATCCCAATATGGACGTTTTTTGAAATGCAATGTATATCCACCATCAGATACTTCAAAAAAGGTGGTTATTATCGAAATTCACTGGATATTTCTGCCATATCTTTGTCATCATTTAGTATGGAAAATATTAAATGAAGTGGTTTTGGAGGGAGAGCTGTGTATTACTGATATTGGACGGTATATAACTTGTGATTGCAGAGGAATACTCATTCGCTTCAATTACTATATTCTGTGATAAGGCTGTGTCGAGATATTATTGAATTTCGGGAGTCATGCCAAGTCTTTGCTTTCTCCTGCATGTGCAAAATCTCATCAATTCATAACTGCAGTTCTGATATTGGCGCCAACAATCTTGTACTGAAGTTATTGTTGAAGTATATCCACCATCTGATACTTCAAAGAATATGGTTATTATCGAAGTTCACTGGATATTTCTGCCATATTTTTGTCATCATTTAGTATGGATAATATTGAAATGAAGTGGGTTTGGAGGGAGAGCTGTATATTACTGATATTGGACGGTATACTACTTGTGATTGAGGAGGTGTCCATTCATTTGCTTCAATTGTTATATTCTGTGATCAGGCTTTGTCTGTGGGATATTATTGAAGTTTGGGGAATCTTGCCAAGTCTTTGCTTTCTCATGCATGCCTAAAGTCTCGGCATTTCATATCCGCAGTTGTTTAGTACTGATATTGGCGCCGACAATCTTGTACTCATTCTAATTAAACTTCATGCAAGTACTATCCCAATATGGATGTATATCCACCATCTGATGCTTAGGAGGTTGAAGTTCAAGTGATATCTATTCCATATTCTATCGGTTGTAAACTACATATGTCATGGAATGGATAATGTTGGAATGAAATGGGTGTATTTTGAATGGTATATCCCCTACTTAATTTTGGTCTGAAGGTTTATTGCAAGTGTTTTCTTACAGCAGTCAGGTAATTCCTCCTATTCATCTTTGTGCATGTATGCACGATATTGACTACAAACCATAGCTCTTTCGTATGTTTTCCTTTCCAGGTTTAATTTTAGATAAAGGGAAATTCTATTTCATCAAGCAAATGAAAGTATCCCGACCTCTACATCGTGTGATGTATTTGGTCAGTTCATTATTACAAACCATCACTATGTGTAGACTCCGTCTACATTCCAGGTTTAATAGGAACCACTCGTGATTTTTTTTCTTTTGATCAGTCTTTTCTTAGGCTATGAACCTGTTGTTCACATATAGATCCTGGAAGCTATACTTATTGCCATCACCAAGAGAAAGCATTTACTATTGCTGCAGCTTATTCTCAGGGTTATGTACTTTGTAATGAGTAGTACCAGGACACTTTTGTTGACAAAATGTCTAGTTATAACATGTGCTAATTTTTGACTGTTAGTAGTAATCAGGAAGCTTATATTTTTTTTATTTCACCTAGCTATAATTGGTTTGTATTATTATGGCGAGGTAGAGTGGTGAATGTTTGTTGGCAACAATATAGGACAGATACACCAAACAGATTCTAGGCAGCCAATTGAGCCTAAAATGATAGTAGCTGGTGCATCTTGCCTGATTCTTTGGCCTGAAGATCATTGGAGCTTATTCATTGGCCTGAAAGAGCAGACGTTGCAATTTGTAACAACTGCAAATTGTACAAGAATCTGACTACTTTGTGCATGTATGCACGCTATTGACTACAAACCACACGAAAGTTGTGTCCAAATATTAGTGTCCCTCCTCCTTATGTGCTTAGGCCCACACGAAAGTGACCGACACTTGTGATGAGGATGCGGGTGGGTTTGACGCTGATCTTTCGATGAGAGATGGGGGATAACTTCGATTTGGATTGGAGAGACGTTGACGGCCCGACTACAACCAACAAGGATGCGCCTTAGCGACCGATATACCAACTCCAACGGTTGTTCGCGATCTTGTGGAGCACGATCAACCAAACCACAAGGGTAATTCCTGCAAGCAATCGAAGAACAAGCAAGAACAAGATAAACAAGTAACCGAACTCACAAAGATGGGGTTCTGAATCAAGTAGTCCGAGCGGTCTAGCCGACTCGCGCGTCTACAAGGAAGTAGCAATAGCTAACTTACAATCAATCAAAACCCAAACTGTTCTTGGTGGCGGCTAAGGGGTATAAGGACGTGGTAGGACGACCATAAGGGTGCTGGGGTCGTGCTCCAACCCTAGGACGCGCCCCTATTGGGCTCAACTTGGTACACGGCCCGTCGGACCAAAATCTGGACAGAAATAGGTCTCTGTACTAAATCTGCAATTGCGGGCGACTCCAGATGGATATGGATATGATACTGGATCCATTGGAAAGTAGATTTGATAAGCTTTCCATGAAGTCCAAGATCGCCCCAATCGGAGTCCGTATGAAGTCGTGGCAGTCGTTGCAAGATGGCGCTGTTCTGCAGTCCGAATCCAACTTTCCAAAACGTGTTGGATTTCATCTCTTTCTTTCCTTCAGCCAAATGTGACGTGGTGGTCTGGTGGAGGACGTTAAGGATACATAGAATTGGTCCCCAATCAACTTCTTTGGTCCTCCATGCCTTCCATATGCATCTCACACTTTCCTTGATCCATGTAAGCAATTCTGAGAATGAAATTGTACTTACATCATGGTGCAGCAGCAATTCATCAAATATTCTAGACATAATCATGATATAGAATTGATTCACCTTTTGTTTAAAAGCCATGAACATGGTCATATCCGAGTTGGTGATGTCCTCATCATTCTCCCTTTCTTGGCTGCAAACCGTCCTCGGTTTGGCATCGTGGTTGAAGTGGAGGTATAAATTTTGATCATGTTCTTTCAAATACAATTCAGAAACTTCTATTAATGCACATTGCAGCAAACCTTGCTCCCTTTCTTGAAAATTGACCTGCAACTTATATCCAGTAGAAGAGAAACTAGATATGGTGTTGTTAGTTTGAATGCATGTCATCATTTGATCTCTCGAGGACTCCATGCAAGGTGTTTTCAATTCTGAACAAATATATACTCTATGCACCATGCATTTATCGTTTTCATCATATTTGCCAATTGCATGAAAAGAACAATAATCAAGACATGGCAAACCAGATTTCTGAAATAAATCCTTCTCCAAACTATTCAGATCACAAAGATAATCAAATTCGATATGAGAAGATATGATCTTCAACTCTTCTTCCTTAATATTAATGCAATGAAAACTTCTGATTTCAGCATGCGTATCATTAGCAACAGATATAAGGGAAGCACATTCATACACTAGTTGTGTTGTAGATATGAGTGAAGCATGATCACACAACTCTTCTTTATCACAAGCAACGATATAATCATCTTGTAACAAAGGAAATTCAGCAGGAAGATCCACCAATGATTGCTCTAAACTAGCATAAGGAGTGGATAAATTTGACACCAAAGCATCAAGTTCACATGGAGGCAAAGTTAGAGCAAGTGCCTCTTCATTCACATGACTGATTTCAGTATACAAAACCTTACCTTTATCGCCCTTTTCATTTGATGATTGTGCAGCCAAATCCTTTCTATTCTGCCCAAAGTTAGTCATAGCAGAACACACAACAAAAGGCATCACATCCATAGAATTTTTCTCATGACAAGAGGATAAAATTTCAGGTGCCTCTCTCAAATTAGTAGCAAGCTGAATCTCAATCTTGGAAGCAAGCTCAATCAAACAAGAGAGGGAATCATATGTTTCATGTTTTAAGATGTCCTTAATTTCAATATTAAGCCCTCTCAAAAATCTATTCTCAATAGCTTCTTCACATTCTTCTAAACCACAACGCAAGATACGAGATTTAAGATCATGGTAGTATACCTCAACAGATTTATCACCTTGTATTAAGCATTCTAATTTTGCAAGCATATGAGCAGCATAATATTCAGGAACAAAATCTTCTCTAAAAATTCTTTTCATAGCCTTCCACGTTTTAGGAGCTTTATTATGTCTACATAAGTGCATCCACAAAGTCAAAGCATAATCAGTTAAAATAGTAGAAGCAACTTTCACCTTTTTCTCTTCAGACAAATCTGTTTTTTTAAATTCTTTATCAACAGCTAGCTCCCAATCAATATATGCCTTGGGATTATACTTACCAGCGTATGAAGGCAAGTGCTGAATGATGTCCTTAATATGAGGACGTCCTTTGTTCATCTCAACAATCTCCGTATCACCTGCCATGATTAGATGAAAACAAGCAACACACAAACAATATGTATTCTAGGATGTGGCTGGTGTATTTCTCTCAATCCCAACTTGTTCAAACAAGCTCTTATAAGTTCTTACCTTGCTCAACAGGAGGTGATGGCAACCAACAAGTCGGCAACCGTGAAAGGAAGTGTATCAATGCCACAGCAACAATACCTGTCAAGCTATCGTCGGATATGTGGAGCTGTAGGTGGGCTGAAAATAATGCACAAATACTAGCACCACATTAGTATAAAAGCAAGCTGAGTAATTGTTCAACGGTGGTACTGTGCTGGTCCTAGCCTAGACCGTGCTAGAGACGCGAGGCTAGACACAAAGGAAGCGGCACACACCGAAAACAAGATCAGCCCCTTTCTTTCTCTTTTCCTTTTTTTTCTCTTCTCTTTTCTTTTTCCTTTTTTTTTCTTTATTTTTTCTTTCTCTTTCTTTCTGCAGGGCAACCTCAGAAACTGATCATGAGCACAAAAGAATCCAAATGAGCTATTCACCACACACACTTTTTTTTTTGAAAGAACAAGAATATCGCAGCAGAAAGTCTCTGTAGTAAAATATTAATTGCGTGCAGCTCCAAACAGATATGGACGTGCGACTGGATCCAATAGAAAGTAGACTTCATAAGCTTTCCGTGAAGTGCTAGAACACCCCAATCGGAGTCCGTATGTGGTCGTGGTGGCCGTCGCAAGTTGGTACTGTTATGCAGTCCGAACTGCGTGTGACAAGAACTCGAAACTCTAAACAATCAAACAGTAAGACCAGCAACTCGACACGACCGATGCAATCAAAGACTCAACAAGCCCTAACTAAGTAGCAGTAGCAAAAAGGCTCAAAGTGTCTATAGGATTATGGTAAACGAATCAATTTTTTTTTGGCTGTTTCTGGACGATAGGAAAAAAATTAGCAAAGATCTAGAAATCTTTCACCGATAAACCTTGCTCTGATTACCAAATGATGAGGACGCGGGTGGGTTTGACGCTGATCTTTCGATGAGAGATGGGGGATAACTTCGATTAAGATTGGAGAGACGTTGACGGCCCGACTACAACCAACAAGGATGCGCCTTAGCGACCGATATACCAACTCCAACGGTTGTTCGCGATCTTGTGGAGCACGATCAACCAAACCACAAGGGTAATTCCTGCAAGCAATCGAAGAACAAGCAAGAACAAGATAAACAAGTAACCGAACTCACAAAGGTGGGGTTCTGAATCAAGTAGTCCGGGCGGTCTAGCCGACTCGCGCGTCTACAAGGAAGTAGCAATAGCTAACTTACAATCAATCAAAACCCAAACTGTTCTTGGTGGCGGCTAAGGGGTATAAGGACGTGGTAGGACGACCACAAGGGTGCTGGGGTCGTGCTCCAACCCTAGGACGCGCCCCTATTGGGCTCAACTTGGTACACGGCCCGTCGGACTAAAATCTGGACAGAAATAGTCTCTGTACTAAATCTGCGATTGCGGGCGACTCCAGATGGATATGGATATGATACTGGATCCATTGGAAAGTAGATTTGATAAGCTTTCCATGAAGTCCAAGATCGCCCCAATCGGAATCCGTATGAAGTCGTGGCAGTCGTTGCAAGATGGCGCTGTTCTGCAGTCCGAATCCAACTTTCCAAAACGTGTTGGATTTCATCTCTTTCTTTCCTTCAGCCAAATGTGACGTGGTGGTCTGGTGGAGGACGTTAAGGATACATAGAATTGGTCCCCAATCAACTTCTTTGGTCCTCCATGCCTTCCATATGCATCTCACACTTTCCTTGATCCATGTAAGCAATTCTGAGAATGAAATTGTACTCACATCATGGTGCAGCAGCAATTCATCAAATATTCTAGACATAATCATGATATAGAATTGATTCACCTTTTGTTTAAAAGCCATGAACATGGTCATATCCGAGTTGGTGATGTCCTCATCAACTTGACTATAGGTTATTTCTTAGTTCAAAGAAAGTGTTGTTGATAGATGGTTATCTTTTAGTTCACATTGTATTATTTGAAATATTTTGCCGTCCAATATAGGAACATTTTTTTCAGTGCTTCCTTGAAGTAGGATGCTGCATGGTACTTGCATCCCTGTTAATACCATGTGTTCTGTTGAAGTGGAGGTCATACTAGTGGTTTCTACACCTTTTATGTATTGTGGTTATTTTGTTCTGGCAATCTCATATTTATGCTGTTAAATGTTTCTGCAGGTAGAGATTTTGCTCTGTTATAGGACTCGGACATACATTATTGAGGAATGATCTGTACCATTTGTCATACAACCTTTTGCAAATGTCTTGGAATATGTATATTATGTTGAGAGATGTGAGTAATTCAAAGAATCGAGAGATGAATGATATTGGTATTTGGAATGGTATATTGTTGAGATATGTGGATCATTCAAAGAATCGAGAGATGCATGACATTGATATTGGAACGGTATTTTCTGCAAACTACCGCTTTGAATTTTATTTTGGATTTCAAGCAACTTTTGTTATAGTAATGGTATTTTTCCAAGTTAAAATTGGTTGCACGAGAGATCACTAATAAGTTCTGTAGTAGCAATTTTTTTTTTCTGGAGAAGCGGTCCATGGTTATGGAGTGGCATTGACCACGCATGAAGGAAGATGCTTATTAGATGGCTAAGGCAACGGCGACCCTGGAGATTATCATGTAAAGATAAACCTCCGGCTATATGATACATATTGTTTTGGTGTAGGTCGTATGGTATTGACAATCCTAGATCTTTTTTGAACAAAACCGAATTACTAGAAAAACAATTGATTTCTCATGACCACAAGACTCAAAAAGTAATGTTTTTTTCAATGCAGAAACACGTGCTTGCCTGGAGACCCGTGTCCAGTTTATTTTGCTTATGTCCTGTTGATTTGAATTTATATAAGTCACCTTCTAGCGTCTCTTTTGTTGATTGTTCTCTCTATCTGAATGATGTAATTCTGAACAGTTCATAATTTATTATGTACCGTGGCAATCAGAACTTTGGTGCTGCATCAGCAAGATAATGATGGTTACTAGCTCTTAAATTGGGCTTCAAATGAAGCAAGCGGGATCAAAGAAATAACACCTCTTAATTTGGGATCCCTTTCTTTCAATATTGAAAAAAGAAAGTGCGGTGAGCATTCGGACTACTAGTTCTCATGAATTACATTGAATTTGCAAAAGCGGATATTGGCTGATGATTCAATATGGCTCATTTACTGCAGATTTCAGAGTCTTTCTCCTACATTTTTGGAAAATTCAGATGATAACCTCTTGTTACGGTACTATAAATGTATTTGGCAAGTTGAGTTTGGGTGGAATTTTTGTGCATAGGCCTTTACTGGATTCCTCTTGTTGTTGGCTTGTTTGTCATGGTATGGGTAAATTTTGGCCGTTTTGATTGCTGCTCAAATTGTAGACTTCCTAGGCTCCTCCATGTTTTTTCTTGGCCATTCTTCTAAATCTGGACTCTATGGAGCAATTTCATTGTTCCCGCTGCAAATTTAAATATTCTTCTATAATAAGTGCATTTGGCTACTCGACAAGATACTCAGGTTGCTATTATCTATATGAAGGGGAGTTTTTGCATCCCATTCTTTCAACAATCTGGTAAAAGTAGGGTAATTCATTCAACCCATTCTGTGTATGTCTGCTGATGCAATCTGGGAATGAAAGGCATGTAATGTCCAATAAGCTCTTTCTCTTGACGATATGCTATGGCAGGTAATGTCCAACAATCTGGGAATATAAGGCAGGTAATGTCCAACAGGTAATTTGAGTACATGTACTTACCCAAATTTGTGTGCTCTCTACTGTTAATGCTATGGCAGTTGTGAAGCAGGTGTCTATTCAGATGCTTCATTTGTTATATTCCGCAATCTTGTACTCATTCTAATTAAACTTCATGCAAGTACATGTACTCATTCTAATTAAACTTCATGCAAGTACTATTCTATGTTTTCGAAGGGTATTGCATATCCACCATGCTTAAAGTTCAATAGATATTTTGTAATCTGTCTCCGCCCCATGTTTTACTGAGCACATCTCACCACCGTTGCTGCTTCTCTTGCCACCGTAGCAGCCCTGCCATCTTTTACGCTATTGACTAATTTAGAGGTAAAAATTGTTCTAATTTTTAATCCTTTCATTTGCTTTTAGCAAGAGAAATTAGGGAGGGCGATTGACAGCCAGATTCCTCATCTCCCGGATGCTACAATTTTTACCTGGAAAACAATACAATAGTGCATTCTTCGTTCTATCTGCTCAAACCAATCTAATTTGTGAATGTCTACATGATAGATCAGTCATGCTAAACTTCTTTGTCCATATTATTCTTTGTTTGCCGTGCCCAGTTTACTTACTAAGTAGACATGAGAAAATAATATGTGGGTTAACCTATATGCAAATCATTCAATATAGCTGCTGCCTTTCATATCACTTGATACAACAGCATAATGCCAGTTTCAAGGACTCAGGTTTCTGCCACCTTTTAGGATGTAGAAAATAGAGAATGCATTGAATTCATCTGCATGTAGTACATATAAATTGTTGTGTGCATTTCTTCCCTTTCTTCAAGGACTCAGTTTTATGTCTGTGATTATACATGTTGCTATTGAAACAATGGAGTTGGATTCAACATCAAAAGTTTCATTTACCGGGTAAGCTTATCTCTAGTTGCTTCAACATGTTGACCACTATAGCACATCCTTTCGGATTTGGTACTATAGCACATTTTGGATCTGCAAGTGCAATGGCTAGTTAGAAAAATAGTAATTTGACGGCATTTGAATGTTATAGAATCTTTCATGTAATTTAATTTATCAAAATTTCAATTGATGTTATGGTTGTGCAGGTGAACAATGTGGTGCCATGGTGGTATTTGAGTGTGATATAGACTCTTGGTTATACGCCTATCCTATCTATTATTTGAAAGAGATCTATACTTTAAAGGTTATCTATTATTTGACCATCCATCTTGTTTCACTCCATTTCTGCTCCTGAACATCATTTTAGATGTGACAGTTACATATATGGAAAAATGGCATAGTGCTCCTCATTTTTCTTGCACAATGGTAGGTCTTGTTAACAAGGACTTAAGATTTTTGCACTGATCAAAGGCCGGTGGCCAGTGCGGCTATTCTATGTCTTCTTAACGATGCATGTATGCTACCTGAAGTTCGGAAATTCTTTTTAACTACAAAATACCTCGTTGTTATTCTTCCTATATGTATGCTACCTGAAGCATAGGGCACTGCTTGCCAGCAGCTCTTATTCTTTCAGCTGAATTTCCACTTGTTTTAGCTTCTATGGCCTGTGCAACATGATTTTTAAACAATTCAAACAATGTCGTGGCGTGAGAGAAATCTGAAACCTCGGTCTTCATAGAAGCAATAGTGGTGCATGGGATCCGATTAAGCTAGGCTAATTTTTCTAGGCGAGGATTCAGAGACTGAATTTTTCCGTTATTGTGGATATTTTCATGTGGCTTCTGAAGACAGCTACAAAGTGTTGTGGATGTCGTCACTGGGCTCAATGCTGCTGCTGATGCACGTGGTGTTCATCGACGCGATCTTCATTTGCCATCAAACCTTCGCCTTGCAATCTCAATGTCTCCAAGTTTGAGGAGGTAAGCGGTCCCCTTATATCCTGTAGGATGAAGTAAAATCTGAAACCTCGGTCTTCACAGAAGCAGTAGTGGTGGTCCGATTAAGCTAGGGTAGTTTCTGATTTTTCTGGGCAAGGATTCAGAGACTGGTTTTTTCCGTTATTGTGGGTATTTTCATGTGGCTTATCAAGAAGGCTACAAAGTATCATCGATGTCGTCACTGGGCTTAGTGCTGCTGCTGATGTCGGCACCATCTTCATTTGCCATCCGAACCTTCGATATGCAAGCTCAACGTCTCCAAGTTTGAGGAGGTAAGGGACACCCCTTATGTCCTGTAGGATGTTGTAAAATCTGAAATCTCGGTCTTCATAGAAGCGGTAGTAGTGCATGGGATCCGACTAATTCTGATTTTTCTGGGCGAGGATTCAGAGACTGATTTTTTCCCTTTATTGTGGGTATTTTCATGTGGCTTCTGAAGACGGCTACGCAGTATTGTGGATGACGTTACGGGGCTCAGTGCTGCTGCTGAAGCACTTAGTGTTTGTCGGCACCATCTTCATTTGCCATCCAAACCTTCGACATGCAAGCTCAACGTCTCCAAGTTTGAGCAGGTAAGCGACACCCCTTATATCATGTAGGATGAAGTAAAATAGACATAGTAGGACTTTTGCTTTACAATGGGTTGTGTGCTTACTAAGATAACTCAATAACTTTGATGGTTATCCAATAAAAAGCTATCGACAAGTTGCATGATTCCTATGTTGCTACTCACTGAACCTATGTGATCTGGAATTAAGTGTCTGAAAATGTTTACAAACTTAAGAATCTATTGTCATTTATATCTTATTAATGGTTAATTTGCTAGACCGTGCATTACCAATAATTCTATTTCCCAATATCCAATAGATTACAATATCGATATCTCATAATTTTCATACCTGATTTAGCTATATTGTATTTTAAATGTAATAGAACTCTTGTTTTTTTAATAAATATGCATGATATCAAATGCTAAGCTTGTACTATAGTGTATAAAGGCCAAAACTGTCGAATTTCGTCACTAAGGAACCGAATTAAATGGGCTGATGTGGTCTATGACAATTAGGATGTATCTACGGCAATGATTTTTCATTTTTTCAGGTAAGCCCTGCATGCTTTTCAATTCTATATTTTGCATGTTCAGCAGCGCAAAACCTCTACTTCCAAGTGTTCTAGCAAGCTTAGTTATCTTAGGCCTCATGCCTATAAATGTGTTTTTGTCATGTTAAATTTGTCATATGCTGCTTTGTGCAGGTTTGCTTCGCTATTTTATTTGCTATACTCGAAGAAGCACCCCATTGCTTTGCAAACCCATAAGAACTTAAATATCTAATTTGAGATTTTAAACCATACCCTATACCATTGCTTTGATGCTTTAACAGTTTTGCCATATTTTTCTCTTTTTCCCTATTCTTATTTTTTTAATGACTCCTTTTGAAACCAAAATGCAATGCTAGATATGAGGCTGTCAATTTAGTAAAAACCTAGTTCCACACAGTGACATATTCTGCCCGTTGCATACTAGAATGATAGCATGTCTCACCTGTTAATAATAGAACTACTCTTTGGTTGTTTCAGAAATTTCATTGGATAGCCCAACATGTTATTATTGAAGTTCACTGGATATTTCTGCCATATTTTTGTCATCATTTAGCATGGATGATATTGAAATGAAGTGCGTTTGAAGGGAGAGCTGTATATCACTTGTGATTGAGGAGGTGTCTATTCATTTTCTTCACTTGTTATATTTGCTTCACTTGTGGGATATTAGTGAAGTGCGGGATATTACTCAGTCGTGCCAAGTCTTTGCTTTCTCCTGCATGTCTAAAGTCCAGCATTTCATAGCCGCAGTTGTGAGTACCGGTATTGGCGCCAACAATCTTCTACTCATTCTAAATTAATCATGCAAGTACTATCCCAATGTGGATGTTTTTGGAAGGTAATGCATATCCACCATCTGATGCTTATGAGAATATCTCTCAGGAAATTCAATTGATATCTGTTCCATATTCTGTCTGTTGTTAACTATATATTCCATGGAATATGAATACTGTTGGAATGGAATGGGTGTATTTGGAGGGAGAGCTGCATATCATTGATATTAGAATGGTACCCTACTTAATTTTGTTTTGAAGGTTTATTGCAAGTGTTTTCTTTAATATTGATAATATTGAAATCAAGTGTGTGTATTTGGAGGGAGAGTTGTATATTACTGAGATTGGAGCGGTATATCCCCTACGTAATTATCATGTGATTGAGCAGGTGTTATGTTGCTTCATTTGTAATATATTGGAATTGGAATGGTATATCCCCTACTTAAGTTGGTTTTGAAGGTTTATTGCAAGTGTTTTCTTACAGCAGTCAGGTAATTCCTCCTATTCATCTTTGTGCATGTAACTGCATAGCTCTTCGTATGTGTTTCTTTCCAAGGTTAATAGGAATCACTCGTGAATTATTTCGGTCCTTTCTTGGGCGACAAACTTGTTGTTCACATACAGCTTGCTATTTTTAACTGTTTGTAGTTATCAGGAGCCTTACAATTTTTTTGCCGTCACGAATGTTTCCATCTACTATTGCTGCAGCTTATTACCAGGAAACTTTGTTGGCTAAATATGTCTTGTCACTTGTGCTAAATTTTAAATATAGTAATCAGGAACCTTACCAACTTCTCCATGAAGCCGTCAGTAAACCTTGATCTGAAATCTATCAATTCAATCAATGCAGTTGCATATTTCTCTTTCAACAAAGATTTTTCACCTATTGCAAAGGAAGGCGAACAAGCACATTATTTTTTGTGGTGAACAAACGGTGTATTTTTTTTATCCTTTTTTTCCCATTATACCAACATCAATATATATCCTTTGTTTGTGCAAGGCATTATCTCTCACATCTTTTGATCAAAATATATAGGACTGGAGAGTAACATTCAAGTCGTGCATTTCAATGTCGCATTTTAGTAGCATTGTTTGCCCATCTGCTCGATTTATCTACTTTCATTTGTAATCTCAGTTCCATTTCCTCTGGAATGCGTTTGTTTCCATGTGCCTCTATGCAGCCACTACAACTGCACCAGGGTTTTTATCTAATTCTGGTGAAACTTCATGCAATTACTATCCCAATATGGACGGTTTTTGAAAGGCAATGTATATCCACCATCAGATACTTCAAAAAATATGTTTATTATCGAAGTTCACTGGATATTTCTGCCATATCTTTGTCATCGTTTAGTATGGAGAATATTTAAATGAAGTGGGTTTGGAGTGAGACTGATATTGGATGGTATATTACTTGTGATTGCGGAGGTGTCTACTCATTCGCTTCAATTACTATATTCTGTTATAAGGCTGTGTCGAGATATTATTGAAGTTTCGGGAGTTGTGCCAAGTCTTTGCTTTCTCCTGCATGTCCAAAGTCTCATCAATTCATAACTGCAGTTGTTTAGTACTGATATTTTTTTTTTGACGGGAAACAGAAGGGGAATTCCCCTGCTGTACTTTTATTAATAATCAGTGGTTAGTGTTTATGTACAAAAGAGAAGCAAAACTAAAATTACAAAGAAGCCAGCCAGAGAATCATGTCATGTTTCAGACTTGGACTCGCTCTATGCATCGTCAGTGAGAAAGCTGAACGAAACTCCGACTTCCATCTCTGAAAACTGAGAACCCCTCCATCAAAAATGATGCTGTTCCTGTGAGTCCAAATAGTCCATGCTGCCAAAGTGATGACCTCCATATAACATTCTCCCAGAAACTGGCTCTTATGCTCTTGTACCATTTCCATGATAGGTAGAGAGAGATCCCAGACAATGCGAAGTGATGTCCAGCACATTTGCGAGAAAGCACAACCAAAGAAGAGATGAGTCCCTGTTTCCTCAATATTGGTCATGCACAACACACAATTCACCGATGGTATATGGAACCTCTTTCTTCTCAAAAGATTTCTGGTATTTACCCTGTCCTGCAACATGAGCCAAAGGAACACCTTATGCTTCTTCTGACAACATGATTTCCACACCCATTTAAGAGGAAGTGGCGCATTTGCTTGTCCAATAAGCTGATCATACATTTTCTTACTAGAATATTGGCCATTTCCCCAGATATAAACCCATTGATCATTCTGCTCCTCATTTCTATTCCATCCCTGAATTAGTTCCACTAAGGCAGCTAGCTGTTCAGCAGCAGGTTGCGAGAGAGGCAATTGAAAAATTATGTTATAATCAGGTAGGAAACTAAGGAATCTCCTCACAGTGCAATTTGGTTCTCTGGCAAAAGAGAACAGATGGGGATATGTAAGATGCAAGCACCCAAAGTTCCAATTATCCTTCCAAAACATTGTGGTATCTCCTTTGCCTACTATGGCCACAGCATAGCCCCTGTATGTATCAGCAAGTCTACAAAGGTCTCTCCACCAGAAAGAACCCCTTGGCCCTCTAGCATGTGGTGCTTGCATGTTTGTGTAATAGGCAGCCCAAATCAATTTGACCCAGGGAACTTCATGCTTATTATAAAATTTATGAAGATGTTTCAGAAGGAGAGCTTTATTTTGTGCCTCGAGATTAATGATACCAAGTCCACCTTGATCTTTGGGTTTCTGACATTTCTCCCAAGCCATTAGGCAATTGCCTTTTCTATTTAAATCTGAACCTCTCCACATAAGGTGTCTTCTGTACTTGTTGACCTGTTCAATTGCACCCAATGGCCAGCGCATAACACACATTGAATACATGGGCAAGGCAGTGATTATGGAATTGTTAAGCTCTAGTCTTCCTCCATATGTTGTCCAAGGAGCAATGCCCATGAGTCTTCTCTCAATTTTATTAAGGATAGGCATGAAGTCATCAATTACTGGCTTTGTAGTTCCAAGAGGCAATCCCAGATAGGTAAAAGGCATAGTGCCAACTTGACATCCTATGGTTGCAGCTAGATGTTGAGCCCTTTCCTGTGAGAGATTAATAGGAACAATGAAGGACTTGCTAAAATTCACTTTTAGACCTGTTGAATCTGCAAAGCACTGTAGCATTCCTTTTAGAAAAAACAATTCTCTGGTAATTGCTGGCATGATGATTAAGGTGTCGTCAGCGTACTGTACAATGGGATACTTCTGTCCATAAGAATGTGCTAGAGGTAAAGTTAGATGCCCCTTCTGATGAGCATCATTAACCAATGATTGCAAAAGGTCTGCAGCCAATACAAACAAAAGGGGTGAAAGAGGATCACCCTGCCTGACACCTCTTTTACAGTGTATCGTCTTGCCAGGCACTCCATTCAAAAGTACTTTAGATGTCCCAGACGACATGATGGACCTAATCCAACTGATCCACTTCTGTGAGAAACCTTTATGCTCTAGCATTTGTATAATAACATGATGTTCCACCTTATCAAATGCTTTCTCAAAGTCCAGTTTTAGAATTACTATCTCTCTTTTAGATGCATGGCACATGTAGAGATATTGAAAAGCCCATGACAAGCAGTCCTGTATGGTTCTATTCTTGATGAAACCATACTGATTCTCATGAATAACCTGCATGATAATGCTCTGCATTCTGTTTGCTACAATCTTTGTTAATAGTTTTATTGGACAGCCTAACAGTGAGATAGGTCTATAGCCATTGATGGTTTCTGGAGAGGTTATCTTTGGTACCAAAGTGATGAAGGAACTATTAATACTCTGCAAGTCCAGCCCCTCATGATAAAAATCATGACATAATTTATAAAAATCTCCTTTAATAAATGACCAGCATGTTTTGATAAAATGCCCATTGAAACCATCTGGCCCAGGAGCCTTATCACTTGGCATGTTCTTAACCACCTCATCAATCTCCTCATGGGTGAAAGGATGATCAATTGTACCAAATTGAACCACCTCTATAAGCTCTGTTAGATTGAAGTGCATGACTTGTGTTTCAGACTGTCCCAATCTATCTTTATATGAGGCCCATAATACTGCTGCTTTGTGTTCATGCTCTGTAACTAGTGAACCATCTGCAAGCTTTAGTGATGAAATATAGTTCTTGCGAAATTTTTGTGTAGCAACAGCCTGAAAAAGTTTGGTGTTCTCATCACCAAATTTTACCCATCGAATGGTGGATCTCTGTTTCCAGTAAATTCTTTTTGCCTCTAAAAGATTCACCAGATGCAACTTCAATTGCTTTCTTAGATTTTTTTCAATAACCGAGAGTGGTCTTTGATCTTCTAGACCATCAATCAACCCCAAAACCCAGCTGCTATTATTAATCAATTTATTTAACTTTGAAAGCTCCTTACTCCAAGCTTTGAGTCCTCTTCTGACTGTCTTGAATTTTGCTGTAATTAAATTTGCAATGTTCTGTCTGAAATTTGGCAAGCTCCAATAATGTTGTACTGTGGGCAGAAAATCTTCAAAAAATGACCAATAGTTCTCGAATCTGAATAGTGTGGATTTGGGGATAGCAGTCTCCATTTGTACAACATATGGGGTGTGATCTGAGGTGGGTCTAGATAAAGGATAAACCATAGTATTGGGGAAACTAATGGTCCAGTTTGAACATGTGAACACCCAATCCAATTTTTCTAACAGCACATTTTGCTGCATGTTGCTCCAAGTATAGGTTCTGCCTTTTAGAGGTAATTCCACCAGGTCTAAATGATGAATGATATCATTAAAAATCAGCATTTGTTGCACATCTCCACCTGGCCTACTTCTGTTCTCAGGGCTTCTCATCAGGTTGAAATCACCCATGACAATCCAAAGCTCATACTGACTAGCATCGTAATTATACAGCCAGTTAGTAAATGTTGCTCTGTCAGTTGAATTACATGGGCTATATTGGTCACAAATATATCCTGTCCAGATAATGTAGAGGTCAACTTTACTGTCAAAGCAAATCTGCTTGAATCAACCACCATTCCAGTAAAGAGACTGCTATTCCAGGCAGTTAAATGCCACCAGAAGCTCCCACCGAAGGAGAGAATGCATAATTATTGAATCTCCATGGACAAAATTTATTCATGAAATATTGATCAAATTGGCTTCTCTTGGTCTCCTGAAAACAGAGAATGGCACAAGCACTCTCCTCAATTTTATTCCTAATCAAATTCCATTTGTTGTGATCATTAATTCCTCTGACATTCCATGACAAAATATTCCAATTTCTGTTTTGGCTACTCATTATGCAAACCTGAGTGAGTATACAACAGCCATGCTAGCATCATAGCAACAATAAGCAGGCATGAGAAATACCATTCACTGAGGAAACAGTAAGGGAGATCCATTGAAACATGATATACTGATAAGAGAGCATTTCTGCACCGAGGCATACCTTGGGAACATTCATCATCACGGTAAAACGAGAAACCCATATAAATCCAAATATTAAAGTGCATTATCACAGAGAGAACATGTTCAAGCCACAACCAGTTTAACCGGACCATCACAAAAGCATAGTTTGAACCGCACACAGAGAGACCAATAAGTTCAAAATAGAAAGACCACGATAACCAGCCCACACGCAGGTGGGTAGCCAGGAAGACAGGACCTGGCAGACCTTCATTCATTGTCACTTTCGACATCTGGGTCTTGAAGCAAGGCCTTCTCAGATACCGCACTAGGCTGCATCCTGCAGAAACCAACTCCTATGGCCCTTGCATTACCAATGGAGAGGTGAGGTGGGGGTGGCACATCAGCATCAGCAGCAGACCCTTGATACACTGGCATCACTGATATTGGCGCCAACAATCATGTACTGAAGTTATTATTGAAGTATATCCACCATCTGATACTTCAAAACATATGGTTATTATCGGAGTTCACTATATATTTCTGCCAATGAAATTGACCAACCAACGCTGCTAGTGGTCTATGCTCTACAAGAGTTCTATTATTATATGCTTCTGTTGAAACATGGTTATCTCTTAGTTGACATTATTATATATTAAATATTTTGCCGTCCTGTATAGTAATATTTTTCAGTGCTTCCTTGAAGTAGCGTGCTGCCAGCTGCCCTGTTAATACCATATATTCGGTTGAGGTGGAGGTCATACTAGTGGTTTCTACACGTTTTGTGTATTGTGGTTATTTTGTTCTGGCAATCACATTTTTTTTTACGCAACTGGCAATCAGATATTTTATACTGGTAAAGCTTTCTGCAGGTATAGATTTTTGCTCTGTTAACTCAGATGGACATTATTTAGGAATGCTCTCTACTTTTTTCCATACAATCTTTTGCTAATGTCTTGGAATATGCATATTATGCTGAGTGATGTGGATCATTCAAAGAATCAAGAGATGTGCCAAGTCTTATTGAAGTATATCCACAATCTTTTGCTAATGTCTTGGAATATGGATACTGGTAATGATATATTGTTGAGAGATGTGGATCATTCAAAGAATTGAGAGATGAACCAATATTGATGTTGGAATGGTACATTCTACAAACTACTGCTTTAAATTTTATTTCGGATTGCAAGCAAGTTGAGAGGAGATGTTGAATGCCCTCATCCTCTTGGTCACATAACGGGCACCTGCATGGATGTGGTAGGTTCCTTTTGTTGAGACGGTCGGCACTCCAGCACCTATTGTGCACAGCCAACCACAGAAAAATCTTGCACTTCGCCGGCACCCAAGTTTTCCATATTCTACGCCAAGGTTCAAATGTGACTGCCCCATTGAAAAATGCTCTGTGCGCTCGTCTTCCTACATTTCATAACATTCTGCATCATGCAGGGCTGCAAGTTGCTGCTTAAGTTGCCATCTGTTGAAAGAAACGCATCATTGCCTTGCTCACCAGTAGTTTTTCAAGTGAAATAAGTTTCATTTTACTCTCTCCCCTTACTCTTTATATCTGAGAATAGAGATTGAATCAATGGAGAAACTAAGGGCAACCTACGTGGTAAGAATTATTAGTGTTAAAAAATGTACTTTTCCCAACTGCTTCCAATTTTGGCTGTATATATTTTGTTTTGTTGGCTGAAGAGCATAATGGGATCAGGGATTAAAGTGTTTGAAAATGTTATAAACATAAGAATCTAATGATGAGTTGTTTGATATTTATTATCTTATTAATGGTTAATGTGCATTCAAACCAATAATTCTATTTCCCAATTTCCAACAGACTACAATAACGATATGTCATGATTTTCATACCTGATTAAATTGTTAAAAATCAGGCATTTTTCTAATTAATTTAATCCATAAATTTCTCAATAAGGTGATAAAAACGATGAACAAATTGATCAGAAAAACAAGAACGTACCCAGCGGAAGATCCTGCGCCGGAGGCGCTGGAAGATCCATTCCCAAGAACCATTGTTCTTGAGTTGTTTGATGTAGACGATCTAAGTTGATGCAGGACGTTGTACGCAGTGCAGAACGCCCACGGTAAGGGAGTCGATCGAGCAGTCGCGATGTCGCTCCCCAAAAACCTGATCGCCCGCACACCCGGCAGATGTCGCTTGCGGAACGGGGTTTCGGAGGCCTGCTCTCCCAGATTCTGTGCGCGCAGAAGTCCGGGACGGAGATGTCTTCAACAGCAACAGCGAGTGGAAGATGGAACGAGACGAGTAGTGAGCGTGATTGAGAGTAATCGATCGATCCCGGGAAGGCGCTATATATAGAAACGGAACAGACGCGACCCCTCGAACGAACAGACGTGACCCCTTTGAACGAACAGACTTGACTCCTTCGTAGCGAAAAGGCGTCGATTCATATGGGACGCACCGTTTCAATATATCAAAACTTCCATGACGGACGGACGCGACGCGACGCGACCGCCCGCCACGCCCCGCCCGCACGCACCGCACCGCCCGCCCGCCCGCCCGCCAGCCACGCCACGCCTCGCCTCGGCTCGGCGGCGGCGGCGGCGGCGCGCGCGCGCGCGTGTGGTTCACCACTAGCCTCTCTCAACTTCTCTAGGGGATCAACCGGAAATCCACCTAATAAGTCGAGTTTATTTATGGTAGGAATCCCATGTGGGACTAAACCATTAATGCACTAATTATGGGCCTAGACTAAATAGAATTATTGCTCCATTATGGGCTTAATAAAAAGCCCAATAATTCAACAATCCCCACCAAGTCTAGAGCTCATAAGGAATACACTCAAATTTATCTTCCTCTCGTTTAATATACCGGTGTTTCGATGGAGACTGTTAAGTTGAACTTCCATCTAGAACAAAGGTTACGCTTTATTCACAACTGAACAATGGACTATGCCTTGAATTGTCAGTTTTGTGCGAAAGAGCTTTGCCCAAGTCCTTTACCGATACTAGGTTGCCAAAAGCATCCCCTCTGTTTGAAGCATATAAGTCATACTTCTGGCCCATTCATGAGTATATAGAGATCCCCACCATCTCATAGACTGTGACTAGCAGTCGAACTCATATAGGTGTGTTCTTTAAAGATATCCTGTAGGACGATATCTTTGCTTCTCATAAGCCACTATGAACACATTAAGGTTAATGAACCAGCCTGCCTTACAGTTCTCTAGAAAAGAAGTACATCTGAGATAAACCAGTCAAGGGTCTTTCCTCTCAAACTGTCACTAGCTTGTTTCACCATTCTACTTCACGGGATCTCCGATCACATAGAACAGGTTACCGCTATGACAGCCTATCAAGTGGGTCTCAAGCCCATCTCACTCGATGCACTGTTTATCACATTACGTGATAGTCCCTTGGTAAATTGATCTGCCAGATTTTTAGACGTATGGACGTAGTCCAACGACATAACTCCGGAGTTTCTCAATTTTCTGACAGATTTCAGCCGCCTTTTCACATGCCTTGTGGACTTCATGTTATCCTTTGAACTGTTCACTTTGACTATCACTGTCTGATTGTCACAGTTCATGGAAATAGACGGTATTGGTTTTTCAACCACCGGTAAATCCATAAGAAAACCACGAAGCCATTCAGCCTCAATGCCGGCGGTATCCAAAGCTGTAAGTTCTGCTTCCATAGTTGACCTCGTTAAGATGGTCTGCTTGCAAGACTTCCAGGAAACAGCGCCACCTCCAAGTAGAAACACATATCCACTTGTGGCATACATCTCATCAGCGTCGGATATCCAGTTTGCATCACAATATCCCTCAAGTACTCTCGGGTACCCAGAATAGTGAATGCCATAGCCTATAGTACCCTTCAGATAGCGCATTACTCTCTCAAGAGCTCGCCAGTGATCATCTCCCGGTTTTGACACAAACCGACTCAGTTTGCTCACAGCAAACGAGATATCAGGCCTTGTAGCACTAGCCAGGTACATAAGCGAACCAATGATTTGGGAATATCTCAATTGATCTCTTGCTATTCTTTGGTTCTTCCTTAATAGCACGCTAGGATCATAAGGCGTGGGAGCAGATTGACAATCGCTATACCCAAAGCGACTCAAGATCTTCTCCACGTAGTGAGATTGTAAAAGAGTAATCCCACCAATGCCTTCTCTTTGTAGCTTGATGTTAAGAATAACATCTGCTACTCCCAAATCTTTCATCTCAAAGTTGTTGGACAGAAAGTCCTTGACCTCCTTAATCACATTAAGGTTGGTCCCAAAGATCAGTATGTCATCAACATATAGACACAAGATGACTCCTTCACCCCCACCATACCGATAATATACACATTTGTCGGCTTCGTTCACAACAAAGCCAGCCGATGTCAAAGTCCTTTCGAACTTCTCGTGCCATTGCCTAGGAGCTTGTTTGAGGCCATACAGGGATTTCAGTAACTTACACACCAAACTCTTTTGACCATCTATTACAAACCCATCCGGCTGATCCATATAGATCTCCTCGTCTAACTCTCCATAAAGGAAAGCTGTCTTAACGTCCATCTGATGAACGAGAAGACCATGTGAGGCTGTCAGGGAAAGTAATACTCGAATCGTGGTCAAACGAGCAACAGGTGAGTAGGTGTCGAAATAATCTTCACCCTCTTTCTGTGAATATCCCTTCACCACAAGCCTTGCCTTGTACCTCTCAATCGTACCATCAGGCCTAAGCTTTCTCTTAAACACCCATTTGCATCCTATGGGTTTGCACCCGTAAGGACGCTCGACCAACTCCCAAGTACCATTAGACATGATTGAATCCATTTCACTCCTTATTGCTTCCTTCCAAAGGTCAGCATCGGGAGATGAAAGTGCCTCTTCAATGGTTCTGGGAGTGTCATCCACGAGGTATACAATAAAGTCATTTCCAAAAGACTTTGCAGTCCTCTGTCTCTTACCCTTACGGGTGACTAGATTGTTATCCTCCTCAGGAATGTGCACAGGGGGTTCCTCATTTTGTGTTATCGGAATGAAATGCTCATAGGGTAATGTAAATTCACGACTAAATGTGCTAGGTGCATTTCTGAAAGGAAATTCACTCTCAAAGAATGTAGCATCTCTGGACTCCAGAATTGTACCAACCAACATGTCAGGTACTCCAGATTTTACTACTAAAAATCTATAACCCACGCTGTTCATAGCATAACCCAGGAAGATACAATCAACAGTTTTAGGTCCAAGTTTGCGTTTCTTATTGATTGGCACATTCACCATGGCCAAACAACCCCAAGTACGCAAATATGAGAGATTTAATCTTTTCTTATACCATTCCTCGAATGGTGTAATTTCTTTATCCTTTGTGGGAACTCTATTCAGGACATGACATGCTGTCAAAATCGCCTCACCCCATCATTCCTTAGAAAGACCCGCTGTCTCTAACATGGCGTTAACCAAATCCGTTAGAGTTCGGTTCTTTCTTTCAGCAATCCCATTGGATTGAGGTGAGTACGGCGGTGTCCTCTCATGAATAATACCATGTTCCACGCATAATTCAGAAAAAATCATTAGAAAAGTATTCTCCACCACGGTCAGACCTTAAACGTTTAATCTTCCTCTCTAGTTGGTTTTCTACTTCAGCCTTATAGATTTTAAAGTAATGCAAAGCTTCATCTTTGGATTTCAGCAGATACACATAGCAATATCTAGTACAATCATCTATGAGAGTCATGAAGTATCTTTTATCACCTCTGGTCAATTCACCATTCATCTCGCATAGATCGGAATGAACAAGTTCTAATGCCTCTAAGTTCCTCGCCTCTGCAGCCTTGTGAGGCTTGCGAGGTTGCTTAGATTGCACGCAAGCATGGCACTTAGAACTTTTGACCATGTCAAATTTGGGGATTAAATTCAGTTTTGCTAGCCGCGTCATACAACCAAAATTAATGTGACAAAGTCGTGAATGCCAAACGTTCGACTCATTCGAAGTAAGAATATTATTCACAACCTTATTACAACCAATGTCAAGTTAGAAAAGCGGAACAAGCCTCCGCAATCATAGCCTTTTCCAACAAATGTTCCATACTTAGAAAGTATACATTTATTAGACTCAAGAACTAATTTATAACCATCTCGACACAATTGAGAGCCACTAACAAGATTCCTTTTGATTGAGGGGACATGCTGCACGTGCTTCAATAGCACCGTCTTTCCCGAAGTAAACTTCAGAATGACCGTACCAACACCAAGAACACGAGCATGTGACCCATTTCCCATCAACAAGTCTCCTGTCACTCCGGCCTGATAAGAAGAAAACAAAGAGATATCAGCACACACATGTACATTAGCCCCAGTGTCAATCCACCACTCAGGTGTTTGACAAACAGAAAGGACAATGGGTGCAGAATTACCGTACCCAGAAGTCCCTCCAGTCTCGCTAATGACCACGTTTGCAGATTTCTTCTCCTGCTTAACTTTGCGGTCTGGGCACGCACTTGCCCAATGCTCAGTGCTCCCGCAAACAAAGCAGCCACTTTCTTTGTTCTTTTTCTTCTTAAAAGTGGTTGATTGCTTAGGCTTCTCAGCCCCCTTCTTCTTCTTCTTTGATGAAGTAACCTTTCGCACCATATTGGCACTAGAAGGTTCTCCTACGCTCTTTCCACGTGTGTCTTTCGCTTTCGCCCTTTCCTCAACATCAAGAGTCCCTATGAGTTCAGACACGCTAAACTCTTGCCTCTTGTGTTTCAGTTGGAGCAAAATCTCTCCAAGTAGATGGCAACTTGGCAATAATACCGCCAGCCACAAACTTGTCAGGCAACACACATGGAAACGGTTCGAGTTCTTTTGCCAAAGCCTGAATCTCATGAGCTTGTTCAACTACAGAACGGTTCTCAACCATCTTGTAGTCAAAAAGCTGCTCCATGATATACAGTTCACTCCCGGCATCAGAAACACCAAACTTAGCGTCCAGAGCATCCCATAGTTCTTTCGCAGAGGTGCACGTGATATATGAATCCTCATACTTATCAGCAAGAGCGCTAATCACGGCGCCTCTGAACAGATTATCAGCCATATTGAACCGTTCCTCCTCCTCTGGAGTGAACTGTTCTGGCCTACCGTTCGCGGCGTGATGGCAGTTCATTGCTGTAAGCCACAGGACCATCTGCGCACGCCACCTCTTATAGAAAGACCCATCAAACGCGTTCGGTTTCAGTGCAGCAGCAAAACCGCTAACAGAAAATTGCCTAATATCAGGTTTTTGGATTGTTAAGAAATCAGGCATTTTCCTAATTAATTTAATCCATAAATTTCTCAATAAGGTGATAAAAACGATGAACAAATTGATCAGAAAAACAAGAACGTACCCAGCGGAAGATCCTGCGCCGGAGGCGCTGGAAGATCCATTCCCAAGAACCATTGTTCTTGAGTTGTTTGATGTAGACGATCTAAGTTGATGCAGGACGTTGTACGCAGTGCAGAACGCCCACGGTCAGGGAGTCGATCGAGCAGTCGCGATGTCGCTCCCCAAAAACCTGATCGCCCGCACACCCGGCAGATGTCGCTTGCGGAACGGGGTTTCGGAGGCCTGCTCTCCCAGATTGTGTGCGCGCAGAAGTCCGGGACGGAGATGTCTTCAACAGCAACAGCGAGCGGAAGATGGAACGAGACGAGTAGTGAGCGTGATTGAGAGTAATCGATCGATCCCGGGAAGGCGCTATATATAGAAACGGAACAGACGCGACCCCTTCGAACGAACAGACTTGACTCCTTCGTAGCGAAAAGGCGTCGATTCATATGGGACGCACCGAGATGTCTTCAACAGCAACAGCGAGCGGAAGATGGAACGAGACGAGTAGTGAGCGTGATTGAGAGTAATCGATCGATCCCGGGAAGGCGCTATATATAGAAACGGAACAGACGCGACCCCTTCGAACGAACAGACTTGACTCCTTCGTAGCGAAAAGGCGTCAATTCATATGGGACGCACCGTTTCAATATATCAAAACTTCCATGACGGACGGACGCGACGCGATGCGCCCGCCACGCCTCGCCTCGGCTCGGCGGCGGCGGCGCGCGCGCGCGTGTGGTTCACCACTAGCCTCTCTCAACTTCTCTAGGGGATCAACCGGAAATCCACCTAATAAGTCGAGTTTATTTATGGTAGGAATCCCATGTGGGACTAAACCATTAATGCACTAATTATGGGCCTAGACTAAATAGAATTATTGCTCCATTATGGGCTTAATAAAAAGCCCAATAATTCAACATAAATTAGCTGTATTGTATTCTAAATGTAGCACATCTCATATTTCTTAAAAAATGTGCATTGTATTGGAAATGTAATTAGGTATCAAATGCCAAGCTCGTACCTGCTATAGTGTAACATGCTGCATCATGCAGGGCTGCAGGTTGCCATTATGCGAACAAGACTAGTGACATTTTTTTTTTTGGCTATCTTGATTGTTTTGTACTCTTCTTCACAGGCAATGACAGTGCTGTAAACGAATTGGAAAATCCGATCTAGGTGGGGATCAATTGTCAGCAGCAGCAGTGGAGTGCTGCGCATAGGCTGCAAGGGCCATGAGAATGGTGTGGTCACTGGCTATGAATGTTTGATTGTTGGATAAATGGCGCTTCTGATTCTGGACTTGCAGTTCTCGACATCCTTCAGAGTGAATTTTCTTTTGTTCATCCTATAATTGTCATATGCTTGGTTCAGAAGAAGTCCGCTAAGTTCTTTTGCATCATATTATTAAATGCTAGATTGCTCTCTTATGATAATTGAATTTCCAATTTGGAGATGATACTATTTGTTTTTATGATGGTGTAGGAAAACCGTCAATCCTGTTCGGAAACTTGACAATATTTTTGCCATATTTAGGAGCATGTTATTTCATTTTGGCTATGAAATTATCAGGAGGGGGTCACAAGTTCCATTTGCGCTTCTTTTCTTTTGTTTTCCGCAGGTTTGTTGACAGGAAGCCTTCAAGACGACGTCAACACTGGAGCTACTTCATTGCACTGTGCCTTTCCCTACTGAAGTTGTTCCAATCTTAGGATTTACAAAGATATTTAGTCATATGATTTATCCATTCTGCAGGTAAAGAATTGTTAGATACACCGGTTTTTTCTTTTGAAATGAAATCTGGATCAGAACTATAAATGATATTATTTTCATGGTGCCAACTCAATGTTCCAAAATCAAGGTATAAAATATTCTTTATTATTTTACAATGATTCTTTGCAATAAATAGAGGCATGCTTTGTTTATATTAGCCATTTCCCATTTTGGCTATGGATAAGTGTGGTGATTCTTTGAGCTTAGTCAGTTGCCATGTGCAGATGCATTCAAGGCTTATTTGGTTGTATCCAGCCTAAAACATTTTACATAACTCTATCTCCTTCAAACTCTCCATCAGTTATGTAAAATGTTTTATTAGTCAATTTTTCAACATGCCATTTATAGATAATATTATTATATAGCTTGGTGCTGGCTTTTCAATGAATGAGCACAATGGTAACTTAATTCATTTTCCCCATTTCTTTCATTCAATGTTTTTTTTGTTTGTTTCTAGCTTGGTGATTATTGTTTTTAGGTGGCAGGGCCTCCCGATGCTGTGTCAAATTAGCCCCCCCCCCCCCCCCCCCCCCCTTTTTTAAATTATTGAGTAATGACAGATCCTAGAATGGGTTTGATATGGCGTGTTGTTAGTGTTTCGTCTTTCTTCCTTTTTTTGACGCAAAACTGTGGGGGAGTTCTTTTTTCATTTTTTTTTCACGAATACGCAGGAGAGCTGCGCATCATTTCATTAAGAAGAGAAGTTGTAAAGTACAACACACACGCCCCACACCCCTTAGGGGTTAAAACTGAGGGTACCAAAAAATAGGTTATGTTAGCACAGAGTTTTTTTTTTGCACAACAGGGCCACGCCCTGGAATTTCATTACTTGTGGTAACGAAATCACAGCAGGTCTCGCTTAAAAGTGTTTTCAGAGCAAAAACGTAAAAGCAAGTGCGGAAAAAGAGATACTTTTTACAAGTCTTTTCCAACGCTAATCCAGCGCAAAAAGATCTCAGCAGATCAACTACCTCTATTCATACGGGATGCAAAAAACTGTGGGAAAGGAAGCTCCTATGTTAGCACAGAGTTAAGTTGTTAAATAACAGAGGAACAGGAAACACATGTTTTAGATGACGATCTTGCAATTCACATTATTATTATATCTTAATTACTTCTTCCACTATGTACTAGCTCCACATGGCTGTTCCAAATATATTGGTCTTTCTGTGCTATCTCGACTTGTCAGTAGGATGCTTCTGAAATCAGTTGAAGTCTATACATTTCATCGTGTCTTTGACTTCCCTCCCTAAAGGACTTTGCCCTGCAACAGTGCCTTTTCCTATGTGGGCTCTGGGATTGGGTGTCTTATAAAATGTTTATAAAAGTTGCTAGACCGTGGTAAAGCTGCTAGACCATGCATTTGAAACTACTAATTCTATTTCCCAAGTTCGAACAGGCTACAATATCGGTATGTCATAATTTCATACCTGATTTAAGTGTTAGGTGTATGTATTTCAAATGTAATTAGGTATCAAATGCCAACCTCGCTGCATATCTGCTATAGTGTACAAACGCCTAAATTCTAATGTTTTGTCACAAAAGAAGCATGGGCACTCCACTGTCATGTTCAAGGCATGCACAACAAAAATATTTCAGGTGACTGAAATAATTACAAACTATTTCCATTTTTCCTTCATGTGTGTCGGGCTCCATTTATGTTAGACTGACAGCTCAAGTACAGGTCATAATTTTGCACTTATTTGGTCTATGACCACTCTGTGTACTGCAATGATTTTTCTTTTTCCAGGTAAGGCTCTCCATGCTTTTCAGTTCTATATTTTCCATATTCAGCAGCACAGAACCTATATTTCAAGTGTACTAGCTACTGCTGATTTTTCTTTTTGCAGGTAAGGCTCTCCATGCTTTTCCGTCTATATTTTTCATATTCAGTAGTGCAGAACCTATATTTCACTAGCAAATTTAGTTACATTAGGCCATGCAAATAGCTTCATGCCTATTATTAGCGGTGCTTTTCTCTTTCATTTTGTAACATGCTACTTTGTGCAGGTATGCTCCAGTATTTTAGTTGCTATCTAGTCAAAGAAGTACCTTATTGCCTCACAAATTTATTAAGAACTTTAAAAAGGAGAGATTTTAAACATTCCTACGGAATGTCATGAGAAAATCCTTAAGCAGTGTATTGACGAAATTTGAAATGGTAAGTGATAAGAGCCCGCGAGGGTTTATGCGCCGATCTTTTGGTGAGAAGGGGGATAACTCGATTTGGTGGAAGGAGACGACGTTCACGGCTCGACTTCAGCAACCAAAGGATGTTGCGCCTTAGCAACCGATACACCACCTCCAATGGACGCCGCGATCTTGTGGAAGCGCGACCTCCGGCCACGAGGGCACCCGTCCTGCAAGCAATCGAGAACTAGCAAGAACAAGTAAACAAGCACTGAATGCGAGATGTAATTGAAGAGCTAAGACACTGAAATCAACTATGGTGGGGTTCTGAAAACAAGAAGTCGGGCGGTTTAGTCAACTCGCGCGCTTACAAGGAAGTAGCAATGGCTAACTTTCAATCAAACAAAACCCGAACTGTTCTTGGCGGCGGCTAAGGAGTATAAGGACATGGGAGGACGACCACAGGGGTGCTGGGGTCGTGCTCCAACCCTAGGACGCGCCCCTAATTGGGCTCAACTTGATACACGGCCCATCGGACCAAAACTGGACAGAAAAAGGTGTCTGCAGTAAATCGATGATTCCAGGCGACTCCGGATAGATATGAATATGAGGTTGGATCCATTGGAAAGAAGACTTGATAAGCTTTCCATGAAGTCCAAGATCGGCCCAATCGGAGTCCGTATGAAGTCGTGGTGGCCTTCACAAGTCGACCCTGTCCTGCAGTCCGAATCCAGCGCGCGCGAATCCCCTCCCCTTCTTATCCTCTCCATCATTCCTAAGCAAAACAAGAGTGCACGTGTTTCCATGGTCTAAAACAGATGGACAAGAGCTTAGGAAGGAACTCACTTGGTAGTTAAGTTGACGAGCACGAGCACGAGTAAGAGCACCAGCCGGCATTGGTGTCAACAAGGTATATCTCCTAGACAAAGCATCAGCAATGATATTATCTTTCCCTCTCTTGTGTTTGATAACATAAGGAAAAGACTCAATGAATTCAACCCACTTAGCATGTCTACGATTCAATTTTCCTTGGCTACGAATATGCTTCAAAGATTCATGATCAGAATGTATGACAAATTCTTTGGGCCACAAATAATGCTGCCATGTTTCTAAAGAGCGCACAAGAGCATATAATTCTTTATCATAAGTTGAATAATTCAAAACAGGCCCACTCAATTTCTCACTAAAATATGCAACAGGTTTTCCATCTTGTAGCAAAACACCACCCAATCCAATTCCACTAGCATCACATTCAAGCTCAAAAGTCTTATTAAAATCTGGAAGTTGGAGGAGAGGTGCATGTGTCAACTTATCTTTCAGCATGTTGAAGGCGTTCTCTTGTTTGGTGCCCCAAGAAAAAGGCACTCCTTTCTTTGTTAACTCATTTAGTGATGTAGCAATGGTGCTGAAATCCTTCACAAAGCGACGATAGAATCCAGCAAGTCCTAGAAAACTCCGCACCTGTGTGACGGTCTTTGGTACAGGCCATCCATCAATAGCCTCTATCTTGGCTTTATCAACTTCAATTCCCTGTGGAGTGACAACATAGCCAAGAAAAGAGACTCGATCCGTGCAAAAGGTGCACTTCTCAAGGTTACCAAATAAACGTGCATCACGTAAAGCATTAAAAACAGCACGTAAGTGATCATGATGTTCAGACATGGATTTGCTGTAAATCAATATATCATCAAAGTATACAACAACAAATTTTCCAATGAAAGCACGCAAAACCTCGTTCATTAATCTCATGAAAGTGCTAGGTGCATTAGTTAACCCAAAAGGCATGACTAACCACTCATATAAACCGAACTTAGTTTTAAAAGCAGTCTTCCATTCATCTCCAAGTTTCATGCGAATTTGGTGATACCCACTACGCAAATCAACTTTAGAAAACACAACAGCACCACTTAATTCATCAAGCATATCATCTAAACGTGGAATAGGGTGACGATATCGAATGGTGATATTATTGATAGCTCTACAATCCACACACATACGCCATGATCCATCTTTCTTAGGTACTAGAATAACCGGAACAGCACAAGGACTAAGAGACTCACGTACATAACCTTTGTCGAGTAGTTCTTGCACTTGGCGCTGAATCTCCTTTGTTTCTTCTGGGTTTGTCCTGTATGGTGCACGGTTGGGCAATGAAGCACCGGGGATGAGGTCAATCTGGTGCTCAATCCCTCGAAGTGGTGGCAGCCCGGTGGTATTTCACTTGGAAACACATCAGAGAACTCCTGCAAAATGTTAGCAACAGCAGGGGGCAAAGAATTCTGCATTTCATGAAGGGAAATAAAAGCATCTTTGCATACAAAAGCATAGGCAACAGATTTGGATGCAAGCAATTCATGTATATCAGATTTAGTAGCAAGCAAGCATTTTCCCTTCAAGGATATCTCATTTTTCGTCTCAAAAACAGATTCTGCATTTTTAGTATTCTCAGTTTTAATAAGATCAAGAGATTTAGCTTTTCTAGCCCTAGCAACATCATCATGCATAATAGCTTCAGGGGACATCGGATGCAACACAATTTTCTTATCATGGTACAGAAAAGAATACTGATTTGATCTACCATGATGCATAGAATCCATATCAAATTGCCAAGGTCTACCTAGCAGAATATTGCAAGCTTGCATAGGCACAACATCACATTCAACAACATCCTTATACGATCCAATAGCAAAATTGATCCGCACAAGTCTAGATACCTTTGCCTTACCACTATTGTTCAGCCATTGAATGTAATATGGATGTGGGTGTGGTTTAGTAGTAAGTGCAAGCTTCTCCACCATCTCGCTGCTCGCCAAGTTGTTGCAGCTACCGCCATCAATGATCATGCGGCACGAACGTTCTTTAACTACACACTTTGTTTGGAACAAGGTGTGTCGCTGATTTTGCTCCGCTCTCTCCATTTGCGCGCTAAGCACACGCTGCACAATGAGGGTCTCATACTGCTCAGCATCACCTGCACCAATATGTTCTTCGGGATGCCCGTCGCTACCTGCATGGTCAGCCGCAAGCAATGCAAGTGTATCATCATCAAAATCACTAGCTGAAGAATACTCACCATCATCTTTGATGAGCATGACTCGCTTGCTTGGACAGTCACGCATGACATGCCCAAGGCCCTTGCACCGGTGGCACTGAATGTCTCTGGATCGTCCCGTGGATGCGACAGAAGAAGCACTAGCAACAGGCCTCTGGGCCGCCTTTGATGCTGAAGTAATGGAAGTAGCACGAGGCTTCTCATTAGGAGGAGAAGGTGCTGCTCGGCTCGGTGATGAGGGCGGTGCAGGAGCATGTGATGTCGGTGTAGTAGTGGTACGTTGCTGATATGAAGATGTACGTGCTGCAGAAAAATTAGCTCTAGCACCGGCACGTCGTCCCTGCACTTCCCTCTCAGCATGACAAGCAAGATGAAACAAACGGGTTATGTTAGTGTACTCTCTATAAGAAACGAGGTCCTGAATTTCACGGTTTAAGCCCCCCAAAAATCTAGCCATAGCAAGATCATCAGTTTCCTGAAAGTTACAACGTAACATACCCATTTGCAATTCCTGATAATATTCTTCTACACTTTTTGTCCCTTGCCTTAACTGCTGCATTTTATTTAACATATCACGTGCATAGTAAGAAGGAACAAATCTAGCCCGCATGACCCGTTTCAAAGCATCCCAAGTATGTGGTATGTTATCAGGATTTTTCTTAGCATGTTCTATCCACCAAACAGAAGCAAAATCAGTGAATTCACTAGTAGCAGCCCTAACACGTGTATTCTCAGGAAAATCATGGCATGTAAACTTTTGATCAACAGCAATCTCCCAAGTAATGTAAGCATCAGGATCATATTTACCATCAAAAGGAGGTATCTTAAATTTAATTTTACTAAAAGCATCATCATGTACCTCACGTCGGCGGTGACCGCCCATACCTCGTCGGTTGTGTCGTAACCGTCGACGATTACGATCCTCTTGTTCCGTATCAGCAGAATAATCCTCGTTGTCACCAACAGATTGTTCACCATCTTTCTTGCCAACAGATTGTTCACCATCTTCCTTGCCATTTTGACGATTGTTGTTGTTGTTGTTCCCAGTAGCCATGAACTCATCAAAACGGCCCAACAAAGCAGCAAGGCTTTTGTCCATATGACCGACGGACGTCTCCAACACCCCAAGCTTGGTGTTGGTAGAAACCTGTGTTTGCTCTAAATGCCCAAGCTTCTCATTCGTCGTCTGCAAATCTGTATCAAGCCCCTCCGTGTGCATCTTCACCTTCTTCTGAAAATAGGATATAATACGCTGGGTGCGGGGAGTGTGTTGCCGCTCATCATCATCTCCTTCTGAACCTGTCATGGGAGACACACAAAACCAAACAGAAAAACAAGTGAAGAAGAACAAATCCCTAAAGCTACTAGGATGTAACCAATGTAAGGGGCGCGCACTCTCAACCTGTTATACAAGCTCTTACCAGTTCTTACCTTGCTCAACAGGAGGGGTCGGCAACCAACAAGTCAAGCACCTGGAAAGGAGTGTATCGGCGCTGCAGCACAACACCTAGGAAGCTGTCGTCGTATATGTGGAGCTGTAGGTGGGCTGAAAATAAAGCTCAAGGAAATACTAGTACCACGTTAGTGAAAAGGCGAGCTGAATAACCGTTCAATGGGGGTTGTGTGCTGGTCCTAGCCTAGACCGTGCTAGAGACGCGAGCCTATACACAAAGGAAGTCACAACACACCAACCAAGAGCAAGAAATAACACCAAGATCAGCCCCTTTTCTTTTCTCTTCGTCCTTTTTTTTCTGCTTTTTTTTTGATTTTTTTTTTGGGCAACTTCACAAACTGATTATAGGAACATGAGAGACCAAAAGAGTAGGTCAGGACACACACTTTTTTTTTTTCAGAGAGAGCAGGGGTAAAACGGTAAGAAAAAGATGAGAGACCAAAAGAGTAGGTCAGGACACACACTTTTCTCTCTCTCTCTCTCTCTAGAGTAAGGCCGAACTTGTTAAGCTGTAACAAAGCTGCAGAACTGATGTGTTATAAGCGCTATTGCAGACACGCTACCAAGCAAAACTGAATCAAAATCGGACCCGAAGAGACAATTGGTGTCCTACTCGGTTTCGAGTACAAGTCTGGACAGAAAACAACTACCCAACAGAGTTTGAGTCACAATATGATAGGTGTGCAGCAGATATCAACTCGGATTCAAAACTGATATGAGTACAGCTACGTAACAGATTTCAAGTCGGACTATGAAAGCAACCAGAACCGAGCACAATTCGAAGCGAAACAAAGCGAACTGATATGAGTACTCGGACTCGATGAACAGAAGTGCGGCTGTGACAAAGTCGTGACCCGAACTCGAAACTCTAAAGACCGAGAACTAGAACCAGCAACTCGACACCTCCGATGCAACCGAAGACTCAACAAGCCCTAACCAAGCAGTACTAGTAAAAGGCTCAAAGGGTCGATAGGATTGCAGGAGACTAATCTACAATTTTTTTTTTGGCTTTTCTGGACAATGGGAAAAAAAAATTTCAGCGAAGAAGAGGATGTTTCTCACCAAGCAACCTTGCTCTGATTACCAACTGATAAGAACCCGCGAGGGTTTATGCGCCGATCTTTTGGTGAGAAGGGGGATAACTCGATTTGGTGGAAGGAGACGACGTTCACGGCTCGACTTCAGCAACCAAAGGATGCTGCGCCTTAGCAACCGATACACCACCTCCAATGGACGCCGCGATCTTGTGGAAGCGCGACCTCCGGCCACGAGGGCACCCGTCCTGCAAGCAATCGAGAACTAGCAAGAACAAGTAAACAAGCACTGAATGCGAGATGTAATTGAAGAGCTAAGACACTGAAATCAACTATGGTGGGGTTCTGAAAACAAGAAGTCGGGCGGTTTAGTCAACTCGCGCGCTTACAAGGAAGTAGCAATGGCTAACTTTCAATCAAACAAAACCCGAACTGTTCTTGGCGGCGGCTAAGGAGTATAAGGACATGGGAGGACGACCACAGGGGTGCTGGGGTCATGCTCCAACCCTAGGACGCGCCCCTAATTGGGCTCAACTTGATACACGGCCCATCGGACCAAAACTGGACAGAAAAAGGTGTCTGCAGTAAATCGACGATTCCAGGCGACTCCGGATAGATATGAATATGAGGTCGGATCCATTGGAAAGAAGACTTGATAAGCTTTCCATGAAGTCCAAGATCGGCCCAATCGGAGTCCGTATGAAGTCGTGGTGGCCTTCACAAGTCGACCCTGTCCTGCAGTCCGAATCCAGCGCGCGCGAATCCCCTCCCCTTCTTATCCTCTCCATCATTCCTAAGCAAAACAAGAGTGCACGTGTTTCCATGGTCTAAAACAGATGGACAAGAGCTTAGGAAGGAACTCACTTGGTAGTTAAGTTGACGAGCACGAGCATGAGTAAGAGCACCAGCCGGCATTTGTGTTGTTGGTGCTGCTGTAGGTGTGGACGTATCGATAGTGTTGATGTCCTCATCAGTAAGTTGTTTTACGCTTTTAACTGTTTCTCAGATTCTTCTATTTTTGATGATTCCTTTTAAAAAAACAAATATTGTTTTATGCAAATTATAGGTAGGAGGCTGTTAATTTAGCTATAAACCTAATTCCACACTGGGAATGGTGCCAGTCGCATCCTAGAATGAGTAGCATGTCCTCTTACCTGTGTAAGCTGAATAGAAAGATTGGTTGTTTCCTTACCAGCTTCTTGATGTTTTGCGCTGCCTATGGGCAAATTAAGTTATTGAACTTTTATATATCCTGTTCTTTTGTGATTTGATATACTCCATGAAAATATTTCTTTCCTAATCTGCGAGTTCTTCTGCAAGGCACTATGTTTTGATCAAAATATATAGGACTGGAGGGTTCATGCATGTCATGCATTCTGCTCCTCACAGATCTCTAGTGACTTTGGTCGCATTGTTTCCCCATCTTTCTTATTGAATAGCTTTCATTTGTAATCTAAGTTCCTTTTCCTCTGGAATGCGTTTGTTTCCATCTTGTTCTGTGCAGCCACGACAATTGCCCCGGGGTTCCATTTAATTCTAATTAAACTTCGTGCAATTACTATCCCAACATGGATGTTTTTGAAAGGCAATTACCATCTAAATATGGTTGTTATTGAATATGGTTGTTATCGAAGTTCACGGGATATTTCTCTCTTATTTCTCTCTATTTTAAACCATGTACATCATTTAATATTGATAATATTGAAATCAAGGCATCAGCAAAATAAACTGTACACGGGTCTCTTGAACAACTACTTTGAATTTGCAAAAGCGGACATTGGCTGATGATTCAAGATGGTTCTTTTATTGTGGATTTTAGAGTTTCTTGTATATTTTTGGAAAATTCAGATGATACAAGCTCGCTAAGGTATCTTCTGCTACTTTTCTTTTCTTTAAAAGGGAAAAAAGATTGTTCTGCCTCGATTTGCATAACTATTGATCATTGCTTTTTATTCTAGAGTAGCAATGTGCCAATGGGTTGTTTACTAGTGGGTGTGGGTGTCATTTTTCGCCCGAGCTCTTTTCTGTCATAGGTGGGTTTTTGCTCCACCCGACTCGAACTGGACCTATTGCCCATGCGACCATTAGGTTCACATTGGGGTTTCAAATTTTAATCATGGCTGATCCATCCGTATCCACTTAATCTTTTTTTTTTCAGAAACCCCCTCTCACATATCTCTGATCCCAAAATCCCCTGCCTGACTCCCTAATTTTTTTTTGTTACTTAAAGTACTCATGTATTAATCCAGTGAAACTGAGTAGAGAGGAGAAGGATATGATCTCTTTTGATTACATTTCACCCTAATAGGGTGATGATGCTCGTAAAGAGGGTTGCAAAAGCTACAAAACAAGCTGATGATGGGTTGACTACCGAAGAGCTACCGGAGGGGCCTCGCAGCAATAGCGTAGGTGTTGTTCGAGGGCCTTGTTGCCCGCATGATGAGGTATCGTTGGTGAAATTTGATGTAAATGTAATTCACCAGGACGCAAATGGAAGGCAAGCTGGCTCCTCTGGGTGGCAGAACATTTGGAGGCAGACATGCTGGATCCGAATCGCTGCGATCGGAGCATCCATAGCGGTCATCGTCCTGTAGGACTCGAGCATGGTATGTCGTCGAGGACATCGAGGAAACAGGTACCATCAGAGGGTGCCTGTCTTGTGGACTCTGCATTCGTGCCAAAATTAAGCATGGAGCACCATACGCCTTGGAGACACGTAGTACCAATATGTCGGCTGCTGCCGGTGCATGGGTACCACGTGTGGGCCGTAAACAAGCAGCTCTCGACGACGGTGGTGTCGCCGATGACTTCGTCGTGTGAGGATGGGGCGGTGGGGAAGAAGGCCTACTATGGAACTTGTCGTCGGCCGAGTAGATGATGTTGATTTCTTGGCGACGGCATGTAGAGGATTAGAGTCTTCAACTGAGGATGGGCGGCGAGGTCGGAGTTACCTGTGGAGACGACGAGGGGGTGGTTGTCGACTCTTTGGCGGTGGCGTGACGGCGACGATGGCCGATGGATTCCATCTGTGCCAGGATGGGGTAGGAGATGAGCCGACCGGGACGGTGGGGCACATCGGAGCAACCTCTAGAGGCCGTGGCGTAGGATCTGGCGCATGGCAAATCCGACGGCGACCGCGTAAAGGCATTGACGGCGGGTGGCAAGCTTGGTGAAGACGGGGTGCTGCCGGAGCCAGCGTCGGGCACCAAGGACTCAAGGCTGGGGCCATCGGATCCGGGTTTTTTCTATTCGTTCTGGGACAGTGAAGAGCAGATCTGGACGGGGATGGACTGGGCGGTGGCTTCATCTCCAAGGGCGGCAATGGCGATGGAGGACGACGGAGTGGGTGGTGGCAAGGAGAAGTGAAGCCCTATAACTACTTTATTGGAGGTCTCCCCCTTCTCTAAGCACCTGCCGTAGAAGCCGCCGGCGACAAGCAGGAGTCCGAGGCCGATGGCTATGGCTGGCGGAGGGGGAGTGAAAGAACGCGGCAATCGCCTGCTAAGATACCACAACAACAACACGCAACTACAGCTAGAAAAAACAGCCTAAACTACAAAGGGGAGGGGTTCCCTCTCTTTCTCGCCGCCGGAGAAACGACGTGCTGATTGAGGATTTTGTTGGGGGAATCGGGGGATCAAGAGTAGAGGGATTTGTGCAAGGGGTTTTCTGAAAAGACGATTTAGTGGATGGGGTCTCTCGTGGTAAAAAATAGAAAAAGTCCATTATACTCCTTCGAAAAATTTACTTTGTCCATTTCACCTCCTAAACAAAATAATGGCTCATTTTACTCCCTCAAACAATTCCATTCGGTGCGATATATACCTTATTGAAGTTTTTTTTTCATCTGCCTATAAGGTGGAATTTAAAGCTCAGATTTTGTATGATAATAGTTCCCACAACACCCTAAGTTAAAAAAATATTTGATTATTTTTTCATATCATTTTAATGCGTATATGGTCAATTGCTATTAAACTATGTAACCAATATAAAAGAATATATCATAAGTATTTTAACATAGGTTGTCATGTGAGTTGTTATTGTGTGAAATTTGAGATTCAAATTTCACTTGTCGAGAAACAAACAAATACAAACTTTGATAGGGTGTATATCGAACCTAATAGAATTGTTTTTGAAAGAAAGTGAGTCATCATTTTGTTTAGGGGATGAAACGGACAAAATAAATTGTTCGGGGGAGTAAAATGGATTTTTTTTCCTAAAGAAGAAGCCCACGATGCGAGACTGATGGTTAGATGAGCTGTTTGCAGTATTGCACAAAATATGTCTATTGCACCCAATATGTTCCCTGGTTACTAATATTTTACTCCAATTGTTTAGCGTGTAGCTGCTCCTTTACTGATTTTCTCTCTTGTACTGCTACAATATATGTTTGTCAGACTACAAAATACATTTCGACCTTTTTGATCGCTGTTTTTACATAACTTGTTAAATATTTGATGTTCCAATTCTATAATTCCTAGGCTTCTCCATTTTTTCTTGATCGCTGTAACGTCCAGAAAAGAAAAATTCGTATGGGCTTAGTGAGTTAATTGGGTAGTAAACACATCCCAAATGAGGGAGAGAAAACGGCAATTGGCACTGGACGACTCCTCCCCTCCCTGCTTCCACCGTAAGGCCAGTCTCAATGTAACCTTTCATTTGCATTAAATTCTATGCTACATATGCATCTTTTGCTGACTTGGCAAGTTAATATTTTGTGAGAGGCCTTTCATCCCCATGAAAGGAAGCTAGCTCCCTTTCCTAAAACTAGACTTGGAAAGAGTGCAATGAAATGATGCATTGAGACTGGCCTAACTTCTATCGATCGTGCATGGAGGAAACGCCATTCATCCCCTGAAAGAAAGCTGGCTTCCTTTCCTAAAACTAGTCTTGAAAAGAGTGCAATAAAATGATGCATTGAGACTGGCCTAACTTCTATCGATCGTGCGTGGAGGAAACAGGAGGCGGCGCTTCCTGCGTTGTTGCCATCATGTTGTCATCCCTCACCACTGGCGATCGTCCAGGCATAGATCCTTGAACCCCATCGACCTTGCCATCAAGAAAAACGATCTGCTGCTGGTGCTTATTCCCTGGCCTTCGTGTTTGCTGCAGATCACCGTTGCAGATGGATGTTTTTCTCCCTAAAATAATAGTATTTTAATGAGGAGCAACTTTTAGAAAATTGCAGGAATAGATGCCTGTTGGTCGCCCAATCGGTCAGCAAGAAACCGAGGCAATCGGTCTTATAGGTTATTAGATGGGGCTGAACGGCTTGATAGCAGGGGCTAATCGGTTCTGGAACAACCAATAGGCCAATTGGGCATGGGATGAGCGATAGGTCAGTTTATGTACAAATTGAAAGCTAAGAGCATCTACGAGACACTCCCATAAAATTGGTCTCATAAATTTGTTTTAGGAGCAATCAAAAATTTATGAGGAATCAAAAATTTATAAGGAGCAACTTTTCTCTCCTGCTCCAACAATCTCCCCTAAAAATGGATTAAAACACTTTTGATCGGGCCACGTCAGCATTTGGGGCCACAAAAACATTAATTTCATAGCAAAAAGAAGAGATAGGAGTCCCAATTCTTCTCCTGTTTGTAGCTACAAATGAGAAGAGTTTAGAGGCTATGAAAAAACTAGGAATGGTTTTGGGATCCTGTTGGAGATATTTTTTTTATTAGATCATAATATTTTGATTTAAGGGAGGTTTATGGGGCTCTTTTGGTGATGCTCTAATGACCCCAACACTCGATACACATGATGCCTAAGTAACTTCAATTTTTGTGAATAGAACTTATGATGTGGAAAGAATCTACAGAAAACTAGATGTGAAACTTTAAATTGTAACGAATTTTTGCAAGTTTCAAGGAATGTTTTCAATGCTTCTGAAATTTAAGTTAAATATCTACCTCATATTTTGGAGTGATTCTTTTCAGATGGATTCATCAACATCTCTCTAGTAATCCATCAAATTGTGATGATTTTTGCTTCTATGTCCATTTTTTGGATTTTTAAAAAAGAGAATAAGTAAAGAGAAATCTCTAACTTCCTACAGCCAAAGGCCTATCGGGTGCCTGGTGACCGATAGGTCCAATCGGTTTTTGGCTGACAGACTGGTCTGCAATTTTTCATAAAATAATATTGTTTCGGGAGAAAAAATAAGGCTCGAAGGCCTATCTGGTGCCGAACGACCAATAGGTGGCCGATAGGCATTCCTGCAATTTTCTCAAAGCGTGTCTTAAAACTGCAGTTTTTTATTAAAATAATAATATTTTAGAAAAAAAAACTCAGATCGATGGAGGTGCAGCGGCGGCGCTTGATAAGGACGGCAGCGAGCGGTGCATAGGAGAGAAGAATTCCTTCGATCAGGCCTTTGTTTCTTCATTTTTTTTAGAGCGGAACCATTTAGAGAGCTATTAAAGGCCTCTTTGGATCTTATGAACTAACTGTTAGAGCATCTTCAAGAGAGTAGTCATTTTTTACTCTCTATTTGACTCTTCTTCTAACTCTGTAAAAAAAATCATCTCCATATTGAGTTGCTTACTTCAAAGACTCTTCATTTTCCCGCGGAGGCGCTCCTGACTTCTCTGCTTAAGGCCGGCTGGCGCCGACGTGGGACAGCAGGGGCGGCGCAGGACAGCAAGGGTGGCTCAGCGCAAGCGCTGCGGCGGGAGCAAGCGGACTCCAAGGACGACGACGGAATCAAGGTCCTAGCTGCCGGAATCGAGCTCCTACCTCCTTGAATCGAGGCCCCCATCAACCAAATCAAGGTCCCTGCCACCATAATCGATCTTCCCACCTCTGAAGTTGAGATCGCTGCAGGCCAAATTGAACTTCCCAGCTTGCTGAATCCAGATTGCCCTACGTCGCGGCAACTGGAGGAGTCGACCGGAGGCACTGGGCTGCAGATGTGGGAGCGCTACAACAACGCGGGATGCGGAAGCGCGGCGGCGACGGAGCGGGTTGCGGGACCGCTGCGACGGCGCCGAATAGCGGGACGACGCGGGCAGGGCGACGGCGCGATAGCGCGAGAGCGGGCAAGGCATGATGGGACAGTGCGCGGGAGGGATGGATTTCCACGGGAGCGCGCAGGAGGGAGCGGGAGACGGTCAATGCCGAGCGGCCACGGCTCGGCAAAGATGCCGAGCGGCGGGTAGGCTTTCCTGAGCCGGATGGCAACTTCAGAAGGTTTTCTAAAAGGAAAAAGGTTTATTCTTCCTCCTTCAACTCTTTCTGAAGTTTGATTCTCCTCCCTATATTCCAAAACCGGGTAGGTTGACTCTCTCACCTCATGAATCTGGATTTTTTCCTCCTTGGCCGATCTTAGGTAGCGGTTTTGACCAAGTCAGCATTTAGGAGCCACTTGTAAGTGACCTAGCTTGAACATGTGGGACCCACTTGTAAGTGACCCACCGCTTGAGCTGGGTCACTTACAAGTGGGTCCCACATGTCGGCGACGTATCATTGACATGTGGGTCCCGCATGCTAACTTTGTCAAAACCACTAGCCAAAACCGGTCAGGGAGGAAAAAAATCCGATTTCACGAGTTGAGGGAGTCAACTTACCCGGTTTTGTAATATGAGGAGGAAAATCGGACTACATAAAAAGTTGAGGGAGGCAGACTTTTTCCTTTCTAAAATTTTACCTATCCAGATCCTTTTACAGAGTCTTTTTGAGATGCTCTTAGCTGATTAATTTTTAATCCATAAGACTCCAAAGAGCATGACTAACAATAATTGTTATTATCCAACACCCAACTAATTGTTCTATGCTAATCCATCCCACCGAGCTAAGCCTAACAAGAGCTAATGTTTCCCAGCAAAAGTGAAATTCCATCGGTGCCGCCCCACCCTCACATCGTCGCGACACCAGCCACCCGTCGCTGAGCCGCGCTGCTCGCTCCCACAGGGCACCTGATGAGGATATGGTGATCAAGTAAACTCTGATACCATATAATGCGGAGAAAGAATCAGATCAACCGTGTAACGTGACGAACCGTAGGTGATCACCCGTGCCAATGCAAGGACTTGCACCTCTTTGAAATTCATCCAACCACACGCTCTGTAGCCCGATCTCTGTAGCCCGACCTCTTTCAAAGAGGTGCAAGTCCTTGCATTGGCACGGGTGATCACCTACGGTTCGTCACGTTACACGGTTGATCTGATTGTTTCTCCGCATCATATGGTATCAGAGTTTACTTGATCACCATATCCTCATCAGCACCGGAGCATGCCAGGATCCGAACGAGTGCGCTGCTCCACCATTGACACCTCCGGCCGCGAGAGGGCTGTCTACAGCGAGGTGGACGACGCGCCACCCGCCAAAGCGTTGGCCATACGGCAGCGGGGCGAGGCCTGAGGGCAGAGGTATCAGGTGGCAGTGGTCACTAGCGTCGCCGCCATCGAGGAGCTGTACATTGCCACACCCACAGGGTGCCGAACATTTGGTGGCAGTCGAGAGTTCGGTAACGAAACAAACAGCTGCCTAAGTGGGTGTGGCATGCCGAACCTGTGGCGTGGCAAGTTTTGGCAGCCATCCAAACATGCCCTTAGTCGCGAAATGCTTCGTCAATGTACAGCGGAGGCGCCGAATATTTGATGGCAGCCAAGAGTTCGGTAAGGAAACAAACAGCTGCCTAAGCGGGTGTGGCATGCCGAACCTGTGGCATGGCAAGTTTCGACAGCCATCTAAACAGGCCCTAACTGTTAGTCTTATGGGCTCTAAACAGGCCCTAAAATCAGTAGAATGCGTTTGGGTTCAGTTCGTTCGTGGGTGTTGTTTGCAGTCAGGCTGCAGTTTTGTTCAGCCAGCACAGTATCTGTTCAGTCCCTATTACCAGGGCCGTAGAGTTCATAAACGAATTTCCCCTGAATACGAAAGTTTTAGAGGGTTTGAATACCTTTCCATAGAGTATAAGACTGCCAAATTCGGTTCAGTATAACTGGAGATACGATTTTTTGCATATCTACTCAGTACGACATGTAAATAATTTTCTTTAGATACTCTCAGTGTGCTCAATTATAATTTTCTCTGTTTTTTAAAAATATTTATGAAAATGTTAACCTTCCTATTATGTTCTATATATTTTTATGTGATAATGTTGTTTTAAATATGTGGTTACTACTATTGAATCAAGTGGTAGCGCCTCAATCTTTGATTCGGCTAATTCTGTTCATCGTCTTCAGTTAAGAGGGAAGTAACGTAGAGGTGTGACAATCGCTATGTCTATATGCATGTTTTTCATCTTTTCTGAATCAAATGAAAAGCGCAACATGATACTATCAATTTGCTTTATTTTCGCGCTGAACCATTGATGACTGATGATTGTTTATATGACTTTCACTCATTGGTGCATGTTGTTTGGTTGACAAACTCAATATGTTAAATGCTTGACACTGGGATCAGTTTTATCTATGCCATTTATACTTAATGAATGATTATATCTTACCCTTGTTGTGATCAGCGGTATTATGCATACCTGTCATTCTATGCTTTACATATGCTTTACATATAGCTCAAATAGTGTTGCATCATGGCATGCATACATTCTTAATAATCAGGGTATGCTGAATTATCATGGAGATTGTGATGTCTTTCATTTGGAGAATTATGTATGGTTTATTCGTATCTTATCATTTAATTGAAAGTATAACTTGTCTGATTTATTGCTTCTCATGGTGGTAAAGCTAATAATAAACCATGTGTGAGATATGTGAATATTTGCTTCCTGAGTTTATCTCCCCCCTTTCATCTTTCCAGGTGCCAAAAGCATAAAGCGGGCATGATGGGCATGAGAAGTAGATGATTCTGCACTTGCACTTTTGTTTGGACATTGAGAAGACTGCTTTTAGCACAAGGTACGTGCATTACGAGTATATTGTTATGTCTTTTGGACTTACAAATGCCCCTACTGCTTTATAGGTGCTATGAACAAGATGCTACATGAATACTTGGATGTTTTTGCGGTTGTGTTCATTGATGATATCTAGATCCACTTTAAAACCGAGGAAGACCATGAAATTCATCTGAGATTGGTATTAAAGGCTCTTCGAAAGAATAAATTTAATGCTAAGTTGAAGAAGTGTGCTTTTTGGTTGGGTGAAGTGGCTTATTTTTGTCATGTTTTTTTTTCGAGATGGCATTACTGTAGGCCATAAGAATGTTGAGTCAGTGGTGAAGTGGCAAAGACCAACAATGTGACCGAGGTCAGGAGTTTCCTAGGCCTTACCGGATATTATCGTCGTTTTGTGAAGAATTTCTCTATCCTTGCCAAGCTAATGACACTCACTCATAAAGGAGTTCTTTTCAAATAGGATGCGGAATGTGAGCTTATCTTTTGCAGATGGAAAGATAAGCTAGTGAATGCGCCTATTCTCACTTTGCCCGAAAGTGGCAAGCAATGAAGTCTACACTAATGCTTCATGCATTGGATTTGGTTGTGTTTTGATGCAAGAAGGTCGAGTGGTTGCATTTGCTTCAAGGCAATCGAATACTCATGAGCAAAACACACTGTCAACCCCATGCACTAACCCCTCGCGTTCACTACCTCCTCTTTCATTCACTACCTCCCTCTTCTCTCCAATCCACGCCGACGCCCTCTCTTCTCTCCAGCAGCTCCCTCCCCTCATCCCCCATCCACATGACCACGTTGACACTGCCTCCTTCCTTCTCCTCTCTCTCTCCCTAGGCCGACGCCGACGCCACCAGGCCACGCGACCACACCGACGCCATTGGGCACGAGCTCTCCATGCGACGACCAGATCCGGCCCCTCCACGGCGCTGCGTCTCCCTGACGACGAGCCCCTCTACAGCAGACAGAAGACGACGGATCTGGCATTCATGGAACGGAAATGTGAGGACAAGGGATCAAGCTACGCGCGTGACACCCTCCATCGTTGATGGCGCGGGTCACCTCCCTCCACGGTTGCAAGCTCGAGGCGAGCGTGGCTCCTCGTCGCGTGCTAGCGTGGTGCGAGACGGCTCCTCCAGATTCGAGCGCATGCTGGCGTGGCGCAACAGCTTGCCGGCGATGGGCGGCGCGTGGACTCGGGCCTAGCCCATCCTTTTCTTATTTCTTTTGGTGCCCTTGTAGTGGCGGGCAGGACTTATGCCACTTTTCTCACTGATTTCTAGTGGCCCGAGTGACGCAGATTGCCTGCTATGAACTTAGTTCGTACAACATTATGTGCTGAATGTACACATTTTGGATGGAGTTATGAAAGGACAGCTTCTGTGCGTCCAACTTCAGTAGGAGTACTACAAATCACACTACTCCGCTATACGTAAATCTACCATGAAAAGTAGCTCAAGTAACGTACTTTGGAGGACAGAACCGATTACTATAGTTTGATTTCTTCTGTAGTAGTAGTATATTTTATATTGATCTGTATGGTTGAACTATGTTTTCTTGACCTCCACCGCACAACAGGTGGTCAGGAAACTGATGGACGAAAACAATGTTGCTTCCATAAGTTCGTTGGAATAAACATGTTGTCGCGATCATTACCATAGTACTCTTCTGCCATAAACATGGTGGAAGGCTATCTTGCAAGAGTTTGGGGTTATGTTTCTGACAAACTTCAGTTTACTCCCTCTCGGGTGTATTTTGTTATCATTTGACAGCACATGAATTTCATTTTTGAACTACATTCCAACAGGTAATATACATATAGCATATCCAAAGCGCATCACGTGCTAGCTGTTCCGTTCTTCACAAGGCGCAATACAGACGTGCCACCTTGTGTAGAACGAAACAAAAGCACGGCGGCCCAAAAGACGCAATCATGCTACGCGATCATCATCACTACTACTAGTAGGAGTAACATTTCTTTTGCGATGTGGTGATCCGGTCATCTCTTCTTTCCATACGGAAAGAGGGGCAGGAAAGGCTACTTGACTACACGACAGAAGCTAGCGATTGCCACCTAGCAGGAGGGACTCATTGCCTCATTGGCCACTGCACACTCTTCACTTCAGGCAACGCAGTTGAGCCCCACGCAGCCCATCCACAAGCTCCTCACATGCTTCCTCTGGAAAGACGACGAAGAAAAAATACAGTGAGATTAGAAGTCAACTTCCTACGCCTCGACACAATCAAAGAAACCAACTCGAGAAACGAAGAAATAAATAGTTAATTATACTATTTTAAGCTTCGCTGTAACCATGTCGGAGCAGTGGTCCCTGCTCAAGTGCTCATGCTTCAAACAGACCTTGACGAGAAAGGGAAAACTGAAACTATGAAAACGAAGTAGTGTGCTAAATGCTGAAACAGGAATAAATAATCTGTTTACGTTTACAGTAGTCAGATTTCATTTCTTGACTCCCAAAACATGAGAAACAATGGCCTCAATTTGCTAATTTTCTACGCAGTGTGCATGAGACAGTTACTCAACAAGTTCATACAGCTACATGAAGTGAAGCGTTCAAAGTAGAGAAGAGAGTAGAGAATACCCCTTTGCCCTTTTTTCGGAGCAGACCGGAAGGGACTTGGTACAGGTCCTCGTCAACGGCCCTAACGACCCGGGGCCTCCTCGGCGCGTGGGACCCGCCGTCAGCGACAAGCGCCCCCTGCTGCCTCCTGCTCCCGGCGGCCTGGTTCTCCATCGTGCTCCGCACCTGACAAGAGCGAGCCAATGCGAACCATCACTCACATCAAGGAAACAAGAAAGGAACAAACAAGGGTCAAAACAACAATCGCTACTGTGAGTGACAGGCTGCAGGGAACTGAGATTCACGGGAGTGTGGACTGGATGGAGAACTACCTTCTTGGCCGGCTTGTGAGGCGGCGGCGATGCGGATGACCTGAAGAGCACGACCTCGCCGGCGGCGTCGTGGTAGTAGTGCCCGGCCCTGACGAGGCCGGCCTGCATCGCCGACTCGAAGTACTGCGTGATGGGCAGGTCCTCGCACTGCTGGTTCCACTCCCCGAACGCCGGGATGTGCCGTCGCCTTCCTCTCTGCTGCATCACACAAGAAGCAAAGCAGACACCCACCATGGACGCGTCAGTAACAAATCCATCCACAATCAAGAGATCAAAGGAAATCTCGCCATGAATCCAGCTGAACTCTGTTCAGGACCACGATGTGGTAAGACGTACTGAGTTTCCATGGAAACTTGGATACGACAATATATACTACTAGTACTAGCTAGTACTACCTCCATGTTCACTCGTTGCTAAGAAAGGAAGAGAAGAAAGATCTGTGCTTCTTGGTTGGCTTACCTCCATGTTCACTCGTTGTTAAGAAAGCTGGGGATGTGATGATTCTTTGAATGTCAGACAGTGCAGGAGGATGAGGAAGAGGAGAGAAATGAGGCGCGCGTAGGAGATCTGGAGGCAGGCAGCGCGAGAGATTGTGCTTCTCTGATGAGCGACAAGCCGAGCAAAGGCGTTCTTGGATGCTTTTTAATGGGTGGCAGTCAGGCTGCAGTGCGTGCATCCACCAGGACCATTGAGGTGGCATGCATTGAATATTAATTGCTGACAGTACACAGGAGTTGTGTTATTTTTGAAATTTTGTTTATGCCTGGATCTAAGATATGATCCTAATAATAAGTCCCTCTTCTGTCAGTATTATGAGACTGGAAATAATGTTTATTTATGTCGAATATACAGGGTCTGAAGAAGCTTTGAGTTAATTATTCAGGCCACTAGCTTTGAGTACTATATGATAAAGGTCACGGGACATGATTTTTAAAACTACATCATATAAAAAAATAGAACATGCACGCTAAATCTCGTTATGTTTTTCATTAAAATAATTTCAGTCAAGTGTACTAAAATAATAGTTTTAACGATTTCTTACAAAAATATATAAAATTGTATTTTAAATAACGATGCCATTCTATCACTAAACGGTAAGATAATGAACGACCGGATTAATTATATGACAAGTTTTGCAGGTGATTCATAAAATTTGAAAATTTTAGTATAACAATATTACCATTAATTGTATATCTATCTAGTAGGGGTATAGCCTTTGTGGAGTATAATCAAACCAATATCATAACCCTTCTGTTTGCAACATCGTACTACTATATATGCACCAATGCACATTCCTAAATACAGTATGCAACGAGCTTTGGCTCGACGTGGACCATCATATCACAATAAGATGATTCAATTTCTGCTAAAGAAGACGGGTGAAAAAAATAGGAGGGGGATGAAACGCCCAGACCTGATGGAAGAGTGTCCAACACGCCCTTGACTTTGTGCCGTGCCCGTTCCTTGTTTGGTTCTGTCTCCCAGATCACGCAACGTCCACCGTTGGACGACCGACGACCCTTCGTTTCCCGCGCCGCTCGCCTCCCAAGCCGCTACCCGACAAAGCGCCCCCAGCGCGCGCGCACGCAAAGGCGCGTGGTCCGCCGTGGCGTCGTCGCAACGCCGAACCTGCTCGAGCCGAGGCGGGCGTTCACCGCGCCAACTTCTTGTTGTGCGCACTGCGCAGGCAGCCAAGGAGAGGCCCTGCGCGTACGTAGCGGCCGGCGTCGTCGTCTTGCTAGCGTTGAATTCACTCGCTCGCACGGCACGACGACAGGCTCCGCGCCGCGCCTCGCTTGGTCGTCGTCTCCCGGGCAAGGTCGGCATCCCGCTTCCCCACGCGCTCAGTGTCTCACGTCACGTGATCGTCTTCCGGTGGGCGTGTCCTGCCCGGACCTTGCGCTGCGCCGGGCAAGTCGTTGCGGGACGGGACGTGCCGTGCCGGCAAGCCTACACCTACACGATGCGGTAGCAGCTTCCATGCATGCATTTATTGCGGGAATCGGAATCCGACTGGCTTTGTTTACCTGCTTCGAAGTCAAAGCCTTCGGAAAGGTGCCTTGGGCGTTGCAACTCTGTCGCGAGAAACCAGGATGTCGGGACATGGTGTGTGTTTTTCCCCTCGTGTGCGATCGAGGAGTCCGGATATTGAGTCCGGATTACGGAAGGAGTGCTTACTATCATGCGTTGTGGTTCAAGTGTTCGGATGGCAGCAATGCAGCACTTTTTTTTCTCCATTTTGTTAGAGATATTTAGCTCGATCGTTTTGTTTTCATTTTTAAACAAAAACTAGAACTGGATCACACTTTTTTTTTTAATCTTACAACCTCAAAGTCCAACATCTATCTCACGGCTCGCGCCGTGTCAAAATAGGGCCTTTACTGATTCATCATGTCACGACAAGTTAAGTTCACCACGTGTTTGATTGGATTTTCTTGTGTACTCATTATCGAGTTCTTACGAAAGCTGATCCTGTTTTAGCTCGTAAAGATGCAAGTCAAGTCAAGTTGGCTCCATCTAATCGTTGTTGTGGAGATCAATGTCACCAAATTGTTTCTTTTACCGTGCTTTCACCAAAATTTAGGATAGGAGTATTAGGCTATCTCCAACGGTGAAGGTGACCCAAACTCAAAATAGGAGTTGATTTTCCTCAAAATAGTTGACCCAAAAACTCTCATCTCCAACGGAGTACCCAAAACAGCTTACCTTTCTTCCTCGTCGGGTCGTTCTTCCTCCTCTCAGGTCCGCCCCGCGCCGTGCCGCGCCCGTGCCGGGGGCCCACGTCGCCCCCTCAAACCGCGCGGCCGCGCCCGCGTCGGGGACCCGCGCTGCCGCCCAGAGCCTCCTCCGCAGAGAGAGCAAGAGTGAGAGAGAACAAGGAAGAAGAAAAGGAAAAAACGATTCGGTGATGTGCGTCGCGGGAGGATGTACCTATTTGTGGGTAGCGAGGCCACCGGCTCCAAAAATAGGTACGCTATTTGGGTCTTCTGTTGGAGACTGGTTTTGTATGTTTTGCTACTCATATCCCGTGTAAGTCCCAAAATAGACTATCCGCTGGAGATAGTCTCACAAACTTATAACTTGAACTAGCAGGGTGGCCACCGTATTTACATGGATGGTATTAATAACTCGATCAGTATAGTTTTATATTGAATGCCTCACTAATTTACTAATGTCTTCTCATCATTATTTTTGTACAACTATTTTTGTATTGATTTTTTTTGCAAGGACATATTTTTTTTCATAAAGACAATAACGGATAATCTATATGTAGGCTATTTAAGACATTTTTTTGTGAGGGAAGATTAATTTTTTCTTAATAGGAACGGTGGGTAATTAAATAACATGCGCAAGCAACATTGACGGGTAATTTAAAAACATATATAAATGTTTTTTGAGTTATTTTATTCAGTATAGCAATGATGGATAATTTTTTCGATTAATGTGGTAACCTTCTATCTTTTCATAGCAAATGTGATGGCTTCTTTTCTTGAATAAATATTAATATAATAGTAGATTTTTCTCATGCGTGATAAAGTACTTTCCCCATCAGAAATCATTACAGATCGATAGTGGGTCTGGAGCATAGAAATATGGTGAAAAGTTGAGAATGAAGATGATTGAGTCGCCTTTTGGATTTAATGCCGCAGGGCGGTCTTACCCCAGGTTCGAGTTTTTTAAGTTACGACTCGATAGTAAATTTAAAAAATATAATTTGAATCTAGTAAATATTTCTTATACTATTTTTGTGTGGTCGAAACATCTTTACAGTGAAAAGGAAACGTCACATAGGCTGGACTTCTATGAGGAGTAGAGGATCTCATTGGCGCACTGCAGCCACATCCCTGGCCCCGTCAGCCGGTGAGCTTGTCGGCAAGCCGCGCCTCCAAAGATCCAAAAAGAAAAAAATTCAAAGATTTGGAATTGATTGTTCCAATCAATAAATCCAATTGTGCCAATGAATAAGTCTAACTTCCAACCTTACAATCCAAATGTTCCTTGAAATGAGACCAATTGATCCAGCAAGCAAAATGAAAATGTTCTAGCATGATGGAAAGGAAGCGCTTCCCCAGAGAAGCGGGGGGCAGGCGAGCGTGGGAGGGTGGGCGCGTATTCGACTGGGGTGCCCGCCACGTTTCATGGCGCCAGTGCACGAGCTTCCTGCGACGAGGGCACCGTGAGCGACGTGTTGGCCATGACGAGGGGCCGGAGTCCTCGAGCGCCATAGCTGCTGTCCGGCAAGAAGCCGGGGAGCGACAAACAAAGGTGGGTGCACGAGGGCGCGAAGGCGCTGTGGCTGTGGAGGAGCGGGGCAGCGGTGGCATCGGAGGAAGAAGAAGAAGAAGCGGCAACTGTTGATTTTGCTGACCACACGAATCTGGTGCTCAACGGGTCGTTAGCACCCCAATCTTGTATAGAAGCATTTAATCGTCGTAGGCCAACCCACTTAAGGCATGATTATCAATGGGCCAAGACAGCTCCGGCCCCCTTATCTACAGAGCAGGAAAGGACTCCGGCCCAACAGGACCGGGAATCCGGCCTCGAGTCGCTAGGTGTGGCGGCGCTGAAGCGGTTCCCGCGGCGGCGCCACTGCCGTCTTCCCTTGGATCGGCGCTCATCCGTTCCCGTGCGTTCTCGCTGGTAACGCGCCTTCAGCTCTTCCTTTTCCTCTTCTATTGCCGGCCCTACGGTTCTTGGGTCATGAGGATCGCCAGCTCCACTGCCGGGTGTGAAGGTGGGCGTCCGCGTGCTCGTTCTGACGGGCGAATCTTAATTCAATTTGCGTGAGGTTTGGTGCTCGATCTGGGGTGGAGGGGTTCTTGGACTTGGGCCTGGGGTCTTGTGCTCGACCTGGTGCTGATTCGGTGCTGATGCCTTGGGATGCTCCAACGCTTGGCTTTGCCGGCACTAGGACTGAAGATGTTGGTTTGGATTGCTTTGTGCTTTGTGAAATTTGAAGTTTAGTCTGAAACCGATTTGGGGATAGCAATAGCCTCATGCTACTTTTTCCGAAATGGGCAAAGCCCCTTTCCATTCATTGCAAACGGAAAGAACCAGGTTCAGAGCATGTTACAAGACAAAGTTCAGCAAAAGTAGAAAGACTGGGGACTAGACTGTTTGCGAAGAAAACAGGAGATTAGAAACTAGAGAACAGCACAAGATTTGGGACTAGCCTGATGCTACTGTTGCTATAAAACACCGAGGTGCCCCCTTATGATCTGTGTTGGATCTCTCTTTTTACTGTTCGATAATGACACGATATTGCTCTGGTGTTGTGATGTGAGATCTTCAGTCTGGGCAGTCAGCCTGAATCTTTGCAGCAATAATCTGATTAGCTGTTGCTGTCGTTCTGAATTTCTGATCAATCCCATGATTTGCCCTGGCTCTGTCCAGTGTGTTCAACTATTCTTGATCGACTTTGTTCTGGTTGCATTGTCGATATGCATGCTTGAAGTGATTATTGTCTGCCCCAAATTCATCAGTTCCGTGAGATTAGAGTTAGCATTATTGCTCAATAATTCTTTGCCATTCTTCTTGTGTGAAGTCGTGGTGGATATTCTAAACTGCCCTAAATTTACAGCAGTGGGAGCTCTTTTTCAAAAACTGCCGCTGAATTTTGCATACGCTACAAACTAATATTGGTTGCTGCTGAATTTTTAAGAAACTAATATAGTGACATCACAGGGATCACACTCAGCGTGATGAGGTTGTCATTATTCATAATGTGGCTAGTGCATAAGTACATAATTCAGTATTTCCTTTTGGTCGCATGCAGTTGTTCTGACCTCATTTAGTAACCTCTTGGACATGTCAAACCAGCTTGCAATTGCAGCAAGCTACTTTTCAGTGGCCATAGGAAAATCTTTTGCTCTTTTCCTTTTTTTTCCAGATAATATACTAATCTGAGCATTATGGGAGCTCAACATTTGTTGATTCATACGTCTGATGTCGCACTAGTTACTAGAATGGTTTTTCATAGATATTGCTTGTTGTTCGCAGAAACAAGTATATGGAGGTCTGCTTGAGCTTGCTGCAGTTTCTGTTTTTATTCTAAAAATGATGTTGTTCAAGCTGCGAGACACAAAGGCAAGAAATTTGAGCTGCCAAAGTTGACGTATTCAGATAGTTGTGTACGTTGCTTTGAATATCTTGTGACTCTGTTGAAGTTTGTTTCAGCAAGATAAAGTTTTTGGATTGCTTTATTTCTTAATCTCCTATTTGTAATATACAGTTTTTGGATCTCAAATATGGCTTTGCAGTGTGGACAACTCTGAATTTGAAACTTGTATCTGCTGTGAAAAACTCTGAATTTGAAGCGTGATTTTGTGCTCTTTGCAACTGCCACAGTTTCCGACATATAGATAGGAACCATATATGCATTTGTCTGAAATGAAGGTCACCAACTATTGTTGGCCCAAAGGGAAATAATCCAAGAGTCCCACCTACTACAAGGGGTATGGGAACCTATTTATAGGACAACATTAGGATAAGGTGCTAAACAAGTGCACCACCAACTACTATACTTAAAGACTTAAACTATCATTCTCCCCCTAAGTCTTGAGTGGTAGTCGAACCATCCCGATCCTCGAACGAAGCTCCTAAAACTTGACCCTTCCAAGTGGCTTGGTAAGTATGTCAGCGAGCTGGTCTTGAGTGTTGATGTAGCCGGCCTTGACGCTCCCTTCCTCCAAGCAGCTCCTGATGAAGTGGTACTTGACCCGGATGTGCTTGCTGCGCTCGTGGAAGACGGGATTTTTCGCCAAGGCAAGGGCAGACTTGCTGTCCACCCGGAGCTCCACTGCTTCGGCGTCTCTTCCCAGAAGATCACCAAGTAGTCGAGCTAGCCAGAGGCTTTGGGTCGAAGCAGAGTTGGCGGCGATGTACTCGGCCTCGCAGCTGGATTGGGCCACCACCTGCTGCTTGATCGACTGCCAACTGACGAGACACTTGCCGAGGAAGAATAGCGTCCCGCTCGTACTCTTGCTCGTGTCAATGTCGCCGGCGTGGTCGCTGTCACTGTACCCGATGAATTGCACCGCGCCGGGACACCTCGGGTAGTGCAGGCCGTGGTCGAGGGTGCCCGCCACATAGCGAATGATCCTCTATACGGCTTGCAGGTGCTCCTTTGTCGGTCGCTGCATGAAACGACTGACGTAGCCGACGGTGAACGCCAAGCCCGGCCGCGTGTGGACAAGGTAGCGGAGGCTCCCCACAAGGCGCCGGTACTTCGTGGCGTCGACCTCCTCAGCTGTACTGTCGCGGCTTGGCTTCAACCGCTGCTCCATAGGAGTGTGGGAGGGGTTGCAGTCGGTGAGGCCGCCCAGCTCGACGATGCGCTTGGCGTAGGCAGTCTGTCGAAGTGTGATGCCGGAGTCGTCCTGGTGCACCTCGATCCCCTGGTAGAAGGAGAGGAGCCCCAGGTCGCTCATCTGGAAGGCGGCCTTCATCTCATCCTTGAACGCCACCACATCTTCTTCCTTGGCGCCCGTGATCACCAAGTCGTTGACGTAGACGCCCACCAGTAGGGCGCAGCCTCCCTGGCCCCGCCGGTAGACTGCAGCCTCGTGCGGGCTCTGCACGAACCCCATCGCCTTGAGGGTAGAGTCCAGCTTGGTGTTCCACGCCCGCGGCGCCTGCCGCAGGCCTTAGAGGGCCTTGCGCAGCCGCAGGACCTTGCGCTCCTGGCCGGGGATGACGAATCCCGGCTGCTGGTGACGTACACCTCCTCCTTCAAGTCGCCGTTGAGGAAGGCCGACTTGACGTCCATGTGGTGGACGCGCCATCCCTCCTGGGCTGCCAGCGCGAGGAGGAGACGCACGGACTCCATCCGTGCGACAGGAGCGAAGGCGTCGTCATAGTCGATCGCTTCCTGCTGCACGAACCCGCGCGCCACCAGACGCGCCTTGTGCTTGATCAGCTTGAAGACCCACTTCAGGGTGATGGCGCGATGACCAGCAGGAAGGTCCACCAGCTCCCAAGTGTGGTTCTGCTCGACAGAGTCCATCTCCAGCTTCATCGCGGCCTGCCAGGCCGCGTCCCTCTCCGTCTCAGCGAAGGAGCGGGGCTCGCTGTCGTCGTGCGCCAGGAGCAGCTGCTCGTCCCCACCGCGCCGCACCAGTCCTGGTACCGGCTGCTCACCAAGGATGTCCTCCATGGTACGGTACCGCAACGGCTCCTCGTCGTGGTACACGTCGATGCGGTCCTCGTCGTTGGAGAGCGGCGTGGCAAACTCCACCGGGTTCGGCTCGTCGTGGACCGAAGCCGCCGGTGTCGAGCCTGGAGGTGTCGGTGCCGGTGTAGGGGAACGGGGCGAAGCCGGAGGAGGTGTAGCAGGACTTGGCGGAGCTGGTGGAGATTGTGAGCTTCATGACCATTGGAGTACGGAAACCCCAAAGGTATGAATGTTTTGGTGATTGGGTGACCATATTGATGTGACTAACATTTCCTTGTAGGATATTCAAATGGTCATATCAATGAAGCGTCGTCTCACATACTCTATCTTTATCGACGACTTGGTGATTGGTTGCCTCGACATTTCGGATCGAGAACTTGATGGAGTCAAAGTTGAAGATGGATCAAGGCTAAGGACATGATAGACCAAGCAAGTGTTTGATGAGGACATCACCATGTCGGATACGACCACCACTCCTCTACTGAACATGCAAGATTCAGTCACGAGAGCTAGAACACGACAATCAAATTTATCGGTGAGCTCGTTTCTAATGTCTTCTATATATGGTTTTGAGAATAAAATGCTACCTAATAAATTAATTGTTGTTAGGAATCATGGAGATGATGAGGAGGAAGCTACAGATGTGCTTGGGGACGTGGTGGGCCAGCAAGGGAGAGCAACTCAAGTTAGAGGCCCAATTAAAGTCGACTTCGAGTCCGTTTCGGAGTCCAGGACCAGTATTCATTAAAACAGTCGCCCAGGTCGCATACGAGCTCCGATTTGGACGTTCTTTATATGGATGGAAAGCTAAGAAGATTATCTTTCCAATGGCACTGGTCTCATGCCAAAATTCATCCGGAGTCGTCGGGAATCGTCAAAACAATTAGACGTACAGAATCTGTCCCGGTGCTGCGCCACCGTTATTTGGCCTTTGGGCCTTGTATCTTGTATGAGCCCATTAGAGGGCGTGTCCAGGGGGTGGAGCACGACCCTAGGGTCCTCATAAACAGCCGCCGCCGCATCATTAGGGTTTGGGTTTTGATTGATTGTAAGTTTAGCCATTGCTACTTCCTTGTAGACGCGCGAGTCGACTAGACCGCCCAGACTACTTGATTCGGAACCCCACCTTGATGAATTGAGTTACTTGTTTATCTTGTTCTTGCTGGTTCTTCGATTGCTTGCAGGAATTACCCTCGTGGTTTGGTTGATCGTGCTCCACAAGATCGCGAACAACCGTTGGAGTTGGTGTATCGGTCGCTAAGGCGCATCCTTGCTGGTTGTAGTCGGGCCGTGAACGTCTCTCCAATCCAAATCGAAGTTATCCCCTCCCTCTCACCGAAAGATCAGCGCCACACCCCCACCCGCGTCCCCATCATTTGGTAATCAGAGCAAGGTTTATCGATGAGAGATTTATTGTTCGTTGTTGTTTTTAATTTCCTATAGTCCACAAAAAGCTGAAAAAAATATTCGATTAGTTTTCCTTAATCCTAGAAACCCTTTGAGCCTTTTGCTACTGCTACTTAGTTAGGGCTTGTTGAGTTTTTGATTGCATCGGTCGTGTCAAGTTGCTGGTCTTAGTTTTAGTCCTTTAGAGTTTCGAGTTCTTGTCACGCCCAATTCGGACTGCGTAATAGCACCGACTTGCAACGGCCACCACGACCACATACGAAATCCGATTGGGGTGTTCTAGCACTTCACGGAAAGCTTATCAAGTCTACTTTCCATTGGTTCTGGTCGCACATCAATATCTTTTTAGACCTGCACGCAATTAATTTTTTTACTACAGAGACTTGCTGCTGCGATATTCTTGTTCTCTCAAAAAAAAAACACGTGTGTGTGTTTGATTGCTCATTTGGCTTCTTTTGTGCACATGATCAGTTTCTGAGGTTGATCTAAAAAAAAGGGAAAAAAAGGAAAAGAAAAAAAAAGAGAAAAAAAGGAGAAGAAGAAGAAGAAGAAAAGAAAAGAAAAGGAAAAGGAAGGGCTGATATTTGTGCTTGTTCTTGGGCTTCGGTTGGTGCTTTGTGGCTTCCTTTGTGTCTAGGCTCGCGTCTCTAGCACGGTCTAGGCTAGGACCAGCACGGTGGTACCGTTGAACAATTACTCAGCTTGCTTTTATACTAATGTGGTGCTAGTATTTCCTTGTGCATTATTTTCAGCCCACCTATAGCTCCACATATCCGACTATAGCTTGATAGGTGTTGCTGCTGCGGCATTGATACACTTTCTTTCACGGTTGCCGACTTGTTGGTTGCCATCACCTCCTGTTGAGCAAGGTAAGAATTTGTAAGAGCTTGTTTGAAACAACTTGAGATTGAGGGAATTACACCAACCACATCCTAGAATACATATTGTTTGTGTGTTCCTTGTTTTTATCTAATCATGGCAGGCGATACGGAGATTGTTGAGACGATCAAAGTACGCCCTCATATTCAGGATATCATTCAGCACTTGCCTTTGTATGCTGGTAAGTATAATCCCAAGGCATATATTGATTGGGAGCTAGCAGTAGATAAAGAATTTAATAACACAGATTTGTCTGAAGAGCAAAAGGTGAAACTTGCTTCTACTATTTTAACTGATTATGCTTTGACTTTATGGATGCACTTATGTAGACATAATAAAGTTCCTAAAACGTGGAAGGCTATGAAAAGAATTTTTAGAGAAGATTTTGTTCCTGAATATTATGCTGATCATATGCTTGCAAAATTAGAATGCTTAATACAAGGTGATAAATCTGTTGAGGTATACTACCATGATCTGAAATCTCGTATCTTGCGTTGTGGTTTAGAAGAATGTGAAGAAGCTATTGAGAATAGATTTTTGAGAGGGCTTAATATTGAAATTAAGGACATCCTAAAACACAAAACATATGATTCACTCTCTTGTTTGATTGAGCTTGCTTCCAAGATTGAGATTCAGCTTGCTACTAATTTGAGAGAGGCACCTGAAATTTTATCCTCTTGTCATGAGAAAAATTCTATGGATGTGATGCCTTTTATTGTGTGTTCTGCTATGACTAACTTTGGGCAGAATAGAAAAGACTTGGCTGAACAACCATCAAAGGATAACGGTGACAAAGGTAAGGCTTCTTATGCTGAAATCAGTCATGTGAATGATGAGGCACTTGCTCAAACTTGGCCTCCATGCGAACCTAATGTTTTGGTGCTGAATTTATCCACTCCTCATGCTAGTTTAGAGCAATCAATGGTGGATTCTATTGCTGAATTTCCTTTGTTACAAGATGATTATTTTGTTTCTTGTGACAAAGAAGAGTTGTGTGATCATGCTTCACTTATATCTACAACACAACTAGTTCATGAATGTGCTTCACTTATATCTGTTGCTAATCATAGACATGCTGAAATAACGCGTGTTCATTGCATTGGTAATGAGGAAGAGGAGACAAAAATCATATCTTCTTCAAATTGTTTAGGTTATATTGAATTTGATTTTCTTTGTGACCGGAATAGTTTGGCGAAGGAATTATTTCAGAAATCTGGTTTGCCATGTTTTGATCATTGTTCTTTTCATGCAATTGGCAAATATGATGCAAATGATAAATACATGGTGCATCGGTTATATCTTTGTTCAGATTTGAAAACACCATTAATGGAGTACTCGAGTGATCGAACGATGACTTGCATTCATGCTAACAGCACCATATCTAGTTTCTCTTCTATTGGCTATAAGTTGCAGGTCAAAAATCAAGAAGGGGAGCAATGTTTGCTGCCATGCGCAATAGTGCAAGCTCAAGAATTATATTTGAAAGAACTTGATCAAAATCTACACTTGAACTTCAACCGTGATGCCAAACCGAGGACGGTTTGCTGTCAAGAAGGGGAGAATGATCAGTCGCAAAAAAAAAAAAAGAAGGGGAGAATGATGAGGACATCACCATGTCGGATACGACCACCACTCCTCTACTGAACATGCAAGATTCAGTCACGAGAGCTAGAACACGACAATCAAATTTATCGGTGAGCTCGTTTCTAATGTCTTCTATATATGGTTTTGAGAATAAAATGCTACCTAATAAATTAATTGTTGTTAGGAATCATGGAGATGATGAGGAGGAAGCTACAGATGTGCTTGGGGACGTGGTGGGCCAGCAAGGGAGAGCAACTCAAGTTAGAGGCCCAATTAAAGTCGACTTCGAGTCCGTTTCGGAGTCCAGGACCAGTATTCATTAAAACAGTCGCCCAGGTCGCATACGAGCTCCGATTTGGACGTTCTTTATATGGATGGAAAGCTAAGAAGATTATCTTTCCAATGGCACTGGTCTCATGCCAAAATTCATCCGGAGTCGTCGGGAATCGTCAAAACAATTAGACGTACAGAATCTGTCCCGGTGCTGCGCCACCGTTATTTGGCCTTTGGGCCTTGTATCTTGTATGAGCCCATTAGAGGGCGTGTCCAGGGGGTGGAGCACGACCCTAGGGTCCTCATAAACAGCCGCCGCCGCATCATTAGGGTTTGGGTTTTGATTGATTGTAAGTTTAGCCATTGCTACTTCCTTGTAGACGCGCGAGTCGACTAGACCGCCCGGACTACTTGATTCGGAACCCCACCTTGATGAATTGAGTTACTTGTTTATCTTGTTCTTGCTGGTTCTTCGATTGCTTGCAGGAATTACCCTCGTGGTTTGGTTGATCGTGCTCCACAAGATCGCGAACAACCGTTGGAGTTGGTGTATCGGTCGCTAAGGCGCATCCTTGCTGGTTGTAGTCGGGCCGTGAACGTCTCTCCAATCCAAATCGAAGTTATCCCCTCCCTCTCACCGAAAGATCAGCGCCACACCCCCACCCACGTCCCCATCAGTGTTGGCTTGGTATAGATGTTAGCTTGAGTCCATAGGAAAAACCGGACTATCAAGAGGGATCGAATTGGTTCTCTTAGAGCACACTAGGTTAGAGATCAAATGGATGCATTGTGAGTCTCTTGAAGGCTAGGATGGCTGAAGAGAAGAAGAGGAACCAAGAATGGAGAAGTTGGAAGCAAGGATCAAGAGTGGATCAAGTTTTCAGCTTTTGCAGTAGAGATCGGACAGTACGGTCCTAGGGACCGTATGGTACGGTCTTCATTGAAGATCCAGACAGAGAAGTGAAGTCTCGGGATGCTGAGAAAATGAAGACCGGACAATTGACCGGACAATACGGTCATGGGACCGTATGGTACGGTCATCAGAGGATTTCCAGACAGAGAAGCTGAAGTTTCTGGAAGTGGAAGAAATGAAGACCGGACAATCGACCGGACGGTACGGTCCTAGGGACCGGACAGTACTGTCTTCATTGGAGATGAAGAAGAAAATGGAGATGCGCCTGGAAATAGAGACCGGACAGTACGGTCTAGAGGAGACCGGACAGTACGGTCCTTTGTACGGTCTCTAGTTTCGCAGGGCACTTTTGGGCAACGGCTAGTTTTGGTTGGTAGCCTATAAATAGTTGGTTGCCCGCCCCTTGGGGGGTCTCTTGGCCATTGTTGGAGTGTAGGAAACTCAGAGGAAGCCAAGAGCAAGGGAGAGAAGCACTTGTGAAGGATTTGGAGTGATCCTAGTGCTTGAGAGTAGCAATTGCATCCACTTGATCTCTAGGCTAATGTGAGCTTGAGAGTCACTTCGGTTTGTTACTCTTGGTCTATGGCAAGGCCTAGACCGGTTAGGCGTTGGTATTGAGCTGTCCAAGGAGAGTGTGGAAGCCAACACAAGTTTGTACACGGTCTTGGAGCTTCCCGTGCGAAAGAAGCATCACTAGTGGAGCGCCCTTTGGCACGCATCAAGTGCGGAGCCTTACCTTCGGAAGAGTACCCGGGATCGAGCCCGGCAGGACGTGCCCGCGACTTCACTCGGAGGGTGAAGTGTGCTCTAGGAGGGATCGCCTTCGAGCGGAGGGACAGGGTCGAGACTCCGGCGGGAGTGACCCAACGTGGAGTAGGGGAAGGCGCCATCCTTCCGAGACCACGGGAAAAATCATGAGCATTCCTATCTCTATCTCCTTTACTTACTAGCATTTACGCTTCCGCATTTACTTATGTGCTAGTAGAATTGCATGATAGGTTGTCTCTTTACTACTTGGTAGAATTGCTTGTTAGGGTGTTGCTTGTTGCATAGACTAGATTGTGTGCGCGCATCGCTAGCTTCTTGTTGTCACCATATCTAGTCTTGCTAGCTTCACGCCTTAAGTACGTTTGGGAGAAATTGTTGAGACACCGATTCACCCCCCCCCCCTCTCGGTGCCCTTGATCCTTTCAGAGATCTCGGTGCAGAAGGGGGCACGCTCGGTGAAGCCGGTGGCGAACCCGGAGCTGAGGGGGGCACGCTCGGCGAAGCCGGTGGCGAACTCGAAGCAGAGGGGGGCACACTAGGTGAAGGAGAGCTGCCCACTCCCCCGGCTCCCTCGAAGTAGACGTACTCGATGGTGAAGTCGCTGGTGGTCGAGGCCGTGCCGTCGTCCACCGCCTTGCTCCACGCCCAGCCTCGCCCTTCGTCGAACACAACGTCACGTGCCACCCGCACGCGCTGTGTCTCAGGGTCGAGGATGCGGTAGCCCTTCACGCCGTCAGCGTAGCCGATGAAGACCCCTGGCGTACTCCGATCGTCGAGCTTGCCGACGTGGTTGAGCTCCGTGACGAACGCCACGCAGCCGAAGACGCGGAAGTAGCCGACCGCCGGCTTGCGCCCATGCCAAGCCTCATATGGCGTCTTGCCATCGAGGGCCTTGGTGGGCGAGCGGTTGAGGATGTGAACCGCTGTCATCACCGCCTCTCCCCAGTAGATCGCCGGCATGCCCCTCTGCTTGAGGAGGGCACGCGCCATAGCCACCACCGTCTGGTTGCGGCGCTCGACGACGCCGTTCTGCTGCGGGGTGTACGGCGCGCAGAAGTGCCGCTGGATCCCCTCGTCGGCGTAGTACTCCGCGATCTCGGACGCCGTGAACTCGCCGCCGTTGTCCGTGCGCAACACCCGCAGCTTGCGGCCACACTCTTCTCAGCAGCAGCTTGAAGGTGCTTGATGGAGTCCGCAGCAGCTGCCTTGGTGTGGAGGAGGACAACCCACATGTAGCGGGAGACGTCGTCGATGAGGAGGAGGAAGTGGCGCCTGCCTCCTGGAGTGGCCGGCGTGACCGGACCGCAGAGGTCGCCGTGCACGAGCTCAAGCCTCTCCTTGGCTCGAAAGCTCGCCTGGCGAGGGAAGGGGTGCCGCCGCTGCTTCGTCAGGACGCAGGTGTCGCAGAGCTGCTCCACATGATCGATGCGCGGCAGGTCCCGCACCATCTCCTTGGTGCCGAGCTGCTTCAGGGCCTCAAAGTTGAGGTGCCCAAAGCGCTCGTGCCACCGCCACGCGTCGTCGTCCCGCCAGGCTGCAAGACAGAGAGGCTGCGCCACCTCGACGTGGAGGACGTAAAGGCAGTTGCTCCCCATGTTCACCTTGGCGAGGAGGCGGCCACGAGCATCCCAGATGCGCAGAAGGCCGCCCTCGATCTCCACACGCGAGCCGTTCTCATCCAGCTGTCCCAAGCTGATGATGGAGTTCCTCAGCGCGGGGATGTAGTAGACGCCAGTGAGCAGCCGGTGCTCGCCAGTCTTGGCGACGAAGATGATAGGAGGTGTCCGCTTGCTGTCGGTCCGGTCGTCGTCGTAGGAGTCGTACTCGTGGGCGCTCCTCCGCGACTCCCGAACCCACCGGTCAACGTCCAGGTCTCCGTCCTCCTCCTGTGCCGCCCTCCGGTCCCGCTACTCCAGCAGCCGCAGCCGCCGCAGCCTGAGCTGCCGCCGCGGCCTGCCGCTCCTCCTCAGCAGCCCGCGTGGCCGTCGCCTGCGCCGCCGCCCAGCGCGCAGCACGAGCCACGGCCTCCTCACGCTCTTCCGCGTCCCTGCGAACCGCGCTCGCCCGCGAGCGGCATCCGCCTGCCGCTCGGCCTCCGCAGCCGCGCCCACTGCCTCGACCGCCGCCTCAGCAGCGCAGCGTCGCGCGCTCGACGTGGCCGAGCCGTGGCTGCTCGCGCGCGAGGCGCTGGAGGGGGCGCGCCGCGCAGCGCCCTCGCCGGCCGCCGCTCTCAGCGAGGCGCGGGAAGGAACGCGCGGATGGTCTGGCATTGGAGCAGGAGCGAGAGAGGAGGGGGATGTCGAGGTCGAGCTGCTACCGCACGCCGCGCGGCAGGCCGCTGGTGCTGTCGTCGTGCGCGCCGCGAGCCGCCGCCACCTCCGGTCGTGCGCGCCGCCGCGGATCGAAGAGGGCGCCGCCGGGGAAGATGCGCCGCCGCCGAGCCTGGCTCAAGCCGCCGCGCCGCGTCCGGATCGAATCGAACCGCCGCCGTCGGACGAGGAGGGAGAGGAGAGGAAGCCGCGCCGCCACCGCTCGCTGGAAGAGACGCGCTGCCGGAGATCGAATCGGGGAAGACGCGCCGCCGCCAGAGAGAGAAGCAGTCGGGGTGGGAGAGAGATGAGGCAGGGGTAATTTAGTGAATTTGGAGAAATTGGAAACCCTAGCTCTTGATACCAATTGTTGGCCCAAAGGGAAATAATCCAAGAGTCTCACCCACAACAAGGGGTATGGAAACCTATTTATAGGACAACATAAGGATAAGGTGCTAAACAAGTGCACCACCAACTACTACACTTAAAGACTTAAACTATCAACTATTATGTCTGCATGTGTGGAACAGCTTGATCCCTGCGAACCAAACAGGATTTTGATGAATATGGATTAAGGGGATGAAAACTATATAACAATCTATATAATGCAGAATTTAAATTCATAAGAATAAGTGCAAAATAGTAAACACATACGAATATATGAACATAGCATGTCATCTCCTTAACCATGGCTGTTAGCCTTAACCACGGCCTCCATGGGCTCAACCATGACTGCTGTATTGATGAGATCAAATAAGGACATATTTTAACACTCCCCCTTTTGATAAGTCCATCTTGAGATCAACATGTCCTTTAATTCCTTTGAAAATTTTTGCATTATATAGATTGTTACGGGAGTCAATTCAATGGAAGAAGAGATGTGTTGAGGAAATTGGTTGAGACGGCTCAGAGACTTGCAAGCTTCAGAGGGCCCTCTGAATGATGGACCTTGTTAGATGCTTCCAATTGTACACTTTTCTTTTATGAGTTTTTACCATCAGGTTTTTCTCATACAAAGCTTTTAATCAAACAATGGTTGATGCAAACATATGCCTTATCTCATGTTTTCCCCACCGGGGTTTTTCTAGAGATAAAAATCAAGGCATGGATTACTCCTTGAACCTTGCAGGTTCATGATTGAGTAATCACTAGACATATTTTTCCTATTTTTCCCACAGGATTTTTCAAAGGAATTAAAGAACAGGTTGATCTCAAGATGGACTCGATCAAAAGGATGAGTGTTACAATATGTGCTTATTTGATCTCATCAATAACAGTCATGGTTGAGCCCATGAAGACCATGGTTAAAGCTATTGTAACAGCCATTGTTAAGACTATGTAACATCCATGGTTAAGGTGATGAATGAGCCTTATTGCTGCTATTAGAGGGAGAATTCAAGGACTACACTAATGTTAGGCATAACATCTATCTTGTATTCTCCTCACACATGTACTCTATTTTCAAATCCGGATGGATATGATTCCTCAACACTTTCAAGGCGGAGTATTTAGACATGTTAGAGGGGGTAGCAGTCCCTTCAGCTCTTTGGTTGCCATCTCACCTACATTGTGATTGCCAACAATTTTGAGAAATTATGGCATATTTATGCAATTTTATGTGAACTCAAAATGAATTTGAATAATAAATTAAATATCCTCAATAAATTGGGTAAACAGTAGTGGCCGTTGCATGATTAAATAGCTCGATATTCAATTTTCCAAAGCATGATAATCATATCGGGTAGTCACTATTCAATAATAGTGTAGATCCCTCAGTGGTTTTTGAATTCCACTTTGATATATGACCAACTTTGATAAATGAATAGAGGAATTTTATGACCGTGTGTCCTGTTGGTAAAAAAAATTCTGAGTTTGAGGGATAGTCGCTATGTGGAAGTATGATTTAATCCATTTGATCTCAAACTATGATTTAATCCATTTGATCTCAAACTTCAAAGATCTCTTTCAATTTAGAAGTAGTGTTGCATTAAAAATAAATCAAATTAGGGCGAGGTAAGTAAATTTGCAAAATACTTGTAAAAATAAAGGACATGGAAACGCAAAAGTGCTGAACAAACACTTGAACAAACACAGAAAGTTAGGTCTGAAAGTAAATATTTATTAACTCAGACTAACTGTGGACAGTAAAGAACAAAGTTCAGGGGCTGAAAATAAATTTCAGTGGAAATTTGAGTCTGGAAATAAATTAAAATTTATCTGCCCTTTGCCGCTTTCAGTCAAGGGTGTGCACGTGGAGGCGAATCAGGCCAGCAGGCCCCCGCTGCTCTAGTCGTCGCCGTTGCCGGTCTGCTGCAGGTCCGCTGCCGCACCGTCCAAATCCGGCTCCCCACACCCCCGGATCCCTTCTGGTGCCACGCTCAAGCCTCCCCCTCACCAGAGGGTGAGGAACAGCGGCCATTGCCGCTGGCATGTTTCCTGGCTAACGCAGGCACATGCCCGGTCAGGATCAGGTTGCGGCACTGCCCGGCCGCCGTGGCGTGTCCAGGGAAGAGCGTGGCCGGAGGGGGGGGGGGGGGGGTGGGCAGGAGCGAGCTTGGGCTCGTCGAAGCCGGGCTGCGTCGCCGCAGCTATGCCGCTGGAGCCTTCCACGATACTCATGTAGAAGGGCGGAGCTCCGCAGCGTTGAGATCGATGGTGCCTCTGAGGAGGAACTCCTGTGGCGCCGTTGGTGTTGGAGTGTACTCCGGAGTGGGTGATGGCGAAATGGCACGGCGGCGAGGCCATCTTCTCATGAAGAATAGGTGTTGCGGCGAGCGTAGTTTGTCCATCCGTGGCGAGGGCAGTATGCCGTCACCATGTCCAGCATCTCCTGCGGCAGCCCGTTAGGCTGCAGCCGCACCCTTGCCTTCCAACCATGGGACTCGTAGTGGCTCGGTGACTGCCCAGAATGCGTTCTGGCGTAGTGCAGGTGCCGGGCATCACTGGAGGCCGCGGGTCGCGAGGGTGCTAGAGCCGCTGCTCGTGGCTTTGGTGGCTCTACGGGCAGTGGCGCTGTCGTCCTCCACGGCTGGTGAAGCCAGAGGGAGGAGACCGGGGGGCCACGGCCCCTGCCGCGTCGAGGACGGTGCACGGGAGGCCGGAGAAGCGCTGCGAGCTGCTGGCACAGTAGGCGACGCAGATGGCGAGAACGAAGGTTGCAAGGAAGGGAAGAACCAGCATCAAGGCGAGCCATCTTATCCTTCAAGTCGGTGATTTCTTTCCCTCGTGTTTCTCTCTTGTTCAATGCTTAGAGCTGCTGATAACGTGTTGTGAATAGGAATTGTATGAACAGAGAGACAAAGAGAATAGTGAATTGGCAATTTTTTATTGATCTCAAGGTTACATATATATAGGGGATTACAAGATAGATGCTATGACTAACATTAGCGTAGTCCTCAGTTCAAAAAAAAAAAAAAACCATTAGCGTAGTCCTTGAATTCTCCCTTTAATAGCAGCAATAATGCTCATTCATCTCCTTAACCATGGCTGTTACATAGTCTTAACAATGGCTGTTACAATAGCCTTAACCATGGCCTTCATGGGCTCAACCATGACTACTGTATTGATGAGATCAAAGAAGAACATATTGTAACAAAAATGTTGCACCCCAAAAGAAAAAGGAGGTCTGGGTATTAAAAACTTAAGAATTCAGAATGAGGCCTTCCTGATCAAACACCCCACAATTTTTTTAACAAAATGGATGTGCCACGGGTAGAACTTATTTGGAACACCTACTACTATAATGGTCAGGTTCCACATGCCACAAGTGACAATGGCTCTTTTTGGTGGAGGGATGTTATGAAATTCTGTGACCATTTTAGAGGCATTGCATCACCTAAAGTGGGAGTTGGAGACACTGCACTGCTATGGTATGATGTCTGGAATGGTTATTACTTGAAGCATAAACTGCCTAGGCTTTTCTCTTTTGCAAAATATGAGTAATCCAGAGCCTGAATACAACTTCTACATTCCTTTGTCTGAACAAGCAAGGCAAGAACTGACACAACTCAACATCATCATTAGTGAGGCACAGCATCAAATCCAACAAAGAGACGTATGGATTTATTCATGGGGAAATGAAACATACAAATCATCCAGATTTTACAATCTCAGCTTCAGATTAATAAATGCACCAACACAGTTCAAGTGGATATGGAAAGATAAAGGTCACCAAGAAACTTAAAATATTTGTCTGGTTGCTATTTAGGGACAAACTAAACTCAAGAAACTTACTCAAAAGGAAGAATTACAAGATGGAGGGTGACTGTAGCTGTGTCTTGTGTGACAGCAATATTTAAGGATTCACATATCACTTATTCTTCCTCCATTCAGTGTCAATTGTTGAAACTTCCTGGGAATACAGTGGGATCACAGCCTTTACTTCTTTGACATGATTCAGAAGGCCAAGGATGAATGTCAGCATGGATACTTCATGGAAGTCTTCTCATTGCAGCATGGGAGATCTGGAAACAGAGACAGGGAAAAAAAAAATCTTCAGAGCCCATAATCCTTCCTTCCAAGATTGGAAATCCAACTTCATTTGTACAGTTAAATTACAGCTTTACAAAATCAAAGAGTCAGATAGAAATTACACTACTAGAGTGGCTTAACAGCCTCAGTTGATTTTCTTGGCACCAGCCTAGTTTTTTTTTGCTCGAAAACGCGGGAGAGCTGCAGTTCATTATATTAAGAAGAAAAATGGAGATAAGATCCCGGATACAACACACACCCGATTACATTGGCGCCTTTTAACAAAAGAGAAATGACCAACATTGGTAACTCTAATCTACAGGGGGAGGGGCAGTCAAGCATAGCCCACGAGCCCCGCCAACGACCACAACCGGCGTCCTTCTCCAACCAAGATCATAACTTCAGCTATGTTAGGCGTTGCACCATAAAACATGCACCTATTGCGATGTTTCCTGATTATCTAACCTCCCAACACTATAAGGGAATTGAGCCCTTTTCGTATCAATCCAGTAGTTGCTGCACTTGCTCTTTCCCACCAAGCATCAAAAGATGATTGGCCAGGCTTTGGAGCAAGTGTTTGGAGACCAACCTGCCCGTAGGACATGGACCCAAATTTTCCTAGAAAACAGACAAGATACTAGGAGGTGGTCAATACTCTCATCCGCCTGATCGCAGAGCACACATTTCTCTGGATTAGGCAACCCACTTCTTCCATATTCGCTCACATGGGCCAAAATGTGTAGCGCCCAGAAATAAACATTCATGAGCAGACTTAGCCGAGTACTGACCGCTAGCTGAAACCCGCCAAATGTGTGTATCTCCGCCTCAGGTTGGAGTTCTAGTTCATAGAGGAGGTCCCAAAGCTGAAGATATTCCACAATTACTCCCACCATGAGGGCAACTTGAATATCTGAAATCCATGATTGGTTGGTGAGGGCCTCTGGCACAGTGCGTTGTTGTGTTCTTCTCTTCGGAACCGCAGCAAAAATGCGGAGAGCGACCATCGAGCCACCGATCAGTCCAGAAGAGGGTATCCGCACCATCACCAACTTCTGCTGAGATCATCACCGAGACGAGAGCATGGACCTGGTCTGGTACCTGGATAAGAAGGGTAGACCATGTGCGGTTTGATTCAGTCTTTTGAAGCCACAGCCAGCCTAGTAATTGTGTATAGGTGCCTTTTCTGGTAGAAAGGTAGGTTTCTTGTTTTAATTGTATATAGGTGCCATTTCTTGGCGCCGGCCTAGTTTCTTGATTTTCTAAGCTTTTTCCTTTGGATCTTTTTGAACCCTGTACTGTACAGTGTACCTTTTGGTTCTTGCTTCGTTTAATATATATCTGCCGCAGTAGGGTCTTCCCCTACTGTATTTCCCTCAAAAAAGTTTTAGGTATTTCCTTTCATAAATTGCCCTAAAGCTGAAATTAAATGTATAACGTAACTCTAGAATTTTGTTAAGTTTCTTGTCCCAATGCTAACTTTTGAGGATTTTATGGTGCAGCCAATAAAGTGATAATCAGGTGATGTCGTTGTTGACAAGCATTTGTGATCTCCGATGGCTCAAAAAATACCGCAGGTTTGCATCGCCTCATGCACGTCTTCTTCTTAATTGTCAGTTTTCTTTTGAAGTACTACTAATTAGGGGCTATAGAGGCTGGATGTGAACTTCAATCTGTGGTGATTTCTGATGAAATTTGGTCTTTGTAGGGTTCTGCAGAGAATCTGGTTGTGGGGTCAATGAAAAGGTTGGTTCCCTCACTGTTCCAACAAATTCACCTGGTAATTCAGGCAATGACAAGTGATGATCTGCAACTCATTTGATAATTTACACTTTGATACCTCCTTGGACTATTCAGGATGACCACGTTAAGTGCTTAGTTCAACAAAAATTCAATAGATGGTCTAGAGATTCTGACTGGCTCCAAGAACAGTGCAGTTTGGTGGCCATCTTTGTGAGTTGTGACCAAAATAATAAGGAACCAAGAGGATTGGTGAGAGCCCACCACGGCAGCATGCAAGAAATCAATCATACTAGCGGTGCCACAGGACCATGGTTGCATGAAGGTATAATATTTTTAACTTTCATGGTTATGTGCTCATCTGTAATGATTCTGGGTATCTGCTACGCAATATGACAGGCGCATTATTGAGTTACATCTCATTCTGTTATGAAGCAAGATGTGACCTGTTTAGATTAGTGTTCCCGTCACTGTTTCAATGTTGTCCAGAAAAGCATAGTGTATTGAGTTATTTATATTGTGTTCCAGTCCAGAAGCTCAAGTACGATTGTACCTGAGGTTATCGATATTGTTGGCAAAGAAGAAACTGCAAAGCTTTTGAGCGCCAAACAGAAGGATGGAGGAACTGGAATAAGGTCATATCTGCAATGAACTTTCACCAGGTTGATGATTGCAAGTGAAGAAACAGTTTATGAAAAAAATTACGAATTTAACAGTCGCTTGAATGGTGAGATTTCTGGACTTGACACAGGGATTAAGTTGTCTGAACTATTTGGAATTCATGCAAGACTTTTGTTTTTGAGAAACAAATTCGTGCAAGCTTTCACTCGCAAAATAATAATAATAATAATAATAATAATAATAACAATAAAATAAAAAAAATCGTGCAACCTTCCCGATTGATAGCTGATTATTTCCTCTCCTAAAGCTACTTGTATCTGTTTTATATGATGGTTTCTGAGAATCTGTATTTTTATTATGCTATACTAAAATATGGACTGATCAAAATACAGCCGTCAATTTAGAAAATGCGTTCTTGTCAAATTATAGGGATGGACAAGGATGGGTCAGGGACTGTTATCTGAAGTCGGTACAAGAATAGATAAATGAACAGGCAATGGTATGTTTTTTGGGGAATATCATTCTATTTCCTTGTAGAGTAGCTTCCTCTATAAAATTTCTCTTCCAATCTCTGAACGAAGGTTGATTTCTCTGAAAAATAATTGTTTCTTTGCTTCCAAATTTGCCAAGCCCCAAAAATGAAAAACTCCATGAAGAAGCCGTGTGAAGTATTTCTTTTTCCGTCCTCCACCATTTGGTAGAATGGGAGGGAGAAGTTCCAGTTGACATTAAGGTGCTGCCGGGCTCTTATACTGGGGGGACAGGCAAAGAAGAGTTGAAAGGCTGTTTCCTTTATGTTATTTGCACAGAGAGTTCAATTGTAGTTGTTGCCCTCTATTATGTGTTTCTTTCTCTTTAGGATGTTCCTGGTGTTCAGTCGATCCATGAGTAGTAACCAGCAGAACACCCTTAACTTATTGCAGCATTTTCAGGTGGTTTTTCAGATGGTTATTTATGCCTTTATGTCCGAGTCAAATTTGTTTTGGTAAAATAATACTACTGGCTTGTGCAAATGGGTTCCAGGTCAGCATCATGAGATCTGGTTTCTCCTTTCCTGATTTGGTTCACATGGAAAAGAAAATCCCCATTTCCTGGTTCTGCCCCTGAATCGCCTAATTGAGCGAGATGAGAACTTATTGTCTGGTCAGAAAAATATATGTTTGCTAGTTCTTCCCCTGAATGTCTGTATTTGTGCTATATTTACAATTGCAGTAATATACTCTTCCTTTAACATGGCAATTGTCCATCTGCAAGAATTGTCTCTCTGTAAGGACAGAAGATTGAGCACGAGTTCAGACAACTTCCTGCATTAACCATATGCCAGTTGAACTATATCTATGATGCAGCTCAAAAGTGGTCTTTCTTTTCATTCTTTTAATATATTCAGTTTCCGCTGAAAGTTGATGTTTTCAAATTGTATAATTAATGAAACTATGATATACTTTTCAATCACTTTAGAGTGCATGCATGTTACTGTACCACAAATGTTGAATGCATTTTCTGTAACGTAACTACAGTTTTTTTGAGGGACATACAGTAGGGGAAGTCCCTACTGTGGTAGATATATATTAAAATAAAGAACTGAAGTTACAGAAAAAACCTGTACAAAGGCCGACACCAAACTATACAATGGTGCAAGGCAGAAAACAGAGAAACCTAGAGCCCAGTCATATATACAGTTACCAAAGGACGGGCAAAGGGAGTAAAGGCTTTAGAGAAGGTTGTTTAATCAAAGGGTGACTGAATCTTTGTATTCACTGTTTAACCTGTACATCAGTTGCTTTACTGTTCTTATGAAGGAATTCTTCCATGACTGAAAACTTTGGACTGCACCTCTGAAGATCTTGTCGTTTCTTTGTTAACGTAACTATAGTTGTGCCTATTTGAGTTACTTTTTCTTAAATTCATTTTGTTTAATTCTTGGCCCTTTCCACTTTGAATTTTTGTCTATTGAAAGAAATAGCTGTTTTTTTTTGGTACAATTTTTATATGTATTCCTGCAAGAACTTCACAAATATGATCCAAATGATTATGCATGGTTCTAAATCTCGAGAAATGTTTAAATCAATCAATTACTTGCCTTTTTGCAAGAGATTTATTTGGTTAGCAGAAAAGGAAATGAAAATGCATGACAATCAGTTAGAGCCATGGTTTGCTTCTTAATTCATTTATTACAGATCTTTTATGATACAGATTGATTGTACTTAATAATGGTAGCTCTTGAGATATAGATCTTTTTCTTTTCCGAATATGATTTCATTAGGCTACTCCCAATGCATCATTTCACTTTGTTGTTTCCAATGGTGCCACATAAGTACAAAGTGGTTTGTTTGATGATGCATTAGGCTACTCCCAATGCATCATTTCACATTGTTTCATTTTTGTTGTTTCCAAGGTTTACATGCAAGAGACAAATTATCTTGGAAACAGTGTACTCATGATTTCATCAAGATGATGAAACCACTCATAAAAAATGATGACATGGCACCTTATTTAATGGAAATAAAACACCCATTGGGAGTAGCCTTAGTGACTTGAGATCCAGATCTGTCATGTGTTGATATTTTTTTCTTGCAGTTAAATATTCTCCAGGAAATAATTTGAAGCAAATCAAATGTAATCACGTATGGCATCCCCTATCTGTAAGTCCTCTTTCTTTTAATCGCTATATTTTTTTATTTGTTTTTTTAGATTCAAGAGCTTTCTTCATTCATCATCAAATGGGTTACAGTCCTCCTGCAACACACGCAGAAGAAACAAGGGTGGGTGATTGACCCATATACACCTACCCCTATCCGTATAGGCCTCCTTGGCACAACAATGAGCCACCAGGTTTGTTGTGGTTACAAGCCCACAATAGTAGAAGGGGGATCCTCCAAGGGTCTACCACAAGTGAGGGACCTCTGGGAAGGACTAGGAAGGGACCAAACAAGAGCCAAGAGAGGTAGGTAATTAAGAGCTTGTATTCAATGCCCTGCCTTGAGGGTGGTAGGGGGTATTTATAGGCTGATACACCCCCACAACCCTAGAATTACAAATACCATATTGCCCTTACTCTAAGGCACTATGGTCATTTCCTTACTACAAGGAGGGATTCCCTTAACCCTAGTGGGCCAGAGGCCAACATACATGGGCCTATTCTGTACTACACATCATCTTGGGCCTTGATGGGCTTCATAGCAGGCCAGGCCTTTGGGCCAGGGGGAGGGGACACAGTGGGCCTCCCCCAACAGCTAGCCCCACACAGTCGAGATCCACCTTCGGTAGGGCCGAAACTGTGTCCGTCCGGAGGTCCGCCTGTCGTCCCCTCTTTCGGCGCTCCGAAGGTCTGGTCTGCGTCGGTTGCGGTGGTCGCCGAAGGTGGTACCCGAAGGTGTGTTGGTGGTTCCGAAGGTGGTACCCGAAGGTGCGTGGTCGCCGACGGAATGGTGGTTGCCGAAGGTTGTCGTAGATGGGCCGACGGTAGCTTCCGACCGCGGCGCCGCGATCGCCGAAGGGCACGGTCGCTGAAGGTTGTCGCTGATGGCTCGAAGGTAGCTGCCGGCTACGGCGCCGTGATCGCCGAAGGGGCACGGTCGCCGAAAGTTGTCGCTGATGGCGCGAAGGTAGCTGCCAGCTACGCGTTGAAGGTGTCTTTAATGCTCGGCGCGAATTGCGAAGCGACTCTGTCTCGTTTACTGGGACTGGATCGGCGCGAATCACTATGCGACGCCGTTTCGCTTGACGGGACGCGTCTGCTTACGTGGCGTGATCTGCAGCCGTTGATCCTTCAATCGGACGGCCGCGTCGATTCACCGGGGGTTATAAATTCACCGCTCGGCGTCTGGGATTTTCACCCCGCCAGTCATTTCACCTTCACTTTCGCCGCGTCGCAGCCGCTCAGTTAGCTTGCTTCGGCACTCTCGTTGCTTCCGCGCGCTTCGTTGCTTGATCTCGTTGCTTCCGGGTAGTCGCCCTGGCTTCGGAGATGGCGCGGAAGGGGAAGACCGGCGCTTCGCAGCGCGTTCGCATCGACGACCGCTACCCGGCGTCGCCGTTCGTTGACCGGAGCACGATCGACGCGAAGGTGCTGGATGAGATGGCCGCCGATGGGCTCCTGGAACGGAGCCGGGCCGAGGCGCCAAGGAAGGGGGAGACGACCCCTAGTCCGAAGGACGGGTACATCGTTCTGTACCGGCGGTTCTTCGAGGCCGGGTTTCGGATGCCCTGCTCCCCCTTCGTGGCCGAGGTGTTGGATCTCTTCGGCCTCGAGATCCAGCAGCTCACAGTCAACGCACTTGTGCGGCTGAGCGTCTTCGAGTGGGCGTTCTGGCTCGAAGGGTCTCGGCCGCACGCTGGGGCCTTCGCGGCGACGCATTACGCGCACGCCGTGAAAAAGATCTTGAAGCTGGACGGGAAGGACGTCGTCGGCTCCATGGGAGTCATCTCCTTCGTCCCCCGCCCCGAAGCTGTTGTTCCGGCGAAGGCGTACAAATTGCATTGGAGGCGTTGGACAACCGGGTGGTTTTACTACCGCATGGAGGAAGACTGCCCTCTCCGATCGACGATGTCGGAGGTGCTGTTCCATGGGTACCCGACGGTGGAGTTGGACGGGACCGGCGAGTCCCGGGTGCAGCTGTTGGCGACGGTGGCGCGGAAGCTGTCGATGCGCGACCTCTGCGAGGAGTTTGTCGCGGCGGGGGTGTGGCCTTGGCTCCGAAACTGGGAGCAGAAGTTCGTGGTTGAAGTTCCGGGCGGAGACCCGGAGGTCCACTTGAAGCCTGAGAACCTTCCAGGTACGTTTTCTCCGTTGGATACTTTGCTTCGGTTGTTCGCCGTAGCTTGACGTGGTTCTTGCAGTTAGGACGCTGAGGGAGGTGGAAGACGGCGCCGCTGAGATTCTCGGCCCCTTCCTTGCGGACGAGGCTGCGCGGCGGGCGAAGCTTGTTGAGGGTCCCCGCATCAATCGGGTGCTCGCCATCAAGTACCCGGAGCTCCAGCTGCTGGAGCGAGAGGTGCTCGTCGCTGTCCTGGCCGGCGGCGGAGGTGGCGAGGATGAGGAGGCCGAGAGCGAAGCTCCCTTGGCTCCGGTGAGCAGTGTCCCGGCTGGCTCGAAACGTGCTGCCGGAGATACCAGCAGGCCTGCGCCGAAGAGGTCTCGGCCCGCCGCGACGCGCGTCGAGGGGTCTACTTCCCGAACTGGGGCGTCGAGTGTCACCGCGGACTTGGGGTATGGCACCGATCCGGAGGATTTGACCGACGACGCTGCCCTCGAAGCGATTGCCGCGGCAGCGGCTCCGCGCGCGGCCGAGAAGGTGGTGAATCTCGAGTCCGACGATGAAGACGTCGGCTTCTTTGGGATGCCCTCCTTCGCAGCGGGCGTCGAGGGAACGATGGAGCCGGTCCTTCGGTCTCCCGGTATCGTTTTCTCTCCCCATCACTCTTGCTTTGCCGGTTGCGGAAGTCCGACTAACTCTGTTGCTCTAGCGGAAGGCCGTCGCGTCGAAGAGACTTCCGAGGAAGAGCCTTCCGGAGGAGAAGGGGGGAAGACGGAGCCGACGCCCAGTCATGGCCGGGGGAAGGGCTATTTCGGGAAGTCGCCCATCGAGGAGGCGGGAGTCCCGAGGGAGTCGGAGGGTCGCCTCGATTGGAGCGACTTCGTGGACCGTCCGGAAGCCACCGAAGTCCTTCGGGGGATTTATGACTTCAACGGGATTGGTGAGCTGGAGGATGCGATGGAGGGAGTTGCTCCGGAGGACGCTGCCGCGGCCCTCTCCGGGATGGCGATGAAGGTTTGTACTCCTTGTATTTCGCTTGACGTTAAGTACTTCGGCTGACTTGCTTCGCTTCGGCAGGCGGCGGTGCTTGCCCGACATCTGCAAGGGGCGCTCGAGGGCTTCGACCTTGCGAGGCTCCGGGCGCGCGTCAAAATCGCGGAGGCAGCTGCCGAGACCGCCAAGAAGAACCAGAAGGCGGCGGAGCAAGGGCGCGACGCTCTTGCGTCGGAGCTGGAGAAGGCCTTGGCGGCGGTCAAGGAATCTTCCGATGCCTTGACGTCTGCGAAGGACGTCTCGAAGAAGGCCTGGAAGGAGCTGGAGAGCCTGAAGACCTCCTTCAATGCCTTGGCCCGCGCGAAGGAGGCCACCGATAAGGAGCTGTCCGACACTCAGGCGCTGCTGAACGCGGCCAGGAAGCAGAGGGAGGAGGAGGCTGCTTCGGCATGGCAGGCACTTGGCGATTTCAACAGCCTGCTCGAAGGGCTGGGCATCGAAGTGCAGCCGATCAAGCATGCCGCCGACGACCTTGGAGGGAGCATCGGGCGCCTTGTGCGTTCCGTGAAGCTGGCCTCCCGGGCCATGAAGGCCTTCGGCACCTTCTGCGCCGAGACCGCATGGACTGCGGCCTTCGGCTCCCTCGAGCAAGTGGGCTGCACTCATCTTCCCGCTGCTGCATCTGCTTCGCGACAGCTGGCGGAGATGGCGGCTGGTGATGGAAGTCGGTTTCGGGAGCTGGCCTCGAAGGTGCGGGACTTCGGGAACCGGCTCGGCCAGCACTTCTGGTTGCCGGTGGGTGAGAAACTGGCCCGCCAGTCTGCTCTCGCTGCTGCAGCATCCCGGAAGTCGAAGCCTGGAAGCAGCGCCTCTGTTCCCGCTCCCGCTCCGGCTGCCGCTTCCTCTGTGCTGACGCCTCCATCGGGCGAGATCCCAGCCGGGGCCGGGAGCACTAGCACCTTAGTGGGTAGCGGGGGTGGAGGCTCGGTGGCGGCCCAGGGCAATGTCACGGGAGTTGACTCATCGGCCCAGCCTCCCCCCCAGGTGTGAGTTCTTCGCTGGCTTCGAGCCATGCTTTTTTGGTGTACATAGATTGTACTAGGTGCCCTTCGGGCTTTTTGCAATGAACTTGGTCTTCAGGATGTTTATGCGTTTCTACTGCGACTTATAGGTTTCGAGCGAGGTCGAAGGCCATCACACCTTAGTGTGCCTTGACGTCGTTCCGGAAAGCATTCTGATTCCAGCTCCGGAGGGTCGCCCTTACTATGTAAAGGGCACGCAGTGGCGTCGTTGGTTTCGGCGCAACCCGGGCGGTTCCTTCGGGGACTTTTTCCGGGATTTGCGCCTGCGAAACGCACGGTTGATGGCGCAGGTACCGAAGGTCCCTTCCGAAGCTTTGCTTCAGAGGCGAATCCGTCGCGAAGCGCATTGTTTGGACTTAGCGCTGAACCCTCCTCTTCTTGTTGCTCCGAAGGTCGAGGTGGTTGATGTGTCGAGCGATGACGAAGATGCTGCCGCCGAGGTGGACTTGGAGCAATTGCAGGCCGATGTTGCTTCTGCATCGACTCCAGCGGACTTCGCTTCGCTTCGGCGCACACTGGCGCGAGCGCGGGAGGAGATAGCTAGGGCCGAAGCGTCATTAGGGATGCGCTCCGGTAGTGGGCTGTAATGGGGGCCTTCGGGCCCCGTGTCGAGGTGCCGACTTGATCGGTATTGTAATCCTTGTCGAGCTGTTTAGCTCGACGCATGTTGAGATGTAAGCTCTTTCGAGCGTGTGATAATATTGTTGGCGTCGTCCCTTTTTCCTTTGTGGAACGAAAATTTGTTCGTCGAGGGTAGCCTCGAAAGGACTCCGTCGCTCTACTTTCGGCGAGGAAGTGAGCTCGTTTCGAGCGTCGTCCCCCCTTTACTCGTCGGGAGTGGAACGAAGATTTGTTAGTCGAGGGTAGCCTCGAAAGGACTCCGTCGCTCTACTTTCGGCGAGGAAGTGAGCTCGTTTCGAGCGTCGTCCCCCCTTTACTCGTCGGGAGTGGACGAAGATTTGTTGGTCGAGGGTAGCCTCGAAAGGACTCTGTCGCTCTACTTTCGGCGAGGAAGTGAGCTCGTTTCGAGCGTCGTCCCCCCTTTACTCGTCGGGAGTGGAACGAAGATTTGTTAGTCGAGGGTAGCCTCGAAAGGACTCCGTCGCTCTGCTTTCGGCGAGGAAGTGTGCTCGTTTCGAGCGTCGTCCCCCCTTTACTCGTCGGGAGTGGACGAAGATTTGTTAAGTCGGAGGCGTCCCCCCATTGACTTATTTTTGTTTCGTGCACGTTTGCATCGATTGTTGCCGATGGGAGTTTCGGTTTATCGTGTCGGCATCGATTTCCCCTTAGGGTTCGGAATCTAGGACTTATGTGTGCCTAGCTTCAGCTTGTTCCGGCGTTTTGCCTCCGGCTCCCGGCTGGATTTCTTTGTAGTTGGGCACCGAAAGAGTATTTGTCATTTCATTCAATGGTACCGCTTACATGGCCCCTCGGGGAATGCAGCTAAGGGGATCATCGTCGCCCTACTGCCGAAAGGAAGAAGAACACACCGAAACAGGGTACAGGTATCTTGTAGCGCGCAGGCTACGCGGCTTCGGAGGCCGGCGGATGCTAAGTCCTTAGACATAGTATCGGCGAAGGGCATCGGCGTTCCATGTCCTCGGAACCGGTGTTCCGTCGAGCTCCATCAGGTGAAATGCCCCCGGGCGAATTGAGTTGTAGATGATGAAGGGCCCTTCCCACTTGCTGTTAAGCTTGCCGACAGACGTCGGGTGGATATTTTGCTTCAAGACGAGGTCGCCCGGAATGAAGTGTCGGGGGTTGACCCTTTGGTTGTACGAGTTCTCCACCGAAGCCATGTATCGCTTCAGATTGGCGACTGCTTGGAGTCTTGTTTCTTCGAGGAGGTCCTTGGACACGTCCTCGTCGTCGGCCGGCGGCGAAGTGGTGCGAAGTGAGCCGTTTTGCACTTCCTCCGGGGTGACTGCCTCGGCGCCGAAGAGGAGGCGGAACGGCGAGAAGCCCGTCGGCCTTGACTTAGTCGTGCGCAGCGACCACAGCACATTGGGCAGTTGTTCGGCCCACTTGCCCTTCGGCAGGCCGAGGAGGCATTTTTTGATGCCGTCGAAGACGGAGCCGTTGGCTTTCTCCACCGCTCCGTTGGCTCGGGGGTGGATGACGGAGACGAAGCACTCCCGAACGCCGGTGGAGAGGCAGTACTCTTTGAAGAGGTGGGACTCGAATTGGGAGCCATTGTCGACGGTGAGCGCATCGGCACACCGAAGCGGCAGACGATGTTCTTCCAGAAGAACTTGCGGACGGACCGCGCCGTGATCTTGGCGAGGGGCTCGGCTTCGATCCACTTGGAGAAGTACTCGTAGCCCACCACCGCCCATTTGAGGTTGCCGGGAGCGGTGGGAAGGGGGCCGACGATGTCGATGCCCCATCGGGCGAGGGGCCAGACCGGAGGGATTGGCTGGAGCGGGGTGGCTGGGCGATGAGATTGCCTTCCCATCACTGGCAGCTGGGACAGGTGCGGACGAGTTCTTCGGCGTCGCGGGCTGCAGTGGGCCAGTAGAAACCTTGCCGGAACGCCTTGGCGACGAGGGCCCGAGGTGTAAGGTGCGATGAGCACAGGCCTTCGTGGATGTCGCGGAGGAGCGCTTTGCCTTCGTCGAACGAAAGGCAGCGCAGGAGTGGCTCCGAAACACCTTTCTTGTACAGGATGTTGTTGAAAATGATGTAGCTTCGGGTGCGCAGCTTGACCCTTTTTTCTTCGACCGGATCATCGGCACAGTAGCGCCCTTCGAGCTGTGCTCGGATCGGGGCGCGCCAGTCTTCACCACTCAGGATCATGACCGACCCCGGCTTCTTCGGAGCGAAGGATGCTTCTGACAACACCTCGTGGAAGGCGTCGGGAGGCACCGGGAGCTGATTTGCTGCTACCTTTGCAAGGGCATCGGCCTCCTGATTGTGTACCCTCGAGATGCTCTTCACGTCGAAACCGGAGAAGTGCTTCTCCATGCTCCGGACGACCTTGAGGTAGCTTGCCATCTCCGGGTCTCGGGCCATGTACTCCTTCGAGACTTGCTCGGCGATGAGCTGGGAGTTGGTGTAGACGGTGACCCTCCGGGCTCCGAGGGCTCGAAGCTGCCGGAGCCCGAGGAGGACACCCTCGTACTCCGCTGCGTTATTTGTCGTTGGAAACGCGAGCGAAGCCGAGTACCGAAGCTTCTGGTTGCTTGGTGAGGTGATGACGGCGGCGCATCCCGCTCCGGACGAGCCCCAAGCCCCATCGACATGTACTGTCCAGAGCGGCTCTTGGGGCAGCGTCTCCGGGGTCGGAGCGGGTGTCCACTCGGCGATGAAGTCGGCGATGATGCCGGACTTGATGGCTTACGGGCCACGAACTTGATGTCGAAGGCCGCGAGCTCGATGGCCCATTTGGCCATGCTGTCCGACGCGTTCCTGTTGCCGAGGACGCCCTTCAGTGGGAACGAGGTGGGCACCGTGATCTCGTGGCCTTCGAAGTACCGGCGCAGCTTCCGTGATGCCATCAGCACAGCGAGAGCCAGCTTGGTGACGACGTTGTAGTTGAGGCGGGCTCCGGAGAGGGCTTCCGATACGTAGTATATGGGTTGCTGTACCAGCTTGTCGCCGACAAGGACTTCATGCACGAGGACCGCGCTGATTGCTGCCGGAGCGGCCGATACGTACAGTAGGAGTGGTGCTTTCGGAGGCGGTGGGCGAAGCGTGGTCGCCTTGACCAGGTAGGATTTGATTTCTTCGAATGCTTTATCTTGCTCATCCCCCCAGCGCATCGGGTCGGAGCCCCGAAGGCATTGGTAGAAGGGGAGGCACTTCTCTGCGGCGCGGGAAATGAACCTTCCGAGAGCCGCGAGTCTGCCGGTGAAGCGTTGTAGCTCCTTGGTGGTCTTGGGCGGCTCCATATCGGTGATGGCCTTGATCTTTTCCGGATTCGGGTCGATGCCTCGCTTGGAGACGAGGAAGCCGAGGAGTTTGCCGGCACGCACACCGAAGGTGCACTTCGCCGGGTTCAGCTTGAAGCCCACCTTGCGCAGGTTCGCGAAGGTTTCGGCTAAGTCGCCGAGGTGGCCGGCGTCGGAGATGCTTTTGATGACGACGTCGTCGATGTAGGCGGCGGCGTTTCGGTTGAGCTGGTCCCCGAGGGTCTTCTGTATCGCCCTGGAGAAGGTTGCTCCGGCATTCTTGAGGCCGAAGGGCATGCGGACGTAGCAGTAGGTCCCATCGTCTGTCATGAACGCCGTCTTCTCTTCGTCTTCGGGGGCCATCCATATTTGGTGGTACCCGGAGTAAGAGGAAGCTCATGAGCTCGCACCCGGCCGTGGAGTCGACCAACTCGTCGATGCGAACCAAGGGGAAGTCGTCCTTCGGGCATGCCTTGTTGAGGGTGGTGTAGTCGATACACATCCTCCACTGGCCGTTGTGTTTCTTGACGAGGACCGGGTTCGCGAGCCAGGTGGACTTGTTCACCTCTCGGATTACTTGAGCATCCTTGAGCTTCTGGATCTCCGCCCGAAGCGCCACTTTCTTTTCTTCCGACCACTCCCTCTTCCTTTGCTTGATCGGAGTCACCTTCGGGTCAATGTCGAGCGTGTGCTCGATGATGCTGCGGTCTACTCTGGAGAGCTCGCTGGTTGACCACGCGAAGACGTCTTTGTTGTTCCGGAGGAGGTCGATGATGCTTGCTTCCAATTCCGGCGGGAGCCCCTCGCCGATGAGGACGGCTTGGTCGGGGCGATCGGGAGATAAGACCACGCTCTTGACCTCGCCGTCGACGCGCGCCTTCGGAGTGCCGGCCGGAGGTGTCGGTGTGGCCGCTTCGACCGTCTCGGGTTTCGGCTCGCGTCGGAGCGGGTGCACTTGCTTCTGGCCAGGCGTTTGGCCATGCTCGATGCGGCGGGCGGCGAGTTGATCACCGTAAACAGTGATGACGCCGTTCGGAGCCGGAAGCTTCATGCAGAGGTAGCCATGGTGGGTGACTGCGTTGAAGGCGTTGATGAGCCCCCTGCCGAAGATGGCGTTGTAGGCGTAGGGCATGTCGACGACGTCGAAGGGGATCAGCTCGGTGCGGTGTCCCGCGGGCCCGGAGAAGGAAACTGCGATCTTCACGCTCCCGAGGGCGTGAATTGGCTCTCCCCCGAAGCCGACGAGGGGGCTGTCGGAGGCCCGTAGCTCAGATCGGGGGATGCCCAGTTGGTTGAAGGCGTCGATAAAGATGACATCAGCGGAGCTGCCGCCATCAATAAGCACGCGACGGACCTCCGTCCCGCGCATGTTGGCGTTGATCACGAAGGCGTCCTTGTGCGGGTACTCCATCGGGCGAAGGTCGGCCTGAGTGAAGGTGATCGGTACGTGCGACCAGCGGCATTGGGCCAGTGGCGGGTGGGCGGCCACGTGGTTGACCCTTCGCACGTAGTCGCGACGCTGCCTCTTCGAGGCGTATGGCTGACTGGAGCCCCCAGTGATGGCCAGGATGACGTTGTGACTGGTTGGGTGGTGGTCCGGAGGCGGGGGCAAGGCCTCGCCCGCTCCGGAAGCCCCATGTATGATGTTGACTCCTCGCGCGGCGTCGGCGTCGCGGCGCTCCCTCGCCTCACGCAAGGCGGCGATTTGGGGGCACTGCTTCGACGTGTGGCCCTGATTGACGCCATGCACCTCGCAGTATGGGTCGCGAGAGCTTCGGTTGTTGTATCGGCGACCGTTGTCGGAGTGCCGCGAGTTGTTTTGCGAGCCACCGGAACGATTGTCCGTCCTCTGCGGGCTCCGGCTTCGGGAGTTGTCGATGTTGTTGACCTCTCGGCGCTGGGAGCGGTGGCCTCGGCGGTCATCCGGGGGGTCGTCGCTTCGGTCGCTGTGACGCTTCCCCCGGTCGTTCTTCTTTTGGCTTGCTCGCGCCTCCTTCTCGCGCCGGAAGTCTTCGTCGGCACGTGCATGTGCTTCCAGGATTTGCAGCAGGTGGGTGCAGGTCTTCGGCTCGGTCCTTCGGATCTCGGACCTCGCCGGGCACAGGCTCATGCCTTTGGTGACGGCTTCGATGATGATTGAGTCTGGTACTCCCTCCACCTGGCACTTGAGGTGGATGAAGCGCCGGGTGTAGTCTTGCAGTGACTCGCCGTCCTTCTGCTTGCACGCCTGAAGGTCTGCCGCCGTGACCTTCGCGGCGTAATTGCCTTGGAAGTGGATCTGGAGCTGGTCCCGAAGCTACTCCCATGAGTAGATGCTGTTCGCCGGTAGCTTGGTGTACCATGTCTTGGCGATCCCGCTCGAAGCGAGGACGAAAGCCTTGGCCTTGATGTCGTCGTCGCCCCCTGCTGACTCGATGGCGGTCTCATAGCTGATGAAGAACTCGCGGGGGTCGGAGGTGCCGTCGAAGGTTGGCAGCTTCGCCGAAATGAACTTCCGGGGCCACGTCACCGATTGTAGCCGCGCGGAGAGCGGCCGGTTTGTGTCGGAGGAGCTTGCGGGACGCTTGCTTCCGCTGGAGTGGGTGTGCCTCTCGTCACGCTCTTGGCGGTGTTCCGGCGTCTCAGCCTCCCGACGGCCGGTGCGTCGTAGGGTGTTCAGCTGCGCTTGGAGGTGAACTTGCTGTCGACGCGCGGCTTCGGCTCGAAGACGATACGTGGCTTCGTCTCGATCGAAATTCTCGAGGGCGCGCTGCCGCAACAGTCGTTCGTCAGCTTCGCGAGCTTCGCGGTTGTACGCCTCCTGGAGCTCCGCTAGACGCTGCTCCTCGGCTATAGCTTCGGCGAGCCCCCTCTGGCTCCGCGCTTCGGCTTCGGCGTTCCTGCGAGGTGGTTCCATCGTTTCGTCGCGGCGTTCGACTTCGCCCGTGTCGATGTTCTCTTCTTCGTCTTCGGAGGAGCCTTCGGCGCCTTCGGCCACTTCCTCCTGCCGGAAGGTCGACGTTGGTTGTGTTGTTGTTGGTCTCCGAAGGCAGTACCACCGAGGTCGATGCCGAAGGGAGTGTCGGAGCCGAAGGAAGTGTCGAGCCGCTGGGGAAGGTGCGAATTATCGTCAGCGGGTCGACGCCTTCGTCCGAAGCCACGGACCTGGTCTTCCAGGTGCCTCCTGCCAGAAGGTCAGTTTTTGATTTTTCAGCCCTCTTAGTCATCTCGTCGTGGCTTCTTGTTCGATCCCCACGGACGGCGCCAACTGTTGTGGTTACAAGCCCACAATAGTAGAAGGGGGATCCTCCAAGGGTCTACCACAAGTGAGGGACCCCTGGGAAGGACTAGGAAGGGACCAAACAAGAGCCAAGAGAGGTAGGTAATTAAGAGCTCGTATTCAATGCCCTGCCTTGAGGGTGGTAGGAGGGTATTTATAGGCTGATACACCCCCACAACCCTAGAATTACAAGTACCATATTGCCCTTACTCCAGGGCACTATGGTACTTGTAATTCTAGGGTTGTGGCGGTGTATCAGCCTATAAATACCCCCCTACCACCCTCAAGGCAGGGCATTGAATACAAGCTCTTAATTACCTACCTCTCTTGGCTTAGACATAGTATCGGCGAAGGGCATCGGCGTTCCATGTCCTCGGAACCGGTGTTCCGTCGAGCTCCATCAGGTGAAATGCCCCCGGGCGAATTGAGTTGTAGATGATGAAAGGCCCTTCCCACTTGCTGTTAAGCTTGCCGACAGACGTCGGGTGGATATTTTGCTTCAAGACGAGGTCGACAGCGATGTCATTTCCTTACTACAAGGAGGGATTCCCTTAACCCTAGTGGGCCAGAGGCCAACATACATGGGCCTATTCTGTACTACACATCATCTTGGGCCTTGATGGGCTTCATAGCAGGCCAGGCCTTTGGGCCAGGGGGAGGGGACACAGTGGGCCTCCCCCAACAAGGTTTGCCTTTTGATTTACATGCACAAGTTCAAAAGAAGAGAAAGATGAACTATGCTCTTGGATATCAGCAAGAACATACATGATCTCGGATCTTTGTTTATTTCTGGAGCACCAGAGGTCAACAAGCTGCTTCGACTCAGTCTCCACGATAAACTGATGTTGTGGATCTGCTCGAAAGCATTTGAACACCAAAACGAACTGCCTCCGCCTCTGCTTCAAGTGCTGAACTACTGATCCCACATTCGGCATAAAGGAACCCGCAGCCCATAGGAATCTCCCTTCATGAGCAGTTTCTCCCGGACAAAAGGCTGCATCTACATTTAACTTAATCACACCTGGCGGTGTCGGTTTCCAACTCACTTGATACTGGTCTGCCGCACCACTTGGCGACTGAGGTGAGGGCTGTAACAGGTCTGTCGCCTCCATGATCCAGTCCAGGGCTTTGCGAATTGGAATTGGTGCCTTGCCATGTCATCTTTCATTTCTAGAACACCACAAAGATCACATTCCACAGAGAATGATAGCCGCATACCAGGTTATCGGGTGGAGATGAGGTAGCTTAACATTACTGAGTTCCCTCACTGCCGCCGAGAACTGCAACACCGGAGTGCACTCAATCAGGGCATGATAGGCTGTTTCTTCCTTGCTACCACATGTCTAACAAGTACTCATTTTCTCAACGTGTCTCCTCTTCAAATTTACCCACGCTGGTAGAGAATTATGGATCATTTGCCACCATAAGATCCGAACTTTAGGTGGCACATTTAGCTTCCAGAGTCGTTCATAGCAAGCCACCATCCTGGGTTGAAGAGGACGTGCTGCTATCTTTGCATGCGCGGCACTGCTGTTCCTTTTCTGACAACAAGCGGTAAGCAGATTTGACTGAGTAGTAACCATGGCTTTCTGCCGACCATGCCCAGCAATCCTCTGTTTCAGGTCCCAGAGCTATTCTTGCCACAGCGGCAGCATCTGTGGCAATCAGGTTCAGCTCCAGGGCGTCCTGGTTCCTGCACCTCCGGTCATGGTCAACTAACTCATCCACCATAGAAGCTGTTGCAGTGGCTTTAGGACAAAATGGGTCTGAGATCAATTCTCTCAGGGATCCTTCTATCCTCCCAAATTCTCGTAGATGAACCATCTCCAGTTCTTTTGATTAACCCCAATTTGAGCACCTCTCGGCCAGCAAGGATCGCTTTACACTTACGCAAAGATTTTTCCCTTTTTGTTTCTGATAGGAAATCACCCTGGGGAAAATATTTGCCTTTGAGTACACGTGTGGATAAGGACTCTGGCCTTGTCATCAACCTCCAGCATTGTTTACATAGATGTGTTAAAAAGCTTGAGATCTCTGAATCTCATTCCTCCATTGTATTTAGGCTTCGTCAGATCCTCCCATTTTTTCCAGTGAATGCTTCTCTGATCAATATTGCTGCTTTTTTTCCCAGTAGTTTGCAATCGCACTTCTCATCTTTTTGCAATTCTGGCGATAACATGAAGCAACTTGGAGTATTGTCAGGATTTCTTGTGCCTTGGCCTTGATAAGGACTTTACGTGCAGCCGAGTTTAGCTTCTTTTCCCACTAGCCTGCCGTTAAACCCCTTGTCTTGTTAGGCTCAAAAACAAATATCGTACTCCTACCTGTATATTGAGTGCAAATAATGCAGGTTCTGGGATGAAGCTTGACCTACCTGTATATTGTGTGCAAATTCTATATCCTACACCTACAAGTGTTTAAAAAGCATAAATGAAAAAAGAAGAAGAAATATTCTTCACTAAGATCAATTGTTTAAGGTTTTCCTATTTAAGTTGATTGATTTTTTTTGGAGGAATTACAGTAGGGGAAACCCCTACTGTGGTATATATTAAAAAGAAAATAAAGCAGTACAAAAACACTGTACAGACGCCAGAACTAAAAAAGGACAGAAAAAGTAAGTAAGTAAGATCCACTCGAGACCACCTATACACAGTTATAAAGAGTGATCTGGATCAAGAGATGCAATCTAGCCAATCCAAAAGAAAAGCTCTATCTGAATCTTTTTGTCTATACACCTGCTATTTTACTGTACTGAAGAATTTGTTTTTCCAGTCTCGGAAAGATGGTTGCTTTGCTCTGAAAATCTTCTCGTTTCTTTGTTTCCAGATTTCCCAGGCAGCAATTGAAAATACTTCCATGAAGAAGTTGTGTTGACAATCTCGTTTGGCTTTCTGAATCATATCAAAGAATTGCAGATTGTGTTCCCACTGAATGCCCAGGAAATTCCAACAAGCTGTGCTGAAAGGACAAGTAAAGAATAGGTGATATGTATATTCTTCTATGTTGCTTGTGCAGAGGACACAACTTTTATCATTTCCTTGAAGCTTGTAATTTTTCCTTTTGAGTAGGTTCCTAGAGCTGAATCTGTCTCTGAACATCAGCTATGTGAAAATCTTTAGTTTTGTGGTCACTTTCGTTTTCCATATCCATTTGAAAGGAGCTGGAGGGTTGATCGATTTGAAGCTCAGGTTGTAAAACTTAGCTGAAGTGTAACTTTCAGATCCCCATGAATATACCCAAATGTCTTTTTGCTGGTCCATCTGTTGCACTTCTTGAATGATATTGTTCAGCAATGTTAGTTCTTGCATCGCTTGATTGTGTCTTTTTGCAAAGGAAAACAGCCTGGGAAGCTGTGTTTTGAGGTATCTATTATTCCAAACATCATTCCAAAGCAAAGCTGTATCCCCCTTTCCTATTTTTGGTGCTGCTATGCCTCTGAAGTGATCACAACATTTCATGACATCCCTCCACCAGAAAGATCCTCTGTCATTCATGGCATGTGGGGGCAGTCCACTGTTATAGTAAGTGTTCCATATTAATTGTTCCCAAGGTGTGTCCATCTTGTTGTAGAATTTGTGAAGATGTTTGACTAGGAAAGCTTCGTTTTGTATTCTTAGATGCTTGAGGCCCAGTCTACCCTTTTCCTTTGGTGTGCAGCATTTTGACCAAGCAACCAGTGGTTTCCCTTTTCCTGCTACATTAGATCCTCTCCAAAGCACATGTTTCATAGCTCTTTCTATTGTTTGCAAAACCGACACATGCATCCTCAGAGTACACATGGCATTGAAAAGACTCCACATCCAATATATGTGACCCTGCCAGACATAGTAAGCCATGTAGTTGTGGCTGTGATTCTCCTTTCTATCCTGTTGATCAATGGAGCATTATCCTCTACCCTTGGCTTGGTTGTACCCATAGGCAAACCTAGATATGTGAAAGGGTAGGTGCCCACCTGACATCCAGAAAGGTCAGCCAGATTTCGTGCTTTTTCCTGATCCAAGTTGACCGGCAGTAGACAGGATTTGTGAAAGTACTTTGAGACCTGTTGATCTTGTGAATGTTTGTAGAATTGCTTTGAGCGAGAATAAAGCTTTACAAGTGGCTGTCGAGCCAATCTGTAATCTGTTGTCTAAGAGTACTATTAACTCTGTACAAGTGGATTTTTCTATAAAGCAGTATTTCCAAGTGTTTTTTGAGGAATATACAGTAGGGGAAGCCCCTACAGTGGTAGTTATATATTTAAAAAGGAACCAAAACTGTAGAGGTCCTATAAAACTAAGAGAAAGTAAAATACTTACAACCGGCTATCGAGCCAAGTTTGAACTAGCTGGGTAAGACTTGGGTTCATCCTATACAGGTGTATTTTGACAGTTTGAATAAAACAAAGTTTCCAAGAATTAAAGGAGGGGCTGATATTTCTGAAGATGAAGGCGTTCCTTTGCTTCCATATCTCCCAACAGGCTATTGAAAATAGCTCCATGAAGAACTTGTGACCACAATCTGAAGCGGCTTTTTGGATTGGGTTGAAGAAACTGATGTTATGGTCCCATTGGATTCCTGCAAACTCCCAACATGGTTGCGTGAAGGTACACCGAAAGAATAGATGATAGGTTGTCTCCACATGTTGGTCACACATAACACAGTTGTAATTGTTTCCCTCTATTTTATAATTCCTTCTTCTTAGTAGATTCCTGAAGTTTAGTCTATCCATGAAAATTAGAAAGATGAAGACCTTGATCTTTTTGCAAACTTTAGCTGACCAGATCCACTTAAATGGTGTTGGTGGTGTAATGGATAGGAAGTTCAACGCATAAAATTTTCCTGTAGAGTAAATTGGACTCCCCCAAATGAAGTACCAAACATCTTTGGCACCTTCTTGTATATTTAGTTCCTATAACTTGTGGTTCAGAATGTTCCATTCACCAAAAGCTTCTTCTGAAAGTGGCAAGTGGAACTGTTGTTCGATCAGAGGTTGCTGAAGATATGAGTTGAGGGATATTTTCTGATTCTTTGCAAAAGGGAAAAGTCTTGAAAGGATCCCCTCTGTCATTGCATGCGGCACTGCTCCATTGCTGTAGTAGGTGTTCCATATCATCTGGACCCAAGGAATATCAGACTTATTATAGAACTTTGTCAACTGTTTCATTAGCAGTGCCTCATTTTGCACTATGAGATTTTTAATACCCAGGCCACCATTCTTTTTTGGAGTACAACACCTCTTCCATGCCACCAGTGCTTTCCCCTTTGCATTTTACTTCAGAGCCCCTCCAAACACAGTCTTTTCTGGCTCTGACTACTGAATCCATCACTGTGACATGAATCCTTAGAGTGCACATTGCATAACTAACTAATGGTGTAATTGCACAATCCACTATAGTGACTCTCCCTGCCATGGTAAGCCATGTAGCGATTGAGGTGATTGTCCTTTCTATTTTTTTCAACAAGGGTAGCAGATCATCAACTCTCAGTTTGGTTGTTCCCATGGGCAGACCAAGATAGGTGAACAGAAAGGTGCCTAACTGACAGCCAAAAACTCCTGCCAGCGTCTGTGCTTCTTCTTGATCCATGTTTATTGGCAAAAGACAGGACTTCGCATAATTGAATTTCAAACCCGTGGATTCAGAAAAGCTTTGCAGAATTCCCTTCAAAGTGAATAATTCTCTTTGAGATGCATTCATTACCATTATTGTATCATATGCATACTGTACAATAGGGAAGTCTGTTGTATGTGTATGAGTGTATGACCTAAAGGGTAAGTGAGAAGTCCCAAAGAAGCTACCCTGTTTACAATATGCTGCAGTAGCTCAGCTGCCAAGACAAATAGCAGAGGTGAGATGGCTCTCCTTGCCTGACCCCCCTTCAATAGTGAAAGTGTTTTCCAGGAACCCCATTTAGCCAACACTGCTGAGCTACCTGGATTGCTTTTGTCCACCATATCAAAAGCCTTTTGAAAATCAAGTTTGAGGATCACTATTTTCTTTTTGGGGAGTTGTGACATTGATGGAGGTATTCATATGCCCAGTCTAGGCAATCGTGAATTGCTCTAGTTTGATGCAACCATATTGGTTTTCATGCACCAATTTCAGCACTACTGATTGTAGTCTGTTTGCTAGCAGCTTTAATTCAGCAAAGAGATCGGTCGATAGTCATTTAGCTTGACAGGATTGTTTACTTTCGGGATCAGAGTTATGAATGAGCTGTTAATTGACTGCAAGCTGACTGAACCATTATAGAAATCATCACATAACTGGTAGGAATCCTCTTTGATTATATGCCAACATCTCTTTATGAACAGGCCACTAAACCCATCCGGTCCTAGGGACTTGTCACTTGGCATTTCCTTTATTATTTTATCTATTTCTTCCCTTGAGAATGGCTCTACCAGGAATTCTAGATCAGTGTTAGTGTTGATTAGTTCCTGAATGCTGAACAGCATGTTTGGATTGTCAGATCTCCCCAGTCTTTCCTTGTATGTGTCCCATATGATTGCTGCTTTTTTCCCATGTTCTGAGATTATTCTTCCATCATCAGCCTTAATAGTAGTGATAGTATATATCCTGTGTCTTTCTGTTGCAGCAGCCTGGAAAAACTTAGTGTTTTCATCTCCAAATTTTACCCATCAAACAGTAAATCTTTTCCTCCAATACTCACTTTTATACCTGTTGGTCGTTTATACGCACCCATTTATATACCGCAAGTGGACGGTGTACATTGTGGCTTTTTCCCTCAGAGTATTCCAAGGTTTATATCGAATCCACAAGGATCAGCAAGAGAACCGTGTTTAGGGTTTACTATTTCGTCTAACAAATCAATCCTAGCATGAAGTACATATTGCATATACAAGAGCATGAAAAAGGGTGAAAATGAGGGTTGTGCCGATCGGCACAGGGAGTGCCGGTCGGCACGAAGGTTGAATTGTCCGAAGTGTTGTCTGAACAGCCTAAGGAACATGAGTAAATCATGGGGTAAGTTAGCCAAGTCTGCTAGTTGAGATCGTAACCAAAAAGCTTAATCAAATAGCATCATAAACGGAATTACTCAATTATTGATAACCGAAGATCGATAGGTTGAGACTCTTTTCCGACGAGCCCTGTCACGACCAATCGCCGTAATCGGTCGCCTCTTCCTACTCTACACATCATCTCAAGGATCATCGCGTATGCATTAGCGGCTGTGGAGGTACAGAGACAACGTGCAATTATGGCGCATTACAAGATCCCAATACTACCTTAACCACAATGGAGATAGTGAGAGATTGAATCCCTCACCTCTTATTGCCACCACAATTAAGATAATATCTAATACTTAGTCGTCACTAAGCGTAGAAACAAGTGCATGTAAAGACCATAAAATCCAGGCAATCAATAATCAAAACCATTCATCCACATATTCAACCATACTTCAATGATACATAGTGCAAGATACATCACCATCTAGTTGGCCTACCTCGATGGATCACCTATTTAGCACCAATGGTTCTTGATCAACAACTAGAGAACATGAAGAATGGGGCAAAGCCCCGGTGGCTCTAAACTTACTAGCCGTGTTGTCCCTCTGGCGGCGGATCTCTAACCCTAGGGCGTCCCATGGGTTATATATACAGTGGGGAGGCGTTTGGAGGCGAAAAGAACCAATTCTAAGTCGGTGCCGGTCGGCACCAAGGGTGTGCCGATCGGCACGACTCGTTTCCAGTTCGGACTCGATTTTCCTTTTTCGCAGCTCCGCCTTCCATAGGTCATATCTCTACCGTCCGGAGTCCAAACGAGGCAAACTCGGACTCTATCTCGTAGCCCTCGAAAAGATCTACAACTTTGGTATTCATTGGATCTCCAGATTCGGCCGTCTTGGTTCCCAAATATGCGATGCCAAAATATCTGTCTCCTCTGCGCAGGTTTCCTTGCGGGGCCCATATCTCCTAGCTCCAGAATCCAAACGGGACAATCCATATGTGTTCCGGAAAGCTTTCGACGAGATCTACAACTTCCCTTCACATTGGATTCCTATTAGAGCACGTCTGAACTTGAAATCCATGTGACAATACAGTGCTGTTTCTGGACTGCGCGAATTGATCTTTCCTTCCGGATAAACCTTCTAGAAATCCTTAGGCATTGGGCCACGACCTTGGGTTTGCATGTTGAGTTCCATGGACGTCCAGAGGTGTCTTGTAGGTGCCATGGGCTAGTGGGAAGCCCTCCTTGCATGGCGAGTCGGGCTTCATTTCGATACTTCTCATATGAGAGCCATTTTGTCGTCTTTTCACCTGTTTCTGCAATATAGCACTAAAACGACACTACATGTGGAATTCATCAAGGTTAGAGGTAAAACACATAATTATGATGAGAATATAGAGAAATATGGTACGATGTTGGTGGTTTTGGGCATATAAAAGAGGTACTTAGAAACCACCAACAGCTCCCCCATGCTAAAACCTTTGCTCGTCCTCGAGTAAATAAATCTTTACCCTCTCAAGGAGAGATCAGCGTTGCAGTCATGTCATCTTCACTTGCATTCATCAAAACACATGCATATCCAACCCGCTTTAAGAGTATAGCACAAAAGTTTTATATTTCACCAATTCTACCACTCAAAGATACTAGTGGGGAACAGATTATGACTTAGAACCGACCACAATGATCAAATAAAGTAGCTTCAACTCTCAAAGCAGATTACTCCTCAAACTAGGCCTTAAGATAATAAAGTTTTTCCAAAAAATTCAGTCTCCTTCATCCAAACAAAACACTCTCTTGCAAAGAATCAAGACAACACTCATCTCACAAATCTCACAAGCCAAACAACTAGAAGTGATCCTATCTACAATTATTTAGTGGAAGGCTTTATGTGTAGCTTGGTAGGAAAACAACTAGCAAAACAATGTAACTTAGAATATTGTCAAATCAAGAGATAGTTCTACTTGGTTTTACAGAGACTTGTCAAAAAGGCCATTGGAATAACATGATGAAAGAGAGGAAAACACACGCTTAAGAAAGGTGGACATGTGCAAATGGCAAAGAATGATCTCAAGACACAAATGAAGTTCTCAAAATCGGATTGCACATGGTTGGAAGGATAGAGTTTCAGCCCACTGAATGCACTTACTTGAATATGATGGTTTTATGCACAATCTTTTATGAAGTCCACTCTTGGTCTTCCATCAACAATCTTTGAAGTCCATTAACTAGTGCTTCGGAATGTAGATGACGATCCACTCCCCCATGCTTAAACGATGCTCGTCCCGAGCATATAGGAAGTGGAAAAAGAAAAAGCACTAGTTAATCCTTTTATTTCTTCTCCTTGACTGTCTGAAACACATATACTTGATTTCTGGAGATAACAGGGGGCTTTTCGCTGATTTTGTACTTCGTGCCGGTCGGCACGAATTTGTGCCGGTCGGCACGAACCCAACTTTTCTCCGTTTTCGCCTCAAATTGATCCTTTGCGCTTCAGAAAGTCTTCAGAGGTGTTTGCTGATGAAAATCTTCGTCTTGAGCAAGATATCTTGATAATTTGTGCATAAAACCATAGAAATAGTGCAACGGCTCGACGAGAAACTCATATCATAGGTTGTGGACAAGGATTGGACAACACCAAAAGAAATATGGGTTTACAGGTGGGAATATTCAGCGAAGTATGCACACATTCCAGAGTAGAATAGGCAATGCTGAATATGAATAAGGCTAGAAAACAAGTGATAGTTACGCAAACGGAATGGCCAGCTTCTAAGCCTCATACCAAAAGAACACAAACTTGACTCAACTCACTAAATTACATGTTCCAATCTACAGGTTTATCATATAAGTGTAGCATATTTGGCTTTGGTAGGTATGATCAATGCAAGGGAGCAATATTTTGCAAGGATTAGAGACATAAGACATTAAAGTTTTTCAAAAATTAGTAAGGACTCAAGCTATGTTGGAGTTTTCTTTTTAGAGAGCAAAGCATGTTGTCATGAAGAACAATTCAATCATATGGGGTCTCTATCAAATCATCTGTCAACAAACACCACCACTAAAGTAAATAGAGTTCATAGAATTGGTGCTTAGTTCAAGTTCATTAAAATTCAGCGGGGGACAATTATATGCAACGAATCATACATGCAAGTTTCAACAACAATAGCAACTTTCATCATATCTCTAGCAAAGTTCCTCATCATAATCATGCATTATTTAGAGTGAAAGCACAAGCACATAGGTGGTGATGATACAAGCCAGCTCCCCTAGATAGAGTAATGACATTTGGTCACCCTAAGGTAGCTATTAGGGATATGTCATTGTCCATTCTATATTCTAAGTGGCAAATTACAAACAACCTCTCGCATGAACAAAACGAGAAGGGCACCACACCATAAAAGAAAGCAAAACCCAAGTTGATAGCAAAAGGCAAGGGCAGCGAATGAGAAGAGAATAGGATTAGAGAAGAGAAGGAGCAAAGAGATGTTACCGTCCTTTTAGTGAATTGAAGTTCAGAGTGTGCCTCCCCCATGCTTAAGATGTTGCTGAATTACATGAGAAAAGCTTGACAGCACGGGCAGCAGCGGAGTGCCGGTCGGCACAGGGGTGGTGCCGGTCGGCACATTCCACCTCGGCATCGTTTTTAGATTTTTCAACTCGATCATCGCCTCGTAGCTGCTGTCCCATTGCTCCCTCTTGTCCATGCGGCTGTTTCTCCTCAATTCCTTCAACTTCCTTCTTTGGAGATCAATTCTTTCATTCCTGCAAAACAATTGAAGCACACACACTACCCCCGAGGTGATGGTCGGGAGTAGAGGAGTATCTACCAGCTAACAACAACTTCAAAGTTCCACTTCTGTCCACTTGATTCTAGTAGAAAATAAAACAAAATCCTAATAGATGTACGTGCGTGCACAAGTGTGGATGCATGAAGTTAACTATCACAATGTCAGCAAGCAAGCAAGACCATAACAATGTTGATCGGCATTTTTGTCTAAACACCATGCTCACGCAAAAATGCTAAAAGAATGTGCGATATCAACACATTTCTAGAAATATAAGTTACTCATTATTTAGTCTTGAAACAATGCTATCAAAGTGAAGAAAAAGGTTTTATGATATTAGCAACGAAAGTTAGAGGCGTGGAAGCAACACCAGAGCAATGTTTACACCTAGCTATAAGCACCATGCTTACAACTAGATTGCTAGCAATCTAAACGAAATTCTTTAACAACCAACGTCTAAACACCATGTTCATGACTTAGCCATTGTAAAACTCCGCTGGATTAGAAAGATAGCGCATTGAAAAAGAGTAGCAATCAACCAATGCAAATGATGCAAAACATAGCAATGCAAATTAACTATCCAATGTTGTTCAACAAACAAGTATAAACACCACGTTTACACCTAAATTTGCTAGAGAGTGTGCGCACACAAAGCCAATTAAGTGATCATTGGAGAGTTCGAAGCAAGCTATTATGAGTGATGAAGCGAAAATGATGCAAAGTCAGAGGCTAGTGTGAAATAAATAAAAACATGTTAGACGGCATCGATGGAATGCTTAGAAAAGCATTTGGGCATTTGTGCCGATCGGCAATGGAGTCGTGCCGATCGGCACAAGGGGTCTTGGCTCTGGTATATGATGAAAAATGAGTGGTGGAAGGCTTAGGTAGGCTGAAATCAGATGGTTAAATGCATGCAAGCGGAAAAATTATGCAAATACAAAAACAAAGCAAGTGCTCACAAATTATGCATGCAGTGAATGATTTTGCAAACAAACACATAATGATGGTGGTCTAAAAAGAAAAAGTTAAACTAGAACAAATTAGACACAAGAGAACCAATTGAGTTGGGTAAAGCTCACATCAAAGCAAAAACTCTAGGTTGCCCTCCTAGCAGCACTAAACAATCCACACAAAAGACTCAAAAACACGGGTTGCCTCCCGAAAAGCGCTTTAGTTATAGTCGAATAGCTAGACTTCTTACATACCTGATTGTCGCGAAGCCATGGTTCTTGGTGTAAAATCCCAATGATATCCATGCAGCTTGTATTATGCAAACTTCGTCGTGGTTGCCTCATAGCCCGTCTTTATTGTGTTGCATATTGCTCAATGTGTGTAAGTGATATAATGCTCTTGAGTCTTCAATCTTGTTCAACTTCTGATCATTTGCTCACGGGAGAATTGTTCAAGCTATTTTCATTGTTGTCATCTTCGTCTCCTTCCTTAATCTTGCCATTGATAATCTGCAGCTCCTGTTCCTTCTGAATTTCGTGTCACCAACAGAATGAAACAGGTTCTAAAACCTGTACCATAACGTAGGTAGCAAAAATATCTTTCTAACGAGTGCTCATGCACCTCAAACGGATTCCGTATGAAGGACTTATGAGTTTTTTACTCCAAGGCTGCGTGCTGTTTGAAAATCTGACAACTCGCGCAGCGTCCAATGATTAGCTCATAAATCTTTGTGGAAACATCCAAACCCAGCACCGTTTGATGCGTTGGAAAGAAGACTTGAAGCTCTATCCAGATATAAAAGTTTCATATATTGATCAGCTCGGAGAACTTACAGAATTACCAATGATTTCAGCTTCTTGCTTCGTCTTCTGGAGAATCTTGATGACTTTATCTTTTCAAGCATCGGAGCATGTGTCGGCTTGTCCTATGACTTGTGAATCTTGACAATGTTGGACCAGCAAAGTATCGTGATGTAGAGTCGATGCAACTTCCCAAAACTTGCCCATTGATCCACCAAGTTGACGGGAGAAAAATTCCGAAGAAATCTGCCATGTCCTGTTCCAGCCGATGACTTATTTGTGCTTTTCTGCTGCGACCAGGAGGAATTAGAGGCTGAAACCTGTGCCATTGCGTCGGGCATCAAATTATCTTTCCAACGAGTACTCGTGCGTCCTCATCAGACTCTGTATGAGGGAGATATGGCCGTTTTTCTGAAGGTATGTCAGGCTGTCTCGCGATGAATCCGAATTGAATTCAAACTTTCCAAATATTCAAACTCTGTGTTTGGAACGACTTGAATTCGTGTCAATCATCAAAAGGAAGTATTCTAAATGTTGGAAACCCATAGATCACGTGGATATTGGACTTTAATTCCATATTTGGCTCAAACTTCTAATTGTTTGCATCTCTCGCGAAATATCCAAACAGCCTGCGCAGCATCTCGTATTTTGGCCATAAATCCTTGTAGGAAGCTCCAAATAATGCGAGACTTGAACCGTTGGAAACTAGACTTGATGCTCTTTCAGAATATCAAATTTATAGGCCTTGCAATCCTCTGTACTGACGTGCACACCTCCGGGAAGTCAGCAAACAGAATAACAACTTATGATCAAGAACGTATCCACCATGCCTTCAATGTTATCAATTGAAATCCTCGATCTTCATGGTAAATAGCCCTCAATCTTCTCTCCCATTACCTATTGCTGTAAACAAGCCAAATCTTCGCAGAGCATTAGTTAGAAAAAATTATTGACACACAAGAGAGTACCTCATTTTGAGCAGTGGTGCCGATCGGCATGGATGTTGCGCCGATCGGCACTAGCGAGTTTTTCATGGAGAGGGGCTCCATAGCAGATGATGGGCCACTAACAAAGTTAGCACCTACTGCTATGGAGCAAGCAACCTCATCGTGCTCCAGGTGAGGTTGTGTGCCTAGCCTTGTACCTGTTTTCAATGGACACACAAACAAAGAAAAACAGGGTATATGCAATAAAAGGATATAGGATTAGTTCGATAAATTAGATAGATCGCCCTAGGTTCGAGTTGCCGATCCCCGGCAACGGCGCCAGAAAAAGCCTTGTTGGTCGTTTATACGCACCCATTTATATACCGCAAGTGGACGGTGTACATTGTAGCTTTTTCCCTCAGAGTATTCCAAGGTTTATATCGAATCCACAAGGATCAGCAAGAGAACCGTGTTTAGGGTTTACTATTTCGTCTAACAAATCAATCCTAGCATGAAGTACATATTGCATATACAAGAGCATGAAAAAGGGTGAAAATGAGGGTTGTGCCGATCGGCACAGGGAGTGCCGGTCGGCACGAAGGTTGAATTGTCCGAAGTGTTGTCTGAAAAGCCTAAGGAACATGAGTAAATCATGGGGTAAGTTAGCCAAGTCTGCTAGTTGAGATCGTAACCAAAAAGCTTAATCAAATAGCATCATAAACGGAATTACTCAATTATTGATAACCGAAGATCGATAGGTTGAGACTCTTTTCCGACGAGCCCTGTCACGACCAATCGCCGTAATCGGTCGCCTCTTCCTACTCTACACATCATCTCAAGGATCATCGCGTATGCATTAGCGGCTGTGGAGGTACAGAGACAACGTGCAATTATGGCGCATTACAAGATCCCAATACTACCTTAACCACAATAGAGATAGTGAGAGATTGAATCCCTCACCTCTTATTGCCACCACAATTAAGATAATATCTAATACTTAGTCGTCACTAAGCGTAGAAACAAGTGCATGTAAAGACCATAAAATCCAGGCAATCAATAATCAAAACCATTCATCCACATATTCAACCATACTTCAATGATACATAGTGCAAGATACATCACCATCTAGTTGGCCTACCTCGATGGATCACCTCTTTAGCACCAATGGTTCTTGATCAACAACTAGAGAACATGAAGAACGGGGCAAAGCCCCGGTGGCTCTAAACTTACTAGCCGTGTTGTCCCTCTGGCGGCGGATCTCTAACCCTAGGGCGTCCCATGGGTTATATATACAGTGGGGAGGCGTTTGGAGGCGAAAAGAACCAATTCTAAGTCGGTGCCGGTCGGCACCAAGGGTGTGCCGATCGGCACGACTCGTTTCCAGTTCGGACTCGATTTTTCTTTTTCGCAGCTCCGCCTTCCATAGGTCATATCTCCACCGTCCGGAGTCCAAACGAGGCAAACTCGGACTCTATCTCGTAGCCCTCGAAAAGATCTACAACTTTGGTATTCATTGGATCTCCAGATTCGGCCATCTTGGTTACCAAATATGCGATGCCAAAATATCTGTCTCCTCTGCGCAGGTTTCCTTGCGGGGCCCATATCTCCTAGCTCCAGAATCCAAACGGGACAATCCATATGTGTTCCGGAAAGCTCTCGACGAGATCTACAACTTTCCTTTACATTGGATTCCCATTAGAGCACGTCTTGAACTCGAAATCCGCGTGACAATACAGTGCTGTTTCTGGACTGCGCGAATTGATCTTTCCTTCCGGATAAACCTTCTAGAAATCCTTAGGCATTGAGCCACGACCTTGGGCTTGCATGTTGAGTTCCATGGACGTCCAGAGGTGTCTTGTAGGTGCCATGGGCTAGTGGGAAGCCCTCCTTGCATGGCGAGTCGGGCTTCATTTCGATACTTCTCATATAAGAGCCATTTTGTCGTCTTTTCACCTGTTTCTGCAATATAGCACTAAAACGACACTACATGTGGAATTCATCAAGGTTAGAGGTAAAACACATAATTATGATGAGAATATGGAGAAATATGGTACGATGTTGGTGGTTTTGGGCATATAAAAGAGGTACTTAGAAACCACCAACAATACCTCAGCAGCCTGATGATCTGGTTCTTTAGTATATTTCTGGGTTTACAGTGAAAACTTAGTGTTTTCTTCTCTTGCGTATACAGTGGTCTCATCTCTTCGAGTTTATCCATTATCTGGAGTACTTCGTTGCCCTTTTTGATTAGGCTATTTAACTTTGATATTCATTTGCTCCATCTTTTTAGCACTCTCCATAGCAACGAATTTTTCTGAAATTTTGGCTGCACTGCAAGTTGCTCTTGTTTCTGAGTTCCATACTGCCTGAACCAACTCAAAGAATCCCAGGTACTCAACTCAATAACTCTCAAATCTAAACACCTGTGATTTGGGAATTTTGGTGCCTATCTGTACTGAGCAAGGTAAATGATCTGATGTTGGTTTAGATAAAGGCAGCATTGATGTGCTAGTATAAGATACTGTCCAATTCACCGAAGTGAAGCACCAGTCCAGCTGCTCCAAAAGGGGGTTGTCACACCCCAAAATTTCAAATTTTGGAATGTGGCTTAATTTCACTAAATTTTAATACTTTTTGCAATAGTTTAAAAATTTTCCTTAATTAATTAGGGTGTTATCACTTTTCTAGGCAAAAGAGCTATTTTCTAAATTAAATAAATTAATTTAGGCTATATTATAACTGTTTGTTGCATTCATGCTGGAGTAGTTTGCAGTAGGGATTTTAATGTGTAAAAAATGTGTTTAAAATTCGCGTAGAAATCATTTTTGTTTAGTGTAGAAATAGTTCTGGAAAATAGAAATAGAAAAGAAGGAAGAAATTCGCAATCAGTCTCGGGGCCGACTTCTCTCTGGCCTAAGTCTCTTTTTCTTTTCTTTCCCTTTTTCCCTCCCCGCCATGGGCCAGCCTCTTTCTTTTCCTTTTTCGTCGCGCGGCCCATCACCAGGCCGCCAGCCCGGCCTCAGCCCGCCCAAGCCCGCGCGCAGCCCGCCGCCGAACCCTAGCCGCGCCGCCGCGCCGTACACAGCCCTCGGCGTTCGAGTCGGGTTCGTCTCGACCGCGCGCGCCTATAAAAGGGACGTGCTGCACCCCCGCGCTGCCTTTTCGCCAAATTCCACCGCCTTAGCGAGTCCGCGTCGTCGCCGCCATTGCCGCCGCCCACCGAGCTCACGGAGCTGCGCGATGACGCCGTCCCGGACGTCGACAACCACGCGCCGAAGACCTCGGTGACGTACCGCCCCTCTGCCGCTTGATCTCGACGAGCTTCGACGCCTGACGCCGCCGTACGACGCCGCCGACCGTCCGCCGTCTCTCTTCCCCGTCGATCACCGTCTTCTGGGCTTCCTCGTCGTCGCGCGACCGCCTAGGTGGGTCCCGCGTCGCTTTCCCGTGCTTCCTGTCGCTCCGCGACGAGATTTGGAGCCGCGCAGCTCCGTTCCGGCGATGCCGCCGCACCGTCGTCTCCGGCGGCCACTGGTCCACCGTGGACCCGTGGACCGGCAGCTCCCATCGGTGCACCGCCGCCGTGGACCCAGTCCACCGGGTTTCTGATTTGTTTTAAATCCTTTACTCTTTACTGCATCATCACGGCGTCATGCTTGCGCAATAACTCGAGTTTTCAGTAGAAGAATAATTCCAGAAATACTAATCTTATAGTTTAAACCCTTTAACTTCAAATGCTTATAACTTTTTGATCTTAACAATGTTTTAAGCGATTCTTGCGCTCACGCGATCGTAGGAACGAGCTCTAGCTTTTGGTATAGTTTTTGTGGCACCTTGGTACTGTTTGGTATACTGTTCCTTATTGTTTATGTATGTGTGCTTTGCATGTTACCGTTATTAGAAGAGGAGCGTTTGAGAACTTACAGGACCAGGAGTTTGACCAAGCAACAGCAGGGGGAACAGGCAAGTGTCCTTGACCATTCTGAACCTATGTTTTAAATGTGTCGTTTATAAACATGCATGCTTGGTTAATATTGAATCCTATGTATCTACTTTACCTGTTCCATATCATTCCTTGTCGCCCTAGCTTATGGTGGTTGTCTTTGGGTAGCTTTTGCTTAGCTTTGCTGTTGGAGTCAATCACATTATCATGTTAATCTTGACTAATGGTATACTTTGACTAAGTGTTAACCTGCTAATCGGTTTAGCAACTTGGAAAGCTAGGGTCTGAGCAAGGGGATGGTTTGGATGGTTCTCTGTGAACGTTTGGTTGGTGAATAGTTCTTGCTCGGATCAGCTAAGGACCGGTTCGTGGAGCATGTAACCATGACAACAGTGCCATCACAAGACTGATAATAGGTAGGCTAGCCAAATAATTAGGGTGTTCTTAATTTTGTGCTCCCTGTTGGGAGAGTGGGGAATGGATGCTTTGTGATCCTGGGAACCGCCTGGCATCAGAGGGGGCAGCTGGGGTGTTGGCTCTTGAGTCATGGTCCTGTGTGAACTGTGGATCTTTGTGAACCAACACTTATGTACGGCTGTGGAACCTTAATGAGCGAGTTACATTGTTGGGAGCATTCTTTGTAAAGGCTAGTGGAGAAACCCCGGTCATCTACCTTGGAAGTGGAATGGCTCTACGGGAATCTCTATCTTGTGGGTAAAGTGGTGCTACCTCTGCAGAGTGTAAAACTTTCATGAAAGCCGTGCTCACGGTTATGAGCGGCATGGCCATCTCACATGATTAGTGGGAATGGTTGGGTGAATCTGGTGGGGTAACCAGATATGGGTGGGGTAACCCATGGGAGCTGCAGGTGGAGTAACCTGTAGTTTGGTTGGGGGTGGAGTAACCCTTGGCTTTACAGGTGGGGTAACCTGTGTAGTTGACCTTATGTTAATAACCTTTTGGGAGGGTTTACACACTTAGTAAATAGGTGCTTTAATTAAATGATATAATTATAGTTGCTTTCTGCTATGAACCATGTGTTAGCCTTTCTTTTGTTTAAGCTATGCATGTTATATTTTCCCACACTTGCGGAGTACGATATGTACTCACACTTGCTATTCCCCATTCTACATTGAAATGCTGCTCAGAAGATGAAGGCGCCATGGAGTACTTCGATGAGGAATACTAGGCGTGCTGTCTCCCAGTCGACTGCCTGTGCGTTTGGGTGTCTTCCGCTGTCGAGTTATTTAGTCTTATGAGACATTTTTATTCGGATATTGTAATAATGCTACTATGAGACGATGTAATAATGACACTGGTTACACTGTTTATTTCACTATTGTCTCTATATGTGTGGAACTTGATCCTGGCACACATATAGCTATGCATTCAGTTTTGTCTTTAAAACTGGGTGTGACAGGGGTCTTCTTCCATGTTGCTCCAGGTGAAATTGTGTCCTTCAAACGGAATCCCATTAGTCCCAGATTGCTGATAATCGAATTGAAAATATTCATGTCATTTACATTTCCACCTGCTTTGTTCCTATCTTGGTGTGATCTGTAGAAATTGAAATCTCCTAGAATCATCACTTTTGTTCTTCCTCGATCTGCAGGTCATATAGCCATTGAACAAATTGATCTCTTCTTTCCCCCTGACATGGTCCATAAACTGTGATTATTGACCATTTCTCAGCTGTGTGCCTAGATGTGAATTCCACAATAACTGCAAAGCCTGATATTGACTTAACATTCCCTTGAAAAATGGAATCATCCGAACCTACAAGAATACCTCCTGATGCCCCATTGGATGGAGAAAAAGAAAATTTGTTAAATCTCTTAGGTGCTACTTTTTTCATGAAGTAAAGGTCAATGCTTCCCTTTTTGGTCTCTTGGATACAGAAAATGGCACATGAACTTTCTTCAATTTTTGCTTTGACTGCCTTGCATTTGTCATCATCATTTAGACTCCTTATATTCCAATTCAGAATATTCCACGTTATGTTTTGGTTACTCATTTATAAACTGTTGTGTGTATTGACCTGCTACTCCGTTCATCCCAGACAAAAGAAGGCCACTCGTTTGCTGCAAGAGAAAGCGATGTGAGCTTATTTTCAGATCTTGAACAGTGAAGCTGTGCCCAGCCGCAGATGTTGTTGCCATTGTTTTTGTGGCAATGATAACTGAGTAACAATATTCTGCAAAACTTGCCCATTGATGCTGATAGATACAGAATACAATAGAAGATAGAAGATGATCAATTTCCTGCAAAATTCTGCATTTACTGTACCTTTCACAGTCATATGTAGCATAAGGAAGCCGCAGCCGAGGATTTCCCAAAGGATTAAACCTCCAAACGTAAGATACAACAGGTCACATAGGCAGATAATTATCACAACACCAGTGTAAATGCTTAAGAGAACCCAGCTGCCACAATCAGTTTGAATTAAATGTCCACCAGACCAGACAATGTTCAGAACACAACAAACAAATAATACAGTGGCCATCACATCACATGATAAGAACAAAATGTCTCGATCAGCTGCTAAACTGTCACAGTTCTCCACTAAGCAAAAGCAAAAGCAAAAGCAAAAGAAGAACTCCTGCCCCCTCCCATCTACTGAGGTTGTACTATTCATTGTTATTGGTTGCAGGTTCTTCAGAGAGGCTGTCTTTTGTTTGACTGGAAACTCCTTCCTTGGATAGCATCTGATGAGGACATCACTACTACCGTTACGCCCACACCTCCACCAACACCGACGACACCTACGCCGGCTGGTCCTCTTACTCGCGCTCGCGCTCGCCAACTTAACTATCAAGTGAGTTCATTCCTAAGCTCATGTCCATCTTATTTAGACTATGGAGACACGTGCACTCTTGTTTTGCTTAGGCATGATGGAGATGATAAGAAGGGGAGTGGATTCGCGCGCGCTGATTTCGGACTGCAAGACAGGGTCAACTTTTGACGGGCACCACGACTTCATACGGACTCCGATTGGGCTGATCTTGGACTTCATGGAAAGCTTATCAAGTCTTCTTTCCAACGGATCCAGCCTCATATCCATATCTATTCGGAGTCGCCTGGAATCGTCGATTTAGTACAGACACCTTTTTCTGTCCAGTTTTGGTCCGATGGGCCGTGTATCAAGTTGAGCCCAATTAGGGGCGCGTCCTAGGGTTGGAGCACGACCCCAGCACCCCTGTGGTCGTCCTCCCACGTCCTTATAACTCTTAGCTGCCGCCAAGAACAGCTTGGGTTTTGATCAGTTGAAAGTTAGCCTTCGCTACTTCCTTGTAAGCACACGTGTTGACTAAACCGCCTGACTTCTTGTATTCGGAACCCCACCATAGTTGATTTCAGTTGTTTAAGACCTCAATTCTATCTCGCATTCAGTGCTTGTTTACTTGTTCTTGCTAGTTCTTCGATTGCTTGCAGGACGAGTGCCCTCGTGGCCGGTGGTCGCTATCCCACAAGATCGCGGCGACCATTGGAAGCGGTGTATCGGTTGCTAAGGCGCAGCGTCCTTGGACAGTTGTAGTCGAGCCGTGAACGTCGTCTCCTTCCCCAAATCGAGTTATCCCTTCTCTCATCGAAAGATCGACGCCCAAACCCTAGCGGGTTCACATCAGCATCTCAAGCATCACCTCCTCAGGGGGCACGCCACAATTTTCCACTGCTACTGCCTGCAAGATATGTGGTGGTATTTGTGGGTAATGATTCTCACATGCTTCAAGGTCAGTTAAATTAGGGAATTTAACAAGACCAGGAAAAGCACAAGGAGTGTTTCTGACTGTTACCCGTTGATTCTTCTCTTGATCATCTATTGACATGTTAACTGTGTTGCTTGAGTTCTGCTGCTGATCTTGCTGGGACTGCTGTGAGCTAGGTGCATTGCTTTGGCCATTGTTTAGTTTTTCTAACCTTGAACTTATCCTCAGCTTCTTCACTGACACTGGTGTTTGAACTGCTTTCTTCTTGGCAGCCTTTGCAATCAGTTTCTTGGCAGACAGTCTTTTTCTCCATTCTAGGAGTGAAGAATGCCTCATCCTGCATCAAGTCCATTACTGGAACAAACCTTTTATCATAGCTGGGTTTATGAATTGAGTTCGGCTGTGGTTGCCAAACCACCAACTGCCAGTCAGCATAATTTGCAATTATGTCTTGTTTCTTCTCGCATATACCTTAGTAATTTTTCTGTGAATGTAGGAAGGGTTCTTTTTGGCCCTCTTCCTAACATATACTGCTTTGATGGCCTGTGCCGCCTTCAGCTCCTTTATGATCTCAACACTAGATTGCATGTTATTGCTCCTGTTGTGTATCTCTCTTCTCATTGATGTGTGTTCTTGCCTCAGTTGGCGAGTTGGATCTGTGGGAATACTGCTAGTTCTGTAGAATCTTGGCAGAGTGATTGGAGTCCTAGCCTGATTATTGATGGCAGCGACATGAGGTGCTGATGATGATCCTGCCTCATGATCATTTGCAGCCTGTCCAGGAGCAACCAACTGAAATGAGAGCCTAACAAGATATACCCCGGAAGCACTTTGGCTTAGACTGACAGCTTTGGTCCTGGCACTATTGGCTTGAAACAGATTTATCACTGAGCTAGAATTGAGCCACTAAATCTGTTGCCATCTGAACTACTTGATTACCATTTTACTGTCATAACAAACAGAAATAATCTGAAATAGGCTTTGTACTTACTTTGCTATATTACTATGTATACTTCTTGTCATTTTGTTTTTTTTCTCCCCTCAAATATGCAGGGGAGCTGCGCATCATTTCATTCAGTAGGAGAAAGAGTAAACGGAGAGGCTGTGGCCCCTCTTGAGATAGTGCAACACAACAATAACTCTCACACTTATCAAATACTAGAACAGGCACCACACACCACTCGGGAACCTGAAATAGTCTGACCCATGCTGAGCCGCGGAATCTGAACTACGATGTCATTGGCTCATCCGCTGCTGCGAGCCCACTGGAGTCTGCTGCTCTATTGAGATAGTTAGGTGGTTTTGACATTGGAGAAAGGGACTTCTGGCAGTGAAGTTGCTTTGTGGCAAACCGCAAGATCCTTTCTGTGAAGAACCTGGAAACTGACATGCTCAAGCACTTTTAGTCTTTTGTATGGTTGGATGGAGCAACCATTTTTTCTCTTTCATGTTTGGTGTTAGTTTTGGTTTGGATTAGTTCCAATTGAAAGTGTTTGCTCTGCTATTTCATAATATTTTTTTTCCTCGAACACACAACAAAACTGCGTATCATTGCATTAAGAAGAAGAGTTTTTGGGGTACTAAACGACCCCGGCTACACACACACCCTCATTTTATAGGCCTCATTCGCGCCGTTTACATATGATCAACTCCACCTAATAAACAAGGAGACAAACAAATTCAGTCTTCCACCTGCTGGGCTTGTAGGAAAGATATTCCTTTAGCTGCTGCCAGCGACCAAAGAGACGCCTCCTTCATGGCTGCGGTCAGTGCAAGCCTGAGCAAGGGGATGCTCCATCAAAAACACATCGATTCCGATGCTTCCAAAGTGTCCAAGTGCCAAGTATGACCAAAGAATTCAAACCCTTCCGCACTTGAGGCACCACTTGATCTGGCTCTTTAGAACCTGAATTGGATGTAGCAATTACTAAGAAGCCATTTATTAGACCACATAGAATGATCAATCATTCTAGAAAAACATAGAATGATAACAGGCAGTTATTAGAATGAATTTTGGGCTATGTAATGGCAAGTCTAACCACCATTGTGTCTTCTGTTTCAAGGTGGTCAAAATCCATTGGAGTAGGTAGCAGGCGTGATGATCAGAATAAACTCTATTCAAAACATTTAGTCACAAGTCTTATATTCTCCCGCTGGGTTCTCCAAGGGATAGAGCGATCCTTGTTTCTGGTATGTGCAGGTCTTTGTGGATGTAGAGGAATAAAGGCAAGCATGGGGAAGCGCTGCTACCGATAAGGCAAGCTGTACTTTGGGTTCGTGATACTGCCTTTGATCTTTGGCAAATTCTACACCCCAACAAAGAATTGGAAAGAACAGTAAGTAAAACTCGCTGGAATCTTCTTGATGAATACGGATGGAGCGTTCATGCAGGAGAGTGGAGCGGGGGCAGCCAGTGCAATTCTCCGAAATGACGCAGGCATGTTCCTCAGAGCCCAAGCAAAACAATATGACCACTGTATGGATGCATTTACAGTGGAAGCTTTGGCTTGTCGAGATGGATTAGTGTTTGCTGAGCGTTGTGGTGTTGCGAAATTGCATCTGGAGACGGACTGTCAGGAACTAGTCCGGCTATGGGATATAAAGGATATGCAACGCTCATCAATCATGGGACTGATTAAAGAGATGCTGGAGATTAGTCGTAATTTTTTCTTTTAAACTTTCTTTTGCAAATAGAGTTTGTAATAGAGTTGCCCATGAACTAGCTAAACAGGCCATAATAACGTCGCAGATAGGGGAGTGGCATGTAATCCCAACCCTGTTGGAGGCTGATTGTAATCCTGTTGATTAATCATGAATGAAGCAGAGATTCACAAAAAAAAAAGTCTTATATTTCCATATGGAACTATAACAAAAGTTTCAAAAGTATTATGCTGCTTCTGTATGGTAGTCAAAAGACTACTATTTATTATCTGCACATGGTGATAGTGACATTGAGTACTCTCTCTCTCTCTCTCTCTCTTGCGGGGGGACATTGAGTACTATCTGAGATACCAATAGCATCCGCACAATTTCCTGCTAAAGATATTCTTTTTGCAGGTTTTAATTGAACACCTACAATGTAAATAGAGCTTTGCTTCTTGAGGGAATTTTTTTTCGCAAGGTACATAGAGCAATTTTTGTTCCATCTGCAATGAATCCCTGATGTTATTTTTCATTTTCTGTTGTGACTTGTTTAGTTCAAGAAATACCTTAGAACTCCCAGCAGGCTGCACTATATAGTATATAGGGGGATTGGAAGAATAGATGATATGTGGTTTCCCACACTCACATGCTGCACATAACATAGTTGTAGTTATTTCCCTCCAAGTTGTATATTCTTTTTGAGGTACAACATCCCTGACATGCTACCAGTGATGCACCGGTAATGTGGATGATCTGCTCGTTGATGACAACCTTGGCTCCTCCAAGTTGTATTCCTTCAATCGCGAGCTCGATGTCCCATGATGAGTGTATTATTTGGATTGATGGTGAAAAGAACAAGGAGCAGTGTAGTGCTGAACACGACAATAGAGTAGTGGTATTGCTAGGATTCTAGTACATGAGGCATCGAATTGGATATGCCACCGTTATTTAATTAGTATACAGTAAACTAGTATACGCTCAACAGTCTCAACTGCTCCCTGCTGATGTCTGAGATGACTTATCATTAATCCTCGCTTGTAGCTGCTGCTCTAGCTGGGCATTCCTTGCCATCTCCTCCTCAACCTCGGTGGTCAGCTCCTCTACCCTGCGCTCTAGCTGACGTACGTACCCAAGAAGCATCTCTTCCCTCTCAGGTGCCCTTCCACAGCCGTTGCTGTTGACATGGCCGCCTTCCAGCACGTGCATGACCATTCCTCGCTGCATCTCGAGGCTCTCCAAGATGGTCATCAGTTGCGGGATCACAACCTCCTTAAATCCTACCCCGTTCCCTTGCCGCGTCTGGCTTTCTTCATCGTCAAGGTCCTCTTCGTCGAATGGAAGACGCCTCTGCGTAGCAGACCCCTCGGTTGGATCAAGCTCCAAGTTCTCCTCGTTGAAGTTCCAGCCGCTAATTCGCCGGTTCTTCGCGGTTTTGGCGTGGCGGCATGGCGAGATGCAACGTGCACCCCTGGCACAGCCGCAGAGGCTGCTAGTATCCTTGCACCTCTCCTCGATGCTGGGGACGGCGGCGAGGACGTTGCGGACAAGGTAGTCATTGGAACGACAGCCCTTGAAGAAAGGATGCCGGAGAAGCTTCTCCGCCGACGGCCTCTTGGCCGGCTCTTGGCACAGGCAGGAGGACACCATGTCCTTGAACGCTTTGGAGAACTTCTTCTTGTTGGAGGAGGAGGAGGAGATCCCGGCGTCCTCGAGGCGCACGCGGCTGGTGATCCTCATGAGCATGGACTTGGACGGCGGCAAGTGAGAGAGTGGCGGCCGGCCGTGCGCCAGCTCGAGCGCGGTGATGCCGAACGACCAGATGTCAGCCTTGATGCCGTAGCCGACGTGCGAGTGGATGACCTCCGGCGCCATCCAGTAGGGCGTCCCCGCCAAGTCGTTGAAGCAGGATGAATTGAGAATTGCCGACGATGACGACGACGGCGCATGGATGATGGGTCCAGAAAAGGACTGCGTAGTCTGCTCGTAGATGGACGCGGAGACGCCAAAGTCGGCGAGCCTGACGGCGCCGTCGGAGTCCACCAGGATGTTGCCCGCCTTGATGTCACGGTGGATGCGGCCGCTCGTGGAGGTAGCGAAGCGCGAGGAGCGTGTCCCTGAGCACGACGGCGACGCACGGCTCCGGAAGCCCGTCGGGGAAGCCGTGGGAGAGGATGGAGTGCAGCGAGCCGGCGCCCATGAAGGGCATGACCACCCACAGGTGGCTGCCCACGGTGAAGGAGCAGTGCGCGCGGAGCACGTTGCGGTGCGACAGCAGGGTCATGGCCTTGGCCTCCCGCCACACGTCGTCCAGGTTGGCGCGGGACCGCTCCAGGTCGATCGCCTTGATAGCCACCACCGCCGAGCCGAGCGGCAGGCACACGGCCTTGTACACCACTGCGCTGGCGCCACTCCCGATCTTGCACAGCAGGCGGTGCCAACGCGGGCGGTCCCCGAGTGGCCAGCGCGGCCAGCTCCAGGAGCGCTGTCTCCTGTGGAGGCTTGGCCGGCGGCCCGGGTTCGACCCCCGCCGCGGCACCACGCATTGTGGCAATTATTTCCTTCGTTGGCTCTGGTTGCTGCAGTGCGCAAAAAAATCCCCTCGCTCCTCCGTTGGACCAAAGCATAGGTTAAGTACTCGCGCCGATTCTCACCGGCCTGCTGAGTCCCTGTGTATGGTGCGGAGGAGGGTTCGGGGGTTTTCTCGATCTGTGTGAGACGATCGTTCTCCTTAAAAAATGCCCGGGGGCCGTCATACCCCCCGCAGGTCGAGTTTTTTTTTGCACAGCAGGCGGTACGACTCGGCGTTCAGCGGGTAGTACCTCGCTTCGCCGCCGCCGCCACCGGCATCACCACCAGCCATAGCTGATATATATATGGCGGCCAGAGCATGGAGAATAGTTGATGTACTACTATCATTTAGCCGGGCATCGTGCATGTGAGGGGACGATAATATACTGCGGGAAAGCAGCCGGGACTCGTGAACGCTGGTGAGATGCTTCAGGTGGGAAGAGAAAAGATGTGGCCCAAATGCCAATGGTGGCGGTTTGATGACCTGCATGTGACGAGCGGTGGAAAAGATAAAAGCGAGAGTGTCCAAAGCTTTGGATGGTCTTACCAGGGTTTCTCGTGAAGCTGCGTGGTCTCATTTTGGATGGAGGTTGGTATCTGATAGCAACCCATCAATCATCAACATGAAATGGAGCAGCTAATCTCATATCACTATTATACTACTACTAATTTTGTTGTGTCCGCTTGCTCCACCCTAATCCATGTTTAGTAAGGGTCGATTTGGTGGTGCTGGTGCACGCATCCAGCGGCCAGCGCAGTCGCCCGTTATGCCAGTGCCATTGGATCGTCCTTTTTTGCCAAATTTATCTTCAACCGATTTTTGCCTATTAGGTCGCCCAACGTGGCGACGCTTCGCACTACAAATCCCTCCGTATCCGCAATTCATTCGACAAAATAAGTGCGCGTGGGACCATTCGCCATTATAATTTTATGTCATCCTAAATTACATCAAACACATCATAGAGTGAAAAGAAGCGTTACTCGGGTTGTTTTGACCAAAATACACAAAATTAACCAGAACAACTCCACATTAGCTCGATTTACCTCGTTTGCAAGTAAACTCACGTTTTTAAGGGTTTTTCCATAGGATCCATTCAAATACATCAAACACATCATAATGAGTGAAAAGGAGAGCTCTCCGAGCCATTCTCACTACAAGATTCTCAAGTTTTACCGACAGTTTTATTCATGTGGCCCACAGTTTTGTTTTCTCTTAGTATGTTTAACAAATGGCCGACAGTTTTAACAATACAAATTCATATGTTTCCCAACAGTGTTTGTAATTTACCAACAAGGTCATTCCCTACAAAGTCATCACCCACAGTTATAGAAGTTTGTTATCAAATATATTAAAAACTGTTGGCCACTTCTCAAGATACTGTTGGGAAAGAGTTTCTCTCTTGTTGTGTCTGCTTGAAAGAACACGAAATCGCACTAGTACAAAGAGCCTTTAGTGACGCGCAAAATAACCATGCAGTGGCGGACGGACAGACTAACAGTCTGCCACTGCGCTTGCGCTACTGCTAGAGGCTCGGAACAGTGGCGGACACATGTAGATGTAGCCGCCACCGAAAATCATCTCCAGTGTCAGGATAGCTGACATCACCTGCTTTGTCGGACAGGTAAGATCATGTGTGCCGGCCACCACAAAGCTTTTTCCAAAATAAGAAAATAATGTTACCTCTAATTTGCTCTAATCCCATGTTGAATATTGCTCCAAAGCAATATCAAAGGGAAGATCATAGAAGAGTAGAAGCAACAGACTTGGCAGCACCAAATGACAAACTGAGCAAAATCCTGTTTGGATATCTTGGCATTTCAAAACCATGGTTTTCGAAAACCAAAGTTTTCTATGCGCAAGGCCTCAAATACCTCAGTTTGCTAAAACCATGGTCTTATGTGGTATTTGAAAAACTTTGACATGTTTGGCAATAGCAGTATTTAGTGTAGTCGTTTTCCAGTATCAATGAATAAATTATGCTAATTGCTAACTAATGAACCAGTCATCAGGAAGAATAAAGCAGACTTGATGCAGCACATGCTGCCTTGTACTTCCTACTTGAATATACATGGATGATCGGTCGTCATATAGAGGCTGCTGGGCCATCCGATTGATAATTCAAGATGAATGGACGTTGCAGCATATGGTAGCACGGTAGCAGGCAGGAACCATTTTTTATTTCAACTATGGACAGGTTAAATCAGTGCTAATCAATGCAAATTAGCCCCTGTATATACCGGCAGCTGCAAAGACGTGGCTCGGTTTTGAGAAAAAGAGGTTGTGATTGGATTTTTTAAAACTCCAAAAATACCATGGTATTTAGGATACTGTGGTTTACAAAACTTGATTGTTTTTGGTATCCAGACACCTCAAAGTTTTCAATACTATGGTATATTTTGAAACCATGTTATTCCACCAAAACTTTAAAAATACTTAGCATCCAAACAGGTCCTAAATGTATCTCCATTGTAAAGCAAATAAAGGTAGACTTTAGCAGGAGTCAGCAACAAACAGAAAGTTGTACCCTCTCAATACACCCAATACAAGATCACAATTTCTTGACAGTGTTACATTGCTAAGATTTGTCAATTAGATTTACAACAAGGTTCCGAATGAACCGGTTTGACCGGTTTTTCGAAAAACCAGAAAAACCTGGAAACTAGACGAAATTCAAACTTCAAAATTTGAATACCGGTCGGTAAACCGGACCGAATTTCCGGAAAACCAATGAAAAAAAGGGAAAACCGGTCCGGTATGGTTTACCCGGTTCGCCGGTTTTCGATTTCAAAATTTTAAAAAATTGAAATAAAAATATGTAAAAAACTAGATGCAATTTGCAGCGCAATGGTGCAACAATGACACAAAAATTCGGTCGTTTGCTTGGTCAAAAAAATCGAGGAATCTTGTTCGAAAAAGTGGTTTTTTCATTTTTTCCCTCCTTTTCAAAGATTGCGTGATTTTGTTTGACCCATCAAACGATCGAATTTTCGTGTTTTTGTTTGACCATTAATTGCGCTCCAAATTATATCTAGTTTTTTTTTACATACTTTTTGTTTCAAGTTTTTTTCAAATTTTTTTATTTTTTTTAGAAAAACCGGTCACCCGGGTAAACCGTACTGGTTTTTTCAAAATTTACCGCAGGATTGGAAACCCTGCTTTCGAAGAGATGCTTGCTCAAGCTGCCTCTCGCGATGAACTCGTAGACAAGAAGCCTATCAGAACTTAAAAAAAAAAAGAACAACAGCACATCCTAGTGAACTGCAGCTTGAACTGAGCAGAGTACTTTGAAAGAAAACACTAGCAGGCCTCGCTTGTAGCGGATGAGGAATGGCCAGCAGTCGAAGTCGACATCGCCGTCCGGATTCGAGGCTGGAGCCGCAAGGAAACAATCGAGTCAACCGGAGCGAACTCACTCTCGTGGCCCAACCTAGCTGCCGCGCCGCCAGCACCGCGCCCCATAGCCGGATCTGGTCGTCGTGGAGGAAGCCGCCGCGTGCCATTGTGCGCCATGAGGAAGCGGCTCCCCCCGGCCTCCGCCTGCTGCTGCAACAGAGCAAGATGCCGAGTAATATTTTGGCCTACGGACTGCTGCCTGCATGCGTGAGGTCCCAAACGCGACCTATTATCTTGACGTAAAGAACCAATGCAATGTAGGCTATGAAGCTATGATATTTTCTCATTTGTAGATTATTTTGTGGAATTTGTGGTGTTAAAGGGTTTAGGGACAATTTGTATACATATGCACAAGCCACGCCAAATTGTTTAATTTTTTTTGAATTTGAATTTGATTTTGAATTTTTTCCGATATTTTCGAAAATCAGGTTTACCAGTAACCTCCGATAAAATTTGTTACCGATAAAGTTTTTCTCGATAAAGTTTTCCTTGAGGGAGCCGCCGCGTGCCACCGTGGATGCGCCTGCCAAGGGAGAGGAGAGGAGGGAGCAGAGCGTGAGTGAGAGAGGAGGGGAGTCGACGAGACGAGTCATAGAGATTGAGAGAAGGGAGTGGGCCGCGGAGCAAGCAAGAAAATATGGGAGAGAGTGTGGTCGGCGGAGCAACCCTAACATGTTTTATATACAGACAGGGTGGTTTGGCATGAAAATAGGCTGCTTCATTTTAGTGGAGCTGGGTGACATCAGTAGCCATGTAAAAAACACTAGTGACAGGATGATGATGTCAGCAAATTTGCCACTACCGCTGCGTCGCCAAGTACTGTAGCGTCAATGATGTCATCATGTCCGCAACTGCTAGGTGCTACAGTACTCGGCATCATGCTTGTAGTGACGGATGCCTCTGTCCACTGCTAGTTTTTCCCTTTCCACTCAAGGCTCATTTTGTGCTAGTGTTATCACGAATGCCTCCAGATCAGCCCGGTGTGTCCCGTCTGCACATAAATCACGTTTTAGAGTTTTTTCTCATGGAAACCATCTAGTTACATCCAACACATCCTATCGAGTGAAAAAGAGCTCTATCCCGAACAGCTCTAGATCAGCTCGGTTTGCCCCGTCTACAAGTAACCACACGTTTTTGAATATTTCCTATAGAAACCATTCAATACATCAAATACATCGTAACGAGTTAAAAGGAGCGCTACCCGGACCATTTTGAAAACAGCTCCCAAATGGCTCCATATTAGCTAGGTTTGCCCCGTCGACAAGTAAACTCACATTTTGACCCCAAAAGAACGAAATTAACCCCAACGGGTCCTGAACAGCGGTTGACGATCGTTAAATCATAAAATGACCGTCAACTTATCGGTAAATAAAAGGTATTCACCAAAGTTTTATGCATTAAACTAATAAAGTTCTATAAGTTTTGGTTGTGACTTGTTTTGCAAGGGACATATGTAAATTGGTGCCAATGTGACAAGAATCATAAATAAAAAGCAATACTCCAAAAGCACCAGTCAAACAAAGAATCGAAGAGGCACTTGGACACGCAAAAATAATTATTCAAATGGCATTTGATCTCTCCATATCGAAGCCCTTGTCGAGATAGTCAAAGTGGACTTTTGATTTACCCAATTCGGAGTTTGGGAGCAGAAGTTATGCCTCATAGAAGATTTCAACGAATGCTGAAATTACAAGGCTGGCTAGCCCACCCCCTAGGCCGGCCGGCCTACTTCTATCTCCTTTGGGTCCAATCTTCTTCCACTGGGCTACATAACTACAAAACATTAAGCCCAAGTGCCCACTTCGATGGATGAACAACCGACATTGCAAAGGTGGGCTTTGGGCCTGTACTTGACACTTACTCAAGCTAAACCGCCCCCAGGACATCGGCCGACCTCAGAACCGTCACCACAGAGCGATCTAGAGCATCCACAGTGAAGGCGATGGTCAATCTCGACAATGGAGGGCCGGCCGGCCGGCATACCTTGGTGGGCGCGCCACTCCACCGACCTCCCACTTGACGTGCAAGTCACCCTCATCTCATTGGGGGCTATTAATAGGTGGTAGCTCCGACGGTTTTAATTGCCCCTTCACACACTGATAAGGACACACCTAGCAATGTCCAGAATTTGTCCCAATCTTTCATGGTAGAGCAACAATATATATTTTCCTTCGAGTGATGCAAGCGATCAGCAAGAGATAGATGATACTTATATGAGTATAGCAAGTCAAATTCAGAACTGAATCAAGTAGCTGCTGCGATAACAATTGCACAACAATTGGAATAGATATGATAACCAACAACGAGATTAAGTGGTAGCAATATCTCAAACACTTGTAAGTGATATACCAGAACCTAAATGATGTAACAGTAGTAGAAATCTGGACAATGAGCGATAACAATCTCCAATAATTGGTTCTCCACTTGAAATCACAAATAGTGACGGCAGAAGGACACACGATAGATAATAACCGGTTTACAAAAACTTGATGTAATCACAAACCAGGAGTAGAGAAACTCTCCAACCTGTGTCTCATATGAGCATGATTTAGAGAAGGGGAACTCCGAAGTTCCAGCACGCACCCAGGAGAAGGATCACCTGATTACGAACTTCAGCAACCGGCAAAAGGATTGACGGCAGCAATCTTCAACGGATAGAAGACAGCAATTCCTCTAGGGTTCCTTCGGGGACACCACGACCATAAACACAATAAAAATCCACTCTGAGTTGCAAAGGCGCCGGCCCTAGGCTATATGGCACGCAGGCCAGCCGACACATGGTCTGACTCGACCACAACTCAAAACAGACTAAGACTGAACACAACCCGATGATTGTTTTGACTCCTGTAACCGACTCAAGACAAATCTGACAATGGGTCTGAATTATTTGGAAATTCCATCAAATTATCTTTCCAAAGAGTATTTATTTGCCCCAAATGGACTTCGTATGAGAGAGTTATGGTATTTCTCGTCAGGCCCGTCTGGATGCACCGAAACAAATCTGAATTGACTTGAACCTTCCATATATTGCAATTTCGTGATTGTATTCATATTAGTCCGTGTACAATTTGATAGGAAGGTACTCCACGCCGTTGGGAAGGTCTGGGGCAGCTCAACATGATCCTTAGCTTCCTCAATTGTCATCAACATGATATAGAGTCACTAGGTGATAGAACCTTGCATTTCTTATCATGTTTCACAATACCACAGAATGAACCAAACTTAATGGTAGGATTTTAGCAACAATACCTTCTGAAATATATGTGGAATGACATTTCTTTTCGGATTTGGTAGCTCTAATAATTTGATGAGCCATAGCCTCATCATCCTCTCTCCCTTGAAGCAAACCCGTCCTCGGCTTTGAGATATTGTTGGATACATAATTCTCAGCAGATATAGGAAATTCAAACTTATTTGATCTTTTAATCTCATTCATATTCTTGTTTGTAATTTGACAAACATTGCTTACAGCTATTAGAATATCAATAAACCCGCTTGCTACAGGCGTCACATCACATATGGCCACATCATTCTCCCTTTCTTGAAGCAAAGGCGTCCCCGTCCTTGGGATAATTTTAGAAGCCTTCTTCTTTGTAACAGTATGAAACACTTCAGCCATTATCGCACACTCTTGCGCTGGCTTTAGGACATGACGCACTCCCTTATGGACAAAAGAATAATAGTTGGAGCGACCTTCATGTGTAGCATTCAGATCATACTCCCATGGTCTCCCCAATAGTAAATGACAAATATCCATTAGCACTACATCACATTCCACTTTGTCAATATAATTACCAATAGAAAAATTCACTCGCACCTTATGGGTTATTTTCAGCTTTCCAGAAGAATTCATCCACTTGACATGGTGTAGTGTAGGATTCCTCCATGTTGATACTGATAATGCTTGCACCGGATCCTTGCTAATCAAGTTCGTAAAACTCCCACCATCAATTATAAGTTTACATACCTTATCCTTTATCGTACATTTAGATTGAAATACACTCCATCACTGTCCCTTTTGAACAGCGGTGTTGTTAGAGCTATCATCCTTTTTGACCAGCAAATTCAAGCCCTCTATGGGAACATCATCTTTTGTTTCATTAGCAATATCGTCGTCTTCTTCATGTTGTTTGGGAGGAAGAAATATTTCCGCAGCGGCATTCTTCTCCTTTTTCTTTTGCTAGATCTGTTCTTGAGGTATATGCAGCCTTTTCTGAGCTTCATCATGAAAGAAATTACCTTTGCGACTAGCAGCGCTTGAGGACCTAACACGCTTCACTGGTTTAGAAGAAATCCCACTCAGAATATTAGTTTTCAGCACATCCCTTGCACTAGCATATTTATTTCTATTCTCACTAGAGGAAATGTATTGGGAAACCCAACAGCAGATTTCCCATATCTTTACAAGGAGAAATCCTTTTCGCAACATCAGACTTTAGCTTTCTGCAATGCCACAACCTATTTTCAGCAAGATCAATTTTGGTTGTAGCACCTTGTTGAGGCTCATTCACATCTCCAATGATGGATGCACTCCACGCTGAATGCATAACCTGCATCTCTTTGTGTTGGACAGATTGGCATGATGAAACAACTTCATTCTTCTTACACTAGAACAGATGTGCTGATTTATGACGAAATTAAGGTATCACCGATTGCTGCTAGTGACAAAAATTTCGTCATAAAATCGCGATTTATGACTATTTAGGGTCCGTAAGCAGTCGAGCGTGGCCAGTCGTGATTTATGACCTTTTTAGGCGCAGGCCACAGGATGGTGACGGTTCTTCATTTGTCATAAACTGAGTCAAACATAGCCACTGGCCACGTCGGATAGCGATCCGACGTGGCTGCTGACATGGCATCGCCCATTTTCGTCATAAATCGTGATTTAGCCCGCTTACGGCCCAATTTCAGCTGGGCTTCCGAAATCGATGGCCCGTGTTTTGTTGGGCTTTTTCGTCGTAGCTCGTGGGCCAGGGATAGTTGTGGCCCACTTCCAAGCCCAATAACGAAGGTGGGTCCCACCACAAAGTGGGCCATCTTGTTACTATTTGTTCGTGGGCTGGCTGGGTCGGACCCACATGTCAGTGCGTATTTCGTTACAGATTGTTGCACGGTCCAAATAGAGCCGGAAGAAACCCAGCGTATTATTGGGCCGTCGTGTTTATAGCTCATAGACGTAATTGGTTTTCGTTCATACAGTAGCTGGCCGGGTTCCTATTTTGCTGGCCTATTTCTTTGTCCAATTATGATCTCAAACTCAATTAAATTGGAATAGAATTTACACAGATGACAGAACATGAATGACAGAATATAGATACAAGCTTCTTCTTAACGGTTCATAAACTTGTGTCGCGAGGCATAATCCCAATAACAACTAACAAACAAAACTACATCCATTGCATGACCAAAGGGTAAGGAGAGTATACTTAAGATTTCAGTGTACAGTTTGCCAAAGATGCGGCAAGTGATGGAGCTTCAGCAGTTCCTCCAGGCGGGCATTGTCAGCTTCAGTTTGCTTTTTCAAACAATTAATCTCATCGGACTGAGATTTCATTGCTGCATCTGCTTCTTGTGCCTCCTTCTTCAATGTTGCCAACTCTTGCTGCTGCTTATCCATGAGTCGTCGAAGTGCTTTGTGGCCTTCTTTAGTTGTCAGAACTTCAGCCTGAAGCTCTTGTAAACAGTTGAAGCACTCCTTGGAGGGTGACTTCATGCCCACAACTTCAACAACTGTACCAGACTGCACAACTTGAGGAACAACTTCGTGGTCGACATCATCCTGGCAAATAAAGAGCGTCAACTCAGATTTCCATCGCGTACTAAGATTGCCTGAAGTGTACCCAATGTGCAAGATGAGATAAAATGGGATAAGGACTTACAAAAGGTGTCTGGCTATCCTAAAAAATGTCAGATCCGGTCAACTCCGCAGCCCACTGCATCTCTTTCTTCTGGAAAGATGTGGACAAAAAAGTAAAGGGTAAGCTTGCAACAACAAACGAAATGAAGCTTTCGTGATTGGTTATATGAGGCATCGTTCCTATAGCTTCTTACCACAGAGTTGTAGCACTGAGACCTTGTTGATTCGACCTCGTCACTCTTATGTTGTATTGTCACACGCTTTTCCTGCACGCGGTGTATTATGGTAAGATGAGGTTATCTGATACAGTATGCTTTACATAGAAAGAAAAGAAGCCAAATCAGATTAACAGTGTTCATAAAATATAAAATTGAGGAAATTTGACGTTGTGATACCTTCTGGAACGGGCTTGACTGCATCTCCAATAGGTCTCCCGCTAGTAGGTCGCCTTTGATTGTTGTTCCTTTCACATGCATATAGAAGCGAAGTCAAATAAATATTCAGATTATTTCGGGTTGCAGTGCACTTTGATGAATACATTCAGAAGCATAATGATCACGGTTCCAGGATTCGAATGAGAAAGGTACAGATGCAGTTAATATAATGGAAATGCCAGGCTGCTTGCCTCCTCGATATTTCGGAAACAGGCCACGTTTGGCATACATCCACTTCGATTGTAGCTTAAAGAATATATGTTATTACAATGAAGTAACTTAACCTATGTTTTAAGTCAAAAAGAACATCAAAGTGACGATATCAGGAAACCACAGACCTTGAACCCATTCCCAGCTCCAGATCTGTAGATTTTTCTGGATCTGTAGCTCAACAAAACGGACACAAGCTACATACTTATGAGCTCAGCATTTAACCTACGTTTTAAGTCAAAAACAACATCAAAGTGACAATATCAGGCAACCACAGACCTTGAACCCATTCCCCACTCCAGATCCATAGATTTTTCTGGATCTGTAGCTCAACAAAACAGACCCAAGCTACATACTCATGAACTCAGCAGGGCACGACACGTGAATAGACCAACCGAACATAGTTTAAAAAAAAAGCAAAGAGGACCGGCAATCACCGCATCAAACAAACAATCACAGACAACCTAAACGAGTATCAAGTGCTACGAAACAAGGAAAACAAGTACCTTCATGCTTCCACTTCAGTTCCGCATTCCACACTGGTGTCGTCGGAGTCTGGCGAGGACGACCAGCCATTGGTGGTTCCGCTCGGGAAGAAGGGGGCGGGAGAAACGGCGAGGAGAGTCAGGAATGGGCGACGAGGGAGTACGAGGCGGCGAACGAGGCAGAGAAGGATTGGGGATCGCAGCAATGGTGCAACGAGAAGAAGAGATGGTGATTGGGGATGGCTCTGTTTATTTTTTTTTATGTTTTTGAACCGAGGGATGGCTCTGTTGAGGAGAAGGATGGGGATATTTTAAGAGTTGCCTGAAGTACTTTCCCAAAATACCCTTTGCGGAGACACGAAAGCGTTCGGGAGGACAGGCACAAAACCGACATTTCCTCGTTTCGCCCATCCGCGTACGAAATTCGAAAGCCCAGCGCGCGCTGCCCAGCAGCCAGTTTGAGCGGATGGCCAAAATTTGGTCCGGGCCCACGCGTCAGTGACCCCGGCTCACGTCAGGGGAACCCGGCCGGCGATGATTAATTGTTGCCGGCCGGTTCGTGATCTTCAGGCTCCGACCTTGGCAGGAGTAGGCCATCCAAGTTCCTTGGCGAGCTCGGCAGCGATGTTATCTGTTTTATCGTCGACGCCGTTTTCGGCCGGCTCCCTCGTTCCCTCGTCCAGATCAACATCGGGGTGATGGTCCTTGACCCGAGCCAGGCCTTCGGCGGCGACGGTTTTAGCAGCGTTGTACACGACGCCTTTGATCTTGCGGCTAAGCCATCTCGCCTGGCCACGGACCCGCCCCAAGAGTGCCCGAGTGTCTTTGTTGTGGATCATCTTGAGGCCATTCGTTTCCACCTTCGTCCCGATCAGAACACGCTCCTCGTCCACATGGATAGTATCGAACACCACACCGAGCTCGAATGCGATGGGCTCCAGCACCAATGATAGACCTAGATGGAGAAACAGATAGTAGAAGTACATGTTAAAACCAAACAAACATCCTTAGATCGGTATTAAAAAGAAATTCTTGCATGAAATGAAATGATAGGGGCTCTTGATGCGCGAGTGTTGACGGCTCTTAGAACAAAAATAACCAGTCAACTAGCTGCACCTTTTACCCTCAAATCAAACACCAAAGGTAGACTTAGGTCTTAAACTAATGATTTCCACAAGTCTTGGTGAATTTGTGAGTGCAGCTGCATTTCATAGGAAAACGGGGAAAAAGAAGCATAAAAGGCCGACTTTGCAAACACCGAATGTCCCCGACATAAAGATATCTTCCCATATAGCCCAAAACTCCAATCAAAAGGCTTCAAGTCCACCCATAGCAGGTGGATCAGAGGAAGAGGCAACCTAAGAGACCCACCAGAGAAAGCCCAGTCCCAGGGGGGCCAGCCACAGGTCGGCCGACCCCAATACCTAGGTCGGCTGACCCCTGTTGGTGGCCCCACTGGCCCATCGTCTTATGGCAGTTTGCAACCGACCTTAGGAGGTCGGTTCCCCCTGCAATCAATGCCATCAATGCAGGGAACCGCCTCAAATCAACCGACCTTCAAGGCTATATAAGGAGTGGTACCCCCCTCCTTTCAACACATCACAAGAATCCCAAGAGGAGAGCACCACTCCCACATCTCAGGCCTAGAGTCTCTTGTACAGTAGTAGAATAGGGGAGAGGGCAAGGGAGAAGAGAGGGATAGCTTTGTCTTAGTTATTTTCCTACTCTTGTACCTTGGCGGATATTTATCTTATTAATAGTTCATCGTTCGTTCTTCGTTTGTTCGTCGTTCGTTCTTCGTTCGTCGTTCATTCATAGTTCGTTCGTCGTTCTTATTCATAAGATTAGTATTCGTGGTGATATTGATCTAGCGAGCTTTATTTACTAATCGTTATTCTTGTTATACTTATTTACGGGATCATCGCTCCGCGAGGAGTGCTCTAGCCTTCCAGATTGGTCCAGGACCGAGGTTAGAGTAGTAATCGACAACATAGACGTGGTGTCTAGGCTAGAGGTTACCTTTGTTTGCAGTGTGCCCCACGGTTTGTAGAGGTAGGTGGCAGGTGGTGACAGCCCTGTCCGTCCCGTGTAATCCTCCACGTTCGGGTTCGTCGTAGAGCTACAGGCTGGCGTGACTTGGCAGACCAGGTCTATACCAGTGCCCGAAGTAAACAAGTAGAGCTTGAGTGCGTCTGTCCTATGGGATAACTAGATCTTTATTCATCCTCTCAATCCTATACTACTATCATTCTTGTTGTCCTTGGGTGAAACTAACCTTGCTACAGGTTATCTCCGTTCCTTAAGGAAAACAAATACGATACCTTGGAATACTCCCGAGTGAAGTGCTACAACGGTATTCCGTATGCTTGCGGATTTATTCGTGGTGTTAGAAATACCAACAAGCATTTCTGGCGCCGTTGCCGGGGAACGGTTGCTATCTCTGTAGCGGACCAGGTTATCCCTCGTAACTTATCTTTACATTTCCCGTTCATTTAACTTTAAAAAAAATATACACACATGGAGTCATCACCTACCATCCAATCTTTTTCCACTCCACGGGGCGAGCTCTTAGAGCCACCATGTTCATCTCAACTTGTTGTTTCAACAAGCTATGAGCTCTGTCCCAGTTTTATTTCTTTGATCAAAGGTCTTTCTTTCTCTGGCTTTAAAGAAGAAAACTCCTTTTGAACATTTGCGAGAGTTTGAGCAATTGTGTGCATGCTGATTGATCAATGGCATGACACATGAAACTTTAAAGAGGAAATTGTTTTCCTTCTCCCTCAACGGGAAGGCGAAGCAATGGTACACTTACACCGCTAAGAGAGTGAACGGTGATTGGAAGGAATTGCGAGACAAATTTTGTCTAGCATTTTTCCCCGTATCCCGTATCACTGCTATACGAGCGGAAATAATTAACTTTCGCCAAGAGGAGGAAGAAACTCTTAGTGCGGCATGGATACGGTTCTGTTCATTAACAGATTCCGGTCCAGAGTTATTGCTCCCAGAACCCGTTCTTTTGCAACACTTTTATTCAGAGTTGAGCAATGACACTGCATTTTATCTTGACACGGCTGCCGGTGGTTCTTTTTCTCATAAGACCATAGTGGAAGCAAAAGATTTGCTAGAAAGAATTGTTGAAAATACACCTTTTTCCGCTGAAACACCTAAGGAGCCGGAGTCAAAAGATGAGGAACTCATTGTGGAAACAAAACAAAAGGTGTCTACCTTGGTAGACCCAACATCCAAGTCCTCATCTGATTCACGAACAATGACAGAGGATGATGAACCTCTTGAGTTCCCATTTGAGTTCGAGGAGGAGATTTTTGAAGATTTTGGAAACACCTCAAACTATTTATTTGAAAAGAGACCGCCTGTTCCTTTGCCACCTCCTGAACCCATAGAAAAAGAATATCTTGTGGAGACTGTTCGGGAGCTTACTTCAATCATGAGCGATGAATGGTTGAGGGAGAATGAGCTATCCGAATATCATTCGGCTCTGTCCTCCCTCCTCCAATATATGCTGCTCCATCAAAGGAACCAAGGTGGATGCACTCTACAACCCCCTTGTTGGTGCCAACATCCTCTCCGACACCTATGCGTTGTCCATCTTTGGCAACCAAGCATGGGCATCAACAAACAAACTCCTCAAACACCCATCTGGTCACATTCTTGAGAGTTTGGGGATTGTCAGGAATGTAACACTCTATCATGAAGAGATTGAGGTTATCCTTGATTTCTACGTCTTCAAAGTCCCAGACTTTGACATGATGATTGGGCATCCCATAGAAAAATTCCTCATTGATGCACCACCATCTGGAAACCCTGACTTCACCCTCGGAAAAGAGTCGTTTTCCATTCCAATCACCACCTCACGAAACACTCTTTCCGATGAACCACTTGAGGAATATCAAGTGGAGGAGGTCATGGCCATCTTTCCTCATATAGACCCTGAGATGGCTCTAGAAGAAGATGCACAAGATTTTATCTTAGAAGAAGCAGACTCAGAGGACACTTTTGGACACTTTTGAGCTACCATAAACCACACCACCTCCACGACCTCCCATTCACTACAACCCAAACCCCCCTTCGGCAACGGATGCCTCGCAACGGAATCACCAAACGTTGCGGGCCTTTACAAAGCAGCCCACCTCCACGATTATAACTCCCCTCGACCCCGAATTCCCCGAAACAATTCCTCCCGAGTCAAAATAGGTTTCGCCTCTCCACGATTTCATCTTCAACCTCCGTGCGGGCGCGGCCGGCTGCTAGGTTCCTCTGTAGCTATCCACGACCTCGAAGATCCCAGATCTCAAGCAGTTGCATGGCCATCCTCCTCCTGTGGGCGCTGCATCACGCAAGGTCCTCGTCTCCTTTCCATCAATGTCCTTCAGATCCAGCGGAGGTGAGGATAGAGAAGGTGGCGGCTGGATCAGGCGGAGATTACCCCGCCTCTCATCTCTTTTGGGCGCTAATCCCCTTTCATCCGCGCCCTGACTGTACCTTGATTCACTAACTTGTTTGAGATGTTCTCCCGTTAAATCTTTCTTTTGCTTGTCCTACAAATCGATCTGAATTTTGATGTATCATATTCATTGAGATCACTCGGGTCTGTTTCTGGGACATGCTGAACAGGAGCTGCTGCATCTAAATTGATGTGATTAACAATCGCAAGACTAGTCTATAGGTATTCGTGAAACTAAAATGGACCTTTTGTTTGGCGATGACATTAGTGACAATTATTCAGTTGTGAATCTGTACGGGCGAAAGAGCACCGAATTCACCCGAACAGCTCCGAAACGGCTTCAAAACAGCCCGGTTTGCTTCGTTTGCAAGTAAACTCACGTTTTCGAGTGTTTTCGCATGGGAACCATCCAATTACATCAAACACACCATACAGGTCATTTTGAGCGAAAGAGCACCGAATTCACCCGAACGGCTCCGAAACGACTCCAAAACAGCCCGGTTTGCTTCGTTTGCAAGTAAACTCACGTTTTCGAGTGTTTTCGCATGGGAACCATCCAATTACATCAAACACACCATACAAGTGAAAAAGAACGCTTCTCGGGTCATTTTGGGCGAAAGAGCACCGAATTCACCCGAACGGCTCCGAAACGGCTCCAAAACAGCCCGGTTTGCTTCGTTTGCAAGTAAACTCACGTTTTCGAGTGTTTTCGCATGGGAACCATCCAATTACATCAAACACATCATAACAAGTGAAAAAGAACGCTTCTAAGGTCATTTTGAGCGAAAGAGCACCGAATTCACCCGAATGGCTCCAAAACGGCTCCAAATGGGCCCGGTTTGCTTCGTTTGCAAGTAAACTCACGTTTTCAGGTGTTTTCGCATGGGAACCATCCATTTACATCAAACACACCATAGCAAGTGAAAAAGAACGCTTCTCGGGTCATTTTGAGCGAAAGAGCACCGAATTCACCCGAACGGCTCCGAAACGGCTCCAAAACAGCCCGGTTTGCTTCGTTTGCTTAGTAACTCACGATTTTGAGTGTTTTCGCATGGGAACCATCCAATTGCATCAAACACACCATGACAAGTGAAAAAGAACACTTCTCGGGTCATTTTGAGCGAAAGAGCACCGAATTCACCCGAACGGCTCCGAAACGGCTCCAAAACAGCCCGGTTTGCTTCGTTTGCAAGTAAACTCACGTTTTGAAGTGTTTTCGAATGGAACCATCCAATTACATCAAACACACCATAACAAGTGAAAAAGAACGCTTCTCGGGTCATTTTGAGCGAAAGAGCACCGAATTCACCTGAACGGCTCCAAAACGGCTCCAAAACAGCCCGGTTTGCTTCGTTTGCTACTAACTCACGTTTTTGAGTGTTTTCACATGGGAACCATCCAATTACATCAAACACACCGTAACAAGTGAAAAAGAACGCTTCTCGGACCATTTTGAGCGAAAGAGCACCGAATTCACCCGAACGGCTCCGAAACGGCTCCGAAACAGTCCGGTTTGCTTCGTTTGCAAGTAAACTCATGTTTTCGAGTGTTTTCGCATGGGAACCATCCAGTTACATCAAACACACCATAGCAAGTGAAAAAGAATGCTTCTCGGGTCATTTTGAGCGAAAGAGCACCGAATTCACCCGAACGGCTCCAAAACAGCCCGGTTTGCTTCGTTTGCTTACTAACTCACGATTTCGACTGTTTTCGCATGGGAACCATCCAATTGCATCAAACACACCATGACAAGTGAAAAAGAACACTTCTCGGGTCATTTTGAGCGAAAGAGCACCGAATTCACCCGAACGGCTCCGAAACGGCTCCAAAACAGCCCGGTTTGCTTCGTTTGCAAGTAAACTCACGTTTTGAAATGTTTTCGAATGGAACCATCCAACTACATCAAACACACCATAACAAGTGAAAAAGAACGCTTCTCGGGTCATTTTGAGCGAAAGAGCACCGAATTCACCCGAACGGCTCCGAAACGGCTCCAAAACAGCCCGGTTTGCTTCGTTTGCTTACTAACTCACGTTTTTGAGTGTTTTCGCATGGGAACCATCCAATTACATCAAACACACCATAACAAGTGAAAAAGAACGCTTCTCGGGTCATTTTGAGCGAAAGAGCACCGAATTCACCCGAACGGCTCCGAAACGGCTCCAAAACAGCCCGGTTTGCTTCGTTTGCAAGTAAACTCACGTTTTCGAGTGTTTTCGCATGGGAACCATCCAGTTACATCAAACACACCATAGCAAGTGAAAAAGAATGCTTCTCGGGTCATTTTGAGCGAAAGAGCACCGAATTCACCCGAACGGCTCCAAAACAGCCCGGTTTGCTTCGTTTGCTTACTAACTCACGTTTTCGAGTGTTTTCGCATGGGAACCATCCAATTACATCAAACACACCATGACAAGTGAAAAAGAACGCTTCTCGGGTCATTTTGAGCGAAAGAGCACCGAATTCACCCGAACGGCTCCGAAACGGCTCCAAAACAGCCCGGTTTGCTTCGTTTGCAAGTAAACTCACGTTTTCGAGTGTTTTCGCATGGGAACCATCCAATTACATCAAACACACCATAACAAGTGAAAAAGAACGCTTCTCGGGTCATTTTGAGCGAAAGAGCACCGAATTCACCCGAACGGCTCCGAAACGGCTCCAAAACAGCCCGGTTTGCTTCGTTTGCTTACTAACTCACGTTTTCGAGTGTTTTCACATGGGAACCATCCAATTACATCAAACACACCATGACAAGTGAAAAAGAACACTTCTCGGGTCATTTTGAGCGAAAGAGCACCGAATTCACCCGAACGGCTCCGAAACGGCTCCAAAACAGCCCGGTTTGCTTCGTTTGCTTACTAACTCACGTTTTTGAGTGTTTTCGCATGGGAACCATCCAATTACATCAAACACACCATAACAAGTGAAAAAGAACGCTTCTCGGGTCATTTTGAGCGAAAGAGCACCGAATTCACCCGAACGGCTCCGAAACCGCTCCAAAACAGCCCGGTTTGCTTCGTTTGCAAGTAAACTCACGTTTTCGAGTGTTTTCGCATGGGAACCATCCAGTTACATCAAACACACCATAACAAGTGAAAAAGAACGCTTCTCGGGTCATTTTGAGCGAAAGAGCACCGAATTCACCCGAACGGCTCCGAAACGGCTCCAAAACAGCCCGGTTTGCTTCGTTTGCTTACTAACTCACGTTTCGAGTGTTTTCGCATGGGAACCATCCAATTACATCAAACACACCATAACAAGTGAAAAAGAACGCTTCTCGGGTCATTTTGAGCGAAAGAGCACCGAATTCACCCGAACGGCTCCGAAACGGCTCCAAAACAGCCCGGTTTGCTTCGTTTGCAAGTAAACTCACGTTTCGAGTGTTTTCGCATGGGAACCATCCAATTACATCAAACACACCATAACAAGTGGAAAAGAACGCTTCTCGGGTCATTTTGAGCGAAAGAGCACCGAATTCACCCGAACGGCTCCGAAACGGCTCCAAAACAGCCTGGTTTGCTTCGTTTGCTAACTCACGTTTTCGAATGTTTTCGCATGGGAACCATCCAATTACATCAAACACACATAACAAGTGAAAAAGAACGCTTCTCGGGTCATTTTGAGCGAAAGAGCACCGAATTCACCCGAACGGCTCCGAAACGGCTCCAAAACAGCCCGGTTTGCTTCGTTTGCAAGTAAACTCACGTTTTCGAGTGTTTTCGCATGGGAACCATCCAATTACATCAAACACACCATAACAAGTGAAAAAGAACGCTTCTCGGGTCATTTTGAGCGAAAGAGCACCGAATTCACCCGAACGGCTCCGAAACGGCTCCAAAACAGCCGGTTTGCTTCGTTTGCTTACTAACTCACGTTTTGAGTGTTTTCGCATGGGAACCATCCAATTACATCAAACACACCATAACAAGTGAAAAAGAACGCTTCTCGGGTCATTTTGAGCGAAAGAGCAACGAATTCACCCGAACGGCTCCGAAACGGCTCCAAAACAGCCTGGTTTGCTTCGTTTGCAAGTAAACTCACGTTTTCGAGTGTTTTCGAATGGGAACCATCCAATTACATCAAACACACCATAACAAGTGAAAAAGAACGCTTCTCGGGTCATTTTGAGCGAAAGAGCACCGAATTCACCCGAACGGCTCCGAAACGGCTCCAAAACAGCCCGGTTTGCTTCGTTGCAAGTAAACTCACGTTTTCGAGTGTTTTCGCATGGGAACCATCCAATTACATCAAACACACCATAACAAGTGAAAAAGAACGCTTCTCGGGTCATTTTGAGCGAAAGAGCACCGAATTCACCCGAACGGCTCCGAAACGGCTCCAAACAGCCCGGTTTGCTTCGTTTGCAAGTAAACTCATGTTTCGAGTGTTTTCGCATGGGAACCATCCAATGACATCAAACACACCATAACAAGTGAAAAAGAACGCTTCTCGGGTCATTTTGAGCGAAAGAGCACCGAATTCACCGAACGGCTCCGAAACGGCTCCAAAACAGCCCGGTTTGCTTCGTTTGCAAGTAAACTCACGTTTTCGAGTGTTTTCGCATGGGAACCATCCAATTACATCAAACACACCATAACAAGTGAAAAAGACGCTTCTCGGGTCATTTGAGCCGAAAGAGCACGAATTCACCCGAACGGCTCCGAAACGGCTTCAAAACAGCCCGGTTTGCTTCGTTTGCTAAAACTCACGTTTTCGAGTGTTTTCGCATGGGAACCATCCAATTACATCAAACACACCATAACAAGTGAAAAAGAACGCTTCTCGGGTCATTTTAAGCGAAAGAGCACCGAATTCACCCGAACGGCTCCGAAACGGCTCCAAAACAGCCCGGTTTGCTTCGATTGTAACTCATGTTTTCAAGTGTTTTCGCATGGGAACCATCTAGTTACATCAAACACACAATAACAAGTGAAAAAGGATGCTTCTCAGGTCATTTTGAGCAAAAGAGCACCAAATTCACCCGAACGGCTCCGAAACGGCTCCAGAACAGCCTGGTTTGCTTCGTTTGCTTACTAACTCACGTTTTCGAGTGTTTTCGCATGGGAACCATCCAATTGCATCAAACACACCATGACAAGTGAAAAAGAACACTTCTCGGGTCATTTTGAGCAAAAGAGCACCGAATTCACCCGAACGGCTCCGAAACGGTTCCAAAACGGCCCGGTTTGCTTCGTTTGCAAGTAAACTCACGTTTTCGAGTGTTTTCGCATGGGAACCATCCAACTACATCAAACACACCATAACAAGTGAAAAAGAACGTTTCTCGGGTCATTTTGAGTGAAGGAGCACCGAATTCTCCTGAACGGCTCTGAAACGGCTCCAAAACAGCCCGGTTTGCTTCGTTTGCTTACTAACTCATGTTTTTGAGTGTTTTCGCATGGGAACCATCCAATTACATCAAACACACTATAATAAGTGAAAAAGAATGCTTCTCAGGTCATTTTAAGCGAAAGAGCACCGAATTCACCCGAACGGCTCCGAAACAGCTCCAAAACAGCCCGGTTTGCTTCGTCTGCAAGTAAACTCACGTTTTTGAGTGTTTTCGCGTGGTAACCATCCAATTACGTCAAACACCATAACAAGTGAAAAAGAACGCTTCTCGGGTCATTTTAAGCGAAAGAGCACCGAATTCACCCGAACGGCTCCGAAACGGCTCCAAAACAGCCAGGTTTGCTTCATCTGCAAGTAAACTCATGTTTTCGAGTGTTTTCGCATGGGAACCATCCAATTACATCAAACACACCATAACAAGTGAAAAAGAACGCTTCTCGGGTCATTTTAAGCGAAAGAGCCGAATTCACCCGAACGGCTCCGAAACGGCTCCAAAACAGCCCGGTTTGCTTCGTTTGCAAGTAAACTCACGTTTTCGAGTGTTTTCGCATGGGAACCATCCAATTACATCAAACACACCATAACAAGTGAAAAAGAACGCTTCTCGGGTCATTTTGAGCGAAAGAGCACCGAATTCACCCGAACGGTTCCGAAACGGCTCCAAAACAGCCCGGTTTGCTTCGTTTGCTTACTAACTCACGATTTCGCCTTTTTTCGCATGGGAACCATCCAATTGCATCAAACACACCATGACAAGTGAAAAAGAACACTTCTCGGGTCATTTTGAGCGAAAGAGCACCGAATTCACCCGAACGGCTCCGAAACGGCTTCCAAACAGCCCGGTTTGCTTTGCAAGTAAACTCACGTTTTCGAGTGTTTTCGCATGGGAACCATCCAACTACATCAAACACACCATAACAAGTGAAAAAGAACGCTTCTCGGGTCATTTTGAGCGAAAGAGCACCGAATTCTCCTGAACGGCTCTGAAACGGCTCCAAAACAGCCCGGTTTGCTTCGTTTGCTTACTAACTCACGTTTTTGAGTGTTTTCGCATGGGAACCATCCAATTACATCAAACACACTATAATAAGTGAAAAAGAATGCTTCTCAGGTCATTTTAAGCGAAAGAGCACCGAATTCACCCGAACGGCTCCGAAACAGCTCCAAAACAGCCTGGTTTGCTTCGTCTGCAAGTAAACTCACGTTTTCGAGTGTTTTCGCGTGGTAACCATCCAATTACGTCAAACACCATAACAAGTGAAAAAGAACGCTTCTCGGGTCATTTTGAGCGAAAGAGCACCGAATTCACCCGAACGGCTCCGAAACGGCTCCAAAACAGCCAGGTTTGCTTCATTTGCAAGTAAACTCATGTTTTCGAGTGTTTTCGCATGGGAACCATCCAATTACATCAAACACACCATAACAAGTGAAAAAGAACGCTTCTCGGGTCATTTTAAACGAAAGAGCCGAATTCACCCGAACGGCTCCGAAACGGCTCCAAAACAGCCCGGTTTGCTTCGTCTGCAAGTAAACTCACGTTTTCGAGTGTTTTCGCATGGGAACCATCCAATTACATCAACACACCATAACAAGTGAAATAGAACGCTTCTCGGGTCATTTTGAGCGAAAGAGCACCGAATTCACCCGAACGGTTCCGAAACGGCTCCAAAACAGCCCGGTTTGCTTCGTTTGCTTACTAACTCACGATTTCGCCTTTTTTCGCATGGGAAAAATCCAATTGCATCAAACACACCATGACAAGTGAAAAAGAACACTTCTCGGGTCATTTTTAGCGAAAGAGCACCGAATTCACCCGAACGGCTCCGAAACGGCTTCCAAACAGCCCGGTTTGCTTTGCAAGTAAACTCACGTTTTCGAGTGTTTTCGCATGGGAACCATCCAACTACATCAAACACACCATAACAAGTGAAAAAGAACGTTTCTCGGGTCATTTTGAGTGAAGGAGCACCGAATTCTCCTGAACGGCTCTGAAACGGCTCCAAAACAGCCCGGTTTGCTTCGTTTGCTTACTAACTCACGTTTTCGAGTGTTTTCGCATGGGAACCATCCAATTACATCAAACACACCATA